>CACRSC010000010.1:553392-583407 GCA_902651635.1 Mastigamoeba balamuthi
GGGGGGGGGGGGGGGGGCCATGGCACGGAGGGGGGCAGCGCAAGTAGCTGCCCGGCGTCCGCTGTCACCCGGGGCGCCCTAGAGCTGCACCTGCTTGAGGGCCAGGATCTCGGCGTCGGCCTCGTCGAGCTTCTTGCGGAGGTCGTCCATGTAGTTGGGGTTCTCGGCGATGGCCTTGAGGTACTTCTCGTGCCCCTTGGCCGCGTTGTCGTACTGCTTCTGCAGCTTCTCGCGCCTCTTCTTCGAGACCTCCTTGCCCTCCTTGTCGTGCGTCGGCGGCTGCCCCGCGGGCGCGGGCAGCGTGAACTCGTCGGCGCTCCAGATCTGGTCGGGGGCCGTCGCCCAGGCGGTCATCTGCTTGAGGTCGCCCTCGAGCCCCCTCTTGCGCGCCTCGGCCTTGCGCTGCTTGGCGATGAGCTCGGCCATCTTGCGCTCGGCGACGTGGCGCAGCTCCTCCTCGGGCGTCGACAGCTTCCAGGGGAACTTGCCGTCGTCCTCGAGCCGCACGCCCAGCTTGGGCATGTCCTCGTCGCGCACGCGGTCGCAGGCCTGCATCAGCGCCTCGTCTTTGTTGGCCCGCGCGCGCTGGCGGGCGACGTTGCGGAACGCCGACCACGCATCGAGCATCGGCGCCAGCATCGCCTCGCGCGTGGCCTCGCCGCTCTCGCCCGCGTCCGAGCCGAAGCCGATGCCCTCCTCCTTGACGAGGCCGAAGACGCGCAGGATGCGCGTCACGTAGGCCGCGACGCGGCGCACGAGCAGCACGCGGACGAGGGCGGGCTGCGTCGAGGCGAGGTAGACGTTGGTGCGCGCGACGAGCTCGAGCAGCTGCTCGATGGCCTTGGGCGTGTTGAAGTTGTCGTGCAGCGCCGCGTCGACGCCGCGCTCGGCAGCGACGAGCGCCTCGTTGAGCCTGCGGTCGCCCTCGGACCACGCCTGCTCGCCCGCGCAGGCGGCCATGTCGCGCGCCGCGGGGCTGGCGATGCCGTCGCCCGCGTCGAGGCCCTGGGCCTCCTGGAAGCGCTGGACCGACGTGCGGATCGAGTTGCGGACGCTGTGGAAGAACTCGACAAACGTGCGCTCGGTCGTGCGCACGTGCTCCATGACGTTGACGCTGTAGTTCATCGTGCGGTCCCAGGGCTGCAGCAGGACCATCATGCGCAGCTGGCGCGCCGTGTACGTCTGCAGCGCCTGGCGGATCGTGATGAAGTTCTTGAGCGACTTGGACATCTTGAGCCCGTTGATGTGCAGGTGCCCGCTGTGCAGGAAGTAGTCGACCCACTGGTCGCACCCGAACGCCGCCTCGCTCTGCGCCAGCTCGTTGTCGTGGTGCGGGAACTTGAGGTCCTCGCCGCCAAAGTGCACGTCCAGCTTGGGCCCGATCAGGTCCGAGGCCATCGCGCTGCACTCGATGTGCCAGCCGGGCCTGCCCGCGCCCCACGGCGACTCCCACTGCGGCTCCCCGGGCTTGGACTTCTTCCACAGCGCAAAGTCGGCCTTGCACTTGCGCTCGCCCTCGCCGCTGCCCGAGAGCTCGCCCTCGCCGTCGAGCGCCAGCTTCAGGTCGCCCACCTTGGTCGGCTCCAGCTTGCCGTACGAGTGCTCGGGGTGGTTCGCAAACGCCGCCGTGTCAAAGTAGACGCTCCCGTTGCTCGCGTACGCGAACCCGTTGGCGATGATGCGCTGGATGAACGCCACGATCTTCTCCGTGTACTCGGTCACCCGCGTCATCGCGTCGGGCGGCCGCACGCCCAGCGCCGCCATGTCCTCGATGAACTCGCGCTCGTACCTGCGCGCGTGCTCCTTGCAGATCTCGCGCATGTTGGCCACCCCGGCCCCGTGCTGCGCGTCCTGCAGCTGCCCCAGCACGTCCGAGCCCCCGTCCTCCAGCAGCGTCGCAGAGTCCACCGGCGCCGAGCGCGCCAGGGCGTCGTTGGCCGCCTGCAGCGTCTGGCGCGCCCGGTAGACGCGCTTGAGGTCCTCGTCGATGAGGCGCAGCATCGCCTCGGTCTCCTCCTTGCGCTGCTCGCCCTTCTCGCCCGCGAAGAACACCTGCTGCTTCTTCATGTTCAGCTTCTCCTCCTGCTGCTTCCACGCCTGTGCGCACGCATCGCCCCGGCGTCAGATGCGTTGCTCTCTGGGGAGTTTTGGGTCACGCGGCAACAACTGCTCTCGTTTTGTTCCTCCGCTGGCTGGAGAATGAACTGGCCATGGCGCATGGCAGACGAGAGTTGCCCCCCCTCGTGGCCCGGGTGGCAGTGGCAGAGTGCCCGCCTGATTGATGTTGTAATTGTTTTTGTGTTTTGTTTTGTTTGTTAAGTTCAGGTGTTTGGTTTTTCTCCGAATCTGGTAAGCGTTTTGTGGTAAACCACCACGGCAGTGCGCGAAACCGAGGTGGACGTGACATCAGGAGCGGTGCACAGGCACAACCGACAAGGGGGCCCTGGGGAAACCCGGGAAAACCGGCGGAAAACCCGGAGGGAAGAGGGCGCACAGCGTCGAAGCTGTCGAGGACGGTCTTGTCGGCCTTGGGGTGCTCGCGGACAAACTCGGCGACGAGGTGGTTGCGCCTGGCGCGCATGATGATCTTGTCGTCGATGTCGGTGACGTTCATCACCGCGAAGACCGAGTACCCGAAGTAGTCCTCGAGCAGGCGCCGGATGATGTCGATGGCGAGGTACGTGCGCGCGTGGCCCATGTGCGACGAGTCGTAGACGGTGGGCCCGCAGCTGTACCACGAGACCGTGCGGCCCCCGCGCGGGGCGAACGGCACCTTGGTGTGCGCCATGCTGTTGTTCACCATCAGCACTGCCCGGCGCGCAGACGGTCGAGCACGACGTCGCGGGTTCGATTCCCCCGGCCGGAATCAAATAAGCGACCCAATCACGGTCACACGCGATCAAGCGGAGCCGGCGATGACAGCGGTTTTTGTCCGACGAGCGTCGAGTCCGACGATTATGCGGCCGGGGGGCAGTGCGTGGAGGGCACGTGAGACGAGTGAAGGGTCAATTGTCGCACAGCGTCACGATCCGCGCACGCACAGGGGCGGGGAGATATCGCGATGTCGCGGGGGTGGGGGCAGCGACGGCGGGGGCGCACCTGGTTTGTCCGAGGTGGGAGGCACCCAGGCCTTCCCGGTCCTCTTCTCGCTTTGTTCCGCCATCGGCCGAGCTCAGACGCCCTCGCTGTTTTCAAAGGGACCCCCCAATGCTGTTTGGCTGTTGAACAGGGCCTGACGTCAGATGGGGAAAATATCTCTCGTATCTCCGGTGCTGGGGACGTCGCGCTCAGCGTCGCTGCGCGAGCTCTGGCCTTGCGGCACACGCCTCGGGCGTCTCGGGGTGGCATGCGGGAGCTCCCGCGGGGGTTGGAGGCCGCGTGATAAGAAATGTGACTCAGCGATGTCGTCAACGATGACGCAAACTCGGCGCGGGGGTGCTTTTTTTCTATGTAGCGGGGTCTCTCTTTTTCGTCCTTCCTTCGGTCTTGCTCTTCGTCCGGGCGGAAACAAAATGGTGCGGACTCCCTCCAGCGCCCCCTCACCGGGGCAGCCGCTGCCCCCCGGGGCCCCTCCCCACGACGGCCCTCGGCTCACACCTCGCCTGCGTTTGCTGTCGTGCTCCCTAGGCTCGCGGTCCTAAGAAGCACCTGAAGCGCCTGCACGCGCCCAAGCACTGGCTCCTCGACAAGCTCGGCGGCGCCTACGTGAGTCCACGCGCCCTCCTCGCCCCCATCCGCCCCCAGCCCTCCCTCCCCCGCAGGTCCGCGGCGCCCGAGACGCGTCGGAGACGGACGCCGCCCGATTGTTTGCGTTGGGGTTGGGGTGTTCGGTTGGGCTGGCTGGGCTCCCATGGCGCTTGACTGACAGCGGGACGCGTCTTCCCCCACTCCTTAGGCGCCGAGGCCCTCGACTGGCCCGCACAAGATGCGCGAGTGCCTGCCGGTCATCATCCTGCTGCGCAACAGGTTGAAGTACGCGCTGACCCGCCGTGAGGTCACCTCGATCGTGATGCAGCGCCTGATCAAGATCGACGGCAAGGTCCGCACCGACACGCACTTCCCCGCGGGCTTCATGGGTACGCAGTCCAAAACCATCTCCCCCTGACGGCGCGTCTGGCGTCGATGAACCGGGGTCGCTGACGTGTCTTGGGCAGACGTCGTCTCGATCGACAAGACCGACGAGCACTTCCGCCTGCTCTACGACACCAAGGGCCGCTTCCAGGCGCACCGCATCAACTCGACCGAGGCCAAGTTCAAGCTCGGCAAGGTCCGCCGCGTGCAGCTCGGCAACAAGGGCATCCCGTACCTGGTGACCCACGACGCGCGCACGATCCGCTACCCCAACCCCGACATCAAGGTCAACGACACCGTCAAGATCGACCTGCGCTCGGGCAAGATCATCGACTTCGTCAGGTTCGAGATCGGCAACCTCGTCATGATCACTGGCGGACGCAACCTTGGCCGCGTCGGCGTCATTGTGCGCCGCGAGAAGCACGAGGGCTCGTTCGAGATCATCCACGTCAAGGACGCCGTCGGCCACCAGTTCGCGACGCGCCTGACCAACGTCTTCGTGATCGGCAAGGGCACCAAGTCCCTCGTCACGCTGCCCGCCGGCAAGGGCATCAAGAAGTCGATCATCGAGGAGTTCCAGGCGCGCCACGCGCACAGGACCGAGCAGGAGACTGAGGCCCAGTAAGTCAGGATGCACACTGAGCAGCTGAGGGGCGATGCCTGATGCCTCTCTGTGGCGTTGGGCCTCGCCTCTTGCCCTTAAGCCCCCGAAGGATCGCGACTAATTCCCAACAAATGGCCATTCCACCCCCAACATAGCCTTGTCATTCCGCCATATCGCTCTTCTCGTCTTTCTACCCACGGTCTCTGTTTTTTTGTAGTTCTTGCTGTGTGTGTGTGTGCGCTGTGTGGTTGGGAGCCACCCACTCTGTTACCGGCTGAGTTCTACCATGGTCCCCCCAAGACACACAAACGAAACGGTGCTTCGTCGAAGGAGAACTGGGCCGCTGGTTTTATTACTGCTTGCCGGGAATGCCGGTGAATTTCTGCTTCCTGATGATCTTGGCCGCCTTGGCCTTGCGGTAGTTGGCCACGATCTTCTCGCGCAGCTCGGCGTACTTGTCCTCGACCAGCGTCGCCCCGAGCTCCTTGTGGCGCTTCTGCGCACACCAATTCAGCAACGGCACAAAGGGTGGAGGTTGTTCCGCACCAGGTCAGGCGGCTGCTGGCGGTGCCCAGACTGCCCGGGGGGCGTCAGCTCTGGCGGCTGGTCCGCGACCTCGCCAAACTCCACGCGGTCCTGCACAGCACAGCACAGATGGATGTCAGAGAGGAGTGGGCAGAGCGTGGAGAGGGGAGAGGGTTGTTTTGATGCTCGCCCTGAGCTTCTTCTCGAGCTCGAGGTCCTCCTTGTCGAGGCCCTTGTTCCTGTGCAGCGCCTTCTTCTGCTTCTTCTTCTGCTGCTGCTCGCGCCTCCACTCGCGCTTGCGCTCGCTCTTCTGCCGCCGCACCTCGACGCCCTTCTGCTTCTGCTCCAGCGCCGTCGCGAAGATGTCGCGCACCTCCCCGCGCTGCTTCTTGGCCGCCGGCTCCTCCGCGGCCCCCGCCTGCTGCGCCCTGGCCTCTGCCGCCGCCTGCTTGCGCCGCTCCAGCGCCTCGAGCCTGCGCTTGCGCCCCGCGGGCATCTCCTTGGGGTGCCACTCCTCCTCCCCCGGCAGCTTTTGCGTCGCCTTGACCCTCAGCCCCCGCAGCCTCTCCTCCTCCGCCCGCTCCCTCTCCGCCCTCCTGGCCCTCCGCCCCTTCTGCTGCTGCTGCTGCTGCTGGGGCCTCTGCTGCTGCTCCGGCCTCTGCTGGGAGGAGGGGGGCAGGCGCGGGGAGGGCGACTGGGCGATGATGGAGCGGACGGCGCGGGGGACGCGCTCGTCGTCGCGGGATGGGTTGTAGGGCTTGTTGTGCCGCAGGCGCTCGCGCTCCTTGGCCTTGAGCTCCTCGGGCGTCTCGTGCCGCGTGCAGAACGGGTCGATCCGCTTGACCTTCTTGTACGACCGCACGCGCCCCATTGTCGGTCTCGCTGCTCGGCTGGCGTGCCCTGGCTGTGTGATGCACAGAACCGAGAGAGAGATTTCGGCAGTGACATCATCTGAGGAAAATATCTTCTCTGTCTGTCGACAGACAACAGACGGAAATGAAGCACATTAAAAATAAAGCAATCATTCTCACTCTGTTATACATTCATCAAGGCTCAGCTGCACTGCGTGCTGCTGCTGCCGCAGTGGCACAGCAGTTTCCTCAGCAGCGCGCCAGCCTTCTTCTTGTAGGTCTTAACAACACTTTTGAGTGACTTTCTCCTTGGTTGTACATCCAGCCGGGCCTGGGCCGGTTCCACCTGACCATTTATGTCAGAGTTGGTGCAAAGGGGAACACCATACAAGAGGCCTGTGGCGTGTCTGCTTGAAAACCGAAGGAGAGGAGAGGGCAGAGAACGACCTATCAAACACTGCTTGCAAGTACTGAATAGGTGTAAGCTGACATCACATGATATCACACGTACACGTTCACTGGGAACAGATTCCCTTGCCAGGGATAGGGGAGGCAGGTGCTGGGATAGAGCCAGACCTCCAGAGTTCACTCTCTGTATTGAATGCCATTAGCATAAATACCTCGGAAATTGTTCCTGTGGCATTACCAATCTGTGATCAAATGGTGGATGACACACTGAGATTCCAAGCAGCGAGTCATCTGAATCCGAATCTGACACATCTGACACGTATGATATTATTGTTCAGTTTTTGTGTGATGTAAGTAAGGAGGCCATACCGCCAAGTGAAGATACATTCACGGATTGGCTTAACTCATCAGGATCGAGATTGCACTTGTTGTTGTGCATGGGCTCCGATACCTGAGACTCCTTCTTGATGTCTTTGCTCTGGATGAACAGCGGTGCCATCATCTGCTCAAAATAGAAATACAAAGTCTTAGCTATTCAATTCACAATTTCCGATAATTGGGATCACCAGCACGACAGCCATGAGGAGATAGCTGGGAACCATGCCCACAATGAGAAGCACGGCCACGGCGGACACCGTCAGGCCTGCCAGAGGGGGACACGCACAGCCCCAAGTCAGCTTGGGAAAGGCGAGACTAGTGGGGGCAAAGGCGCCCAGGGATGGGGCGCAGAAAGTAGAGACAAGGGCGGAAGGGGACCCACAGAGAGCTGCGGACGTCGGCATGGGATCGCGTAAGGCTTGGTCGAACGCCGCACGGGAGGTAACCACACCAAGGAACAATGAAAATGAAGCAATCTGCCCCTATCAGTTGAACGTGCGCTCGCTGACGTTGTAAGGATATCTCGCACCATATCCGCGATACTCTGCCCCAAGCACCCGCAGCTCCCTGGCAGTCTCTCAGAGCCTAGCGCACAGCAACAGCCCAGCTGTCTCTCGAAGCCCCCCACGCGGCAGCGTTCGTTCTGCGGTGCACGTCACGCAACATATCTCCGCAAATATCTCTCCACCCCCCCATGCGAGCCACACGCAGAGACGGGCCTGCGGACGCGGGCGTTGGATGCATACGTGTTTGCGTTCTGCCCTCACTGCTGGCCGCCCTCCTTCTCGCGCAGCTGGCTCTCGAGGCGCTGGACCTGCTCGCGCAGGCGCTGCTGCTCGGCCAGCACCTCTGCCAGCATCTGCGCCGCGGGCCCCTCGCTGCCAAAGTCGAACTTGAGCGGCGCGCTCTCCTCCGCGGGCTTCTGCGCCGCCGCCTCGGCCAGCGCCCTCTTGCACGCCGCCGTCTCGGCCTCGACCCGCTTGCAGTAGTCCGCGTGCAGCCTCTGCGCCTCGCTGGCGAGCACCTTGCGCTGCTTGATCGCCGCCGGGTCCTTGTTGCTCAGCTTCCGCCTGAGCTCAGAGTTGAGTGGGGGGGGGGGGGAAGCAGCGCGCGCAATCGGGAAAATAGCGCAGGCAAGATCGGAGAAAAAAGGAAGGCGCAGGCACGGGGCGGTTCACAGACGGTTCGCGACGCAAACGCACTTCTTCTGGTTGACGGCGGCGATCTGCAGGCGGATCTTCTTCCACTCCTCGTGGTGGCGCTGCTTCAGCTTGCCGAGCGTCTCGGCCGCGCGGTCGGCGGGCGCCGGGGCCGCGGGCGCCGACGTGGCGTCCATGTCCGCGTCGCCGGCGGCGCCCGCGTCGACGGCCATGTCGGCGTCGTCGGTCTTGGCGTAGGGCGTGGCGAGCTTCCGCGACCGCTTCTGCTTCTTCAGTTTGCCCATTCCGCTGCCGGCAAAAACACAGTGCCTGCGTGCGTCATCTGCCACAGAAGAAGATACGGGGATCTCGAGCCAAATCAGACGAGATCCCCTCATCGCCCCGGCTCAGTGTTGCCCGCTCTTCTCTTTTATCACGCAGCGTAGCAGCCTCTCCGGAGGATCAGAGTTCGGCTGCTGGCCAGGGGGGGACGGGTGCTGGGAAGATCCGCGGAAGATCTGTGCATCTTCTGTCGTCGGAGATCCCGCCAGAATAATTCCAGGAGGTTCGCGGGGTTGTTTGGCTCCGTTTGGGCACACGAGACGGGCAGCCCCGATGTGCTCGCACCTCAGCGAGTTCGAGACGACGCCCGAGGGCGCCCAGGCCATCGAGTCGCTCGCCCGCTTCCTCCGTGCGCGCTCCTCCGACGCCCACAAGGTCGCCTTCCCCCGCGCCCAGCGCCCCCTCTGCCGTTTTTAGTCCCCGCTCGCCCGCCAGGGGCCACCGCGCGGGCCCGCCGGCCCACTGACGCCCGCCGACACCGCCCCGCGCGCCGCGCCGCCGGCGGAACCGACAGATACCGGCGCCCAGGTGCGTCAGATGCGGCGAGGGGACGGGCCGCGTGCTGGCCTGCCTGCACTGCGCCCACTTTGCCTGCCGCGCCCACATCTCCGAGCACTGCGCCCAGACGGGCCACTACCTCTGTCCGCACCCCCCCTCCCGCACCCTCCCGCACCTCCCGCACCCCTCCTGACGCGGGAGACGCGTTGGGGGGCAGCGATGGAGCTGGGGGTCTCGCGCGTGCTGTGCGCCAAGTGCAGGGACTACTTCGCCCCGGCGGCAGCGCTGGGCGCAGACGGGGGCCCACCGAGCAAGCGCCGCCGCAGCACGCCGCCCGCCGCGCAGCCCTCGCCGCCCGCAGCGGTCTCGCCGACGCAGGGGGCGGGCAGCTCGGGCGGCAGCGGGGCCGTCGCGGTCCCGCTGTCGCCGTCGCGCTACGTCCTCGGCATCCGCGGCCTCTACAACTTCGGCAACACGTGCGCCCGGGCACTCCGAGGGTGGGCGCGGGGGGAGGGAGGGAGGGAGGAGGAGGAGGAGGGGGCCCCTGGGCGGCCTGACGCTGGGCGTGCGCGTCGGCAGGTGCTACCTGAACGCGGTGATGCAGAGCCTGGCGCACAACCCGCTGCTGCGCAACTACTTCCTGAGCGACGCGCACGGCAGGCGCCCGTGCAGCCGCAGGCCCGACCCCGAGGGCAGCAGCCCGCAGCCGCCAGCGCCAGCGACGGCGCCGGCGGCCAGCTCGGTGTCGCCGCCGCCGCCGGGCAGCAGCAGCACGGCGTCCGGGGTGTCGCCGGCGTCGTGCGAGTCGGCGGGGGCGGCGGCGGGGGCGGAGATGCCGCCGTGCCTGGGCTGCGAGATGGACACGCTCGTCGCGGAGCTGTTCGACGGCGAGACGACGCCCTACGCGCCGCACAGGTTCGTCTACGCCATGTGGAAGAACTGCGTGCCGTTCGCGGCGGCCGAGCAGCACGACGCGCACGAGGCGCTGATCTACACGCTCAACGCGATGCACTCGCACCTCAACGGCACGTCCAAGGACTGCTCGTGCGTCGTCCACCGCGTGTTCTCGGGCACCATGCGCTCGGACCTGCACTGCACGACGTGCGGCACGTGCAGCAGCACGCTGGACCCCTTCATCGACGTCTCGCTCGACATCCCGCACTCGCCCATCAGCCCCAGTGAGCGGACCTGCGCGCGGGCAGCCGCGTTCTCACACGGGGCTGGGGGGGTCGCGCGCCAGCGATGACGGAGGAGGACCTGAGGGCGTACTCGCTGCAGGGGTGCCTCGAGAGGTTCACCAAGCCCGAGCTGCTCGAGCACGCCGACAGGTTCAACTGCTCCAAGTGCCAGGAGCTGCGAAACTGCCACAAGCAGCTCTCGCTGGCGTCGCTCCCCAACGTCGTCACGTTCCACCTCAAGGCACGCTGTGGGCGCGCCCCCTCGCCGGCGCTGGGCGCGTTGCCCCGCGGTTCTCACGGGCGCGGCGAGCGCAGAGGTTCGACTCGGGGAGGCAGAGAAGGGTCATGAGCAAGGTCGAGACCAAGATCGAGTTCCCCGTGTCCCTCGACCTCTTCCCCTACACGGCAGCCAACAAGGACTGCTGCGGCACCGCCGTGCGACCCGAGTCGGCGCAGTACGAGCTGTTCGCGGTCATCAACCACTCGGGTGCGCAGTGCCGCGTCGCGCACGCGCTCACGACGCTCTGTTGCTCGCAACAGGCAAGATGGGCGGGGGGCACTACACGTGCTTTGTGCGTCGAGACACGCACTGGTACAAGTGCGACGACACGGTCGTCTCCAAGGCAACATTATCTTCTGTCCTGAGCTCCCAGGCGTGAGTACACCCGCACGCCCTCCCACTGCCCTCTCTCGCTCTCTCTGCCAGTGCACCAGTTCCGTTCGCATCGCTCGAGCTGACGGTCTCCTCGCAGGTACATTTTGTTCTACGTCAAGAAGTCACTCGACTATGTAGAATAGAGCCACCAAGGGAGATCAGAATGGCTACTACTCATTCACCAAAAGGAAAACAAAAACCCAGCAACAGGCTTCTCCAGACCCCTGGAGTGACTCTTCCTTTGCCCGTGCGTTTCCGGTGGGTGTGCTGTGGCAGCGCGTCTCTCCCGTTGTCCCAAGAGACATCGCCGACAACAAGCGCTCCCTGACCTCGCAGTCCCTCGTGCTGCGTGCGACGACGAGTGCCCCCCCCCAAGGCCATCGCGCCGCCGGTCCATACTCGCAACCGCCGTCTTATTCACCACGGTGCACGCAGTTCAGTTCCGCTGAACTTTTCGTGCACTTTTACTCGGCGCACCAGTTTTCCTGCACCCCCGTGCTCCCGCCCGTATGTCCGCCTGCTCGCTGCCCACGACCCCCCAGGCGAAGAAATATCGCACCACAACACAACAGAGCACAGCAAGAGCAAGGGCATCAAGAGCAACAAGCAGGCAGAGATGGCGAGCTGCAGCGGGTGCAGGTGCGGGGGCAGGGGCGAGGGGCCCCAGCTGGAGGAGGCGGGGTTCTGGAAGGTGATACCGCTGCGGAGGTTCCGGCACAAGGACGAGGTGACCTTCAGCGGGCTGCCCATGGCCGAGTTCCCCAGGATCGACGGCGTGGACCACGTGCTGCACGGGCCCAACGCCAGGAGCCCCGGCAGCGTCGGCGCCGTCGACGGCTGGTACCTCCACAAGCACCAGCAGGACAACCTCCTCGTCATGCGCGGCACGCGCACATCCATCCTCCGGTCCGCAGCCCTCCACACGCCCTCCACATCGCTGTCCCCCTGTGTCGCCGTGTTGGGGCGATTCGTGTGCAAATGGGTCCGTCGTGCTGTGCGGCCATCGCACGGTCTTCAACGGCCGCACAACGGATCACGGCAGCCGTGCTGCTGTGGACTGTCTGTGTTGCGGCCGTTGCGTACGCTGTCGCGAAAAGCGGGCGAGGGGGGATCGTGTGGCAAATGGGAGGGAGGGATCGCGTTGCTGACGGGGCAGGGGACGACGGGGGAGCAGGAGGGCGGACAGGCCGGGGGTTGTGGAGACGTTTGTGGTGGGCCCCGACTTCATCGAGAGGAACGGGGTGAGGCTGCTGGACGGTCCCTGCGTGCTGCGGTGGGAGCCCGAGACGTACCACCAGGTGCACAGCGGGCCCGAGGGCAGCGCGTCGCTCAACTTTGCGGTGCGGTGCGAGGGCTTCGACCTCAAGCACGAGTTCGACATCTGGGACGTCCGCGGCGACGGCAGCGACGGCGTCGTCGTCCGCCAGGGCCACGAGGACCAGTTCTGAGCGCAGCCGGCGAGTGTCGACTGCCTGAGGACGCGAATGCACCAACAACTCAACACAGAAGCACCGGCCGTTCCACCCAATGTCAGTTGATTCTTCCTGCCAGCAGTTGATTTTTCCCATAAATCCCGCAACAATCTCAGCCGCGAGATCGGGATAGGTTCCGCGCAACAGACGCCTGTTCTATTTATAGTAGCGACGCGCCCGCGATGTCCGAGCAGGCCCCGCACGCGCCGATGCCCCAGCAGGCGCAGGCCGTGTTCCCTCTGAACACTCCGACGTCGTCGTCTGCCCCGCCGGACTCCCCCGGGAGCCCCAGCGGCCTGTCGTCCGCAGCTCGCAAGCCAGCGCTGCGGGCCATGCTGACCCACGCCAGCGAGCGCCTCAACAGGTCCGCGGACACCCGCGAACACACTGCTGGCCACCGCTGACCACCGCTGGACTGCCCCGCGCCAGGCCGCGGAGCCGTGCAGCGTCGCAGGAGGAGCTGCAGCAGTCGAAGACGGCGTCTGCGCCCCACCTGAGCCAAATCGTGGCCAACATGTCCTCGGGCACCGCAGCGTCGGGCCGCAACAGATTCCAGCGCATCACAATGGCACGCACACGCACACGCCCCGCCGGACGGTGGGTCTGAGGCAGCTCGCACGCGCAGACGCGGGTCCAGCCGGCGATACGCATGAAGGAGCTGCCGATGAACAAGGTCATCAAGCAGGAGGTCGCCGACGAGAAGCCCCCCGAGGAGACCCTCGAGCCCAAGCCCCAGCCCCTCGCAGCGCAGCGTCAGAAGAGCAACAGCCTACTGCAGCGCTTCGCGGCACGCCTTGCCTCCCCACCCCGGGTCGTGCGCGTGCGCTGACCTCCAGCGCAGGCCGAGTCGGTGGCAGCTGGCAAGCAGGCGGACCTGGCGGAGGAGAAGACCTCGAGGGTGGCGCGGCTGAAGATGATGCTGCTGCTGTGGGTGGGGTTCCCGTTCGTCATCGCGGTGGTCGGCGTGATGCTGGGCGTGTGCCTGGGCATCGACCGCGCGATGCAGGACTGGATGCTCGACGGCTCTGTGCCCACCGAGTACGACTACTCGCTCAGCGCCTTTGTCTACACGATCATGAACCCCAACCCGGACCAGGCCCGCGGTGTCATGGACGCCGTCACCAACACGATGGCCTTCATGTTCGGCCTCCTCGTCACCGTCATCGGTATCGTCCTGCAGTTCGCCTCGGACAAGATCACGTCGCACGTTACCTCTCTGGTGCGGGTCTCCTGAGCTGGCCCTTACCAGCGGTTCCTGACGATTCCGCCGCCAGTTCTTCAAGAGCAGGGTGATCCTGGGGGCGCTGGCGTACGTCCTGGTGAGCAACGCGTTCGCGCTGTGGGTGGACCAGGAGTGCGGGCCCTTCCACTCGCCGAGGATCGCAGTCCTGCTGAGCGTCGTCATGGTCGACCTGCAGGTCGTGATGCTGTTCCCGTTCCTCGCGTACCTCTTCTACTTCCTCGACGCCGAGCAGGTCATCACCAACATCGCGCGGCACGGGCTGGACGCCGTCGTCAACTCGATCACCTCGCGCGGGCCCAACAACGAGCGCAACCAGGTCAACGCGACGCTGGCGGTAGAGTACCTGATGGACGGCGCCCTCTCGTCGATCAAGAAGAAGAACAAGAACATCACGAGCGAGATCATCGACGCCATGTGCGACTTCCTGGTGCACTACGCAGCGCTCAAGGACAAGACCCCGGACGTCTGGTTCCAGATCCCTCTCTGGATCCGGCAGAGCCCCGACTTCCTCATCCTGTGCGCAGTCTGGTCTCCTCTGGCGGCACCCACTGGCTGACAACAGAGGGCGCACACCAGGAACGACGAGGGGGTGAAGGAGATGGTCGAGCGGAAGACGTGGCTCGAGTGGAAGGTTCTGCGGCAGTACCAGAACCTCTTCGTCGAGGCCATCAAGTTCTTCAAGGAGATGTGCTACCACATCTGCATCAACACGCGCCTCATCGGCGAGACGGCGGCGGGCCACAACCAGCTGCACTCGATCGACCTCTGCATCAAGTTCTTCAACACGTACCTGCGCACGGCCATCAACCTCGTCGACGTCCGCGTCGTCTACAACACGCTCTTCCAGTACCGCCTGCTGGCAGAGCTGCTCATCGACAGGAGCAGGGGCGCCTCCAAGGACCTGGCGCTGCGGTCCCTCAAGATCGCCAAGTTCTGCAGGTACTACGCGCACCTCTGCCAGCAGCGGAACCTCTTCTTCCTCGTCGAGACGGTCGCCCAGGACCTGCGCATCCTCTGCCAGGTGGCCATCAAGAGCGCCGTGCCAGAGGACAAGCGAAGCGCAGGCAGGGCAGGGTTCAACCCCAACAGGGCCATCTTCCAGCAGGTGCACGACAAGCTGCTCTCGGTACGCGCCTTCCCCAGCACGAATGCAGACCCCTTACATGAATCCAGATTCTCCTGAGCATCAACGACTTCACGGGGACGACCGATGCGCGGCGCGGTGTCATCAGGGCCCAGGCCATCCTGGGGATCTACTACCTGACCGAGAAGCAGGTCGGGCAGGCCAGGCGGATCATCAAGGGTGCGCATCCAGACCTGGCTGTGGCCCAGATCAATTGACAGGGGGTGGCGCTCGCAGTGCTGGACCGCGACGACTACAAGGACCTGCTCATGTCGATCAAGGAGGAGATGTCCATGTCGACGACGCGCGAGTTCTGGGAGGTCAGCGAGCGCGGAGCCAACTTCACGTACATGGAGCCGCGGCTGCGGCAGAACCTCGACGCGTTCTTCGGGATGTTCGCGTGGTTCGCGCAGATGCAGACGAGCGACGCCTGGGCGGCGTTCCAGAAGAGCGCCGGGGGCAAGCAGCTCAGGGTCCAGCAGGAGCTGCAGAACTTCGAGGCCGAGATGCCCGACGAGGACGAGGACGACGGCGGCGAGTTCGACAGCGACCTCGCCCAGGCCAGCGAGGCAGACCAGCAGTAGTGGCGGCGTGGGCCTTTGGCTGTACGGTTATAACAGGGAAAGTGGAAAGCGTGTGTTACGAATACGAATGCCCTATCTCGGGTATTCAACGGATCTTCCCCGAGATGAATTGAGCAGAATGTCCTCAATAAATACGTACAACTGTGGTGCCGACGGAACATCCAATCGCTCCCACGCTCTATCGTTCCGATGCACCCCGAATTTCTGGGCCCTATCTGTCAGGTGCATTGCCCTTTATAGGCCACGAGGATATTGCGGGAGATATTTGAGTTTGCGTCATCGCACACTTTAAACACAGAGCCGACAGGCCAGCACAGCAGCCCAGCAGCGGCACCCGAGCAACCCCCGAGAGAGCGAGATAGAGAGAGAGATGTCGCAGCCGCCCGCGTACCAGCTGGTCTCGAGCGCCGAGGACGTGCAGCGGATGGCGCAGCTGCTGCGGGAGCTGACGGCCAACGACACGGCGACGGTCATGGCGGCCACCCGCGCGCTCAACACGGCGCTGCGCAGCCCCGGGGCCGTGGCCGTGCTGCTCGACGTCATGTGCGCGTCGCCCGACGCGACGATGCGGCAGATGGCGGCCGTCATGCTGCGCAAGCGCGTGGGGGGCCACTGGCCCAAGCTCAGCGACGCCGCAAAGGCCCACGTCAAGAACGCCCTCATGCAGCGCGTCGCCTACGACGACAAGTCCGCCCCCTCCTCTCTCTCTCTCTCTCCTCTCGACCTCCTCCGCCTGTGCACCTTGCTCCCAGTGGGGGGTCGCATGTCAGGGCGCTTTTTGGAACCATTTGGGGGCGCCAGTGCTGCAATTGAATTGCTCAGAGTGCTCTGGCTGGGGGGAGCAGCGGCACGCCCCTGGTTGGCCCCTCCGATCTCCCCTCAGCCCCCTGCTGCCGCACCGCTGGGGGGGGGGCGCACTCCGCCTGAATGGCTCCCGTGCCATACGTGTTTCGGGTGGTAGGGTGCTTTTTTGGAGTGAGTCGGAGTGCCTACAGCAATTGCTCTGCCGCAGGGAACTCGCACCACATTCCTGCCAACGAATATCGCTGACGCGCATTCCTTCCCCCCTCCCCTCCAATCGCCGACGGCAGCCACCAAGTCCGCGGCAGCGTGGCCGAGGTCGTGGGCGTTGTGGCGAAGATGGCGCTGCCGGCGGGGCAGTGGCCCGAGCTGCTGCCCTTCCTGAACCAGTGCGTGCAGAGCCCCAACCTGAGCCACCGCGAGGCCGCGCTGAAGCTGTTCGGCGTGCTCACCGACACGATCCTCAACGACGAGCGCAACCGCGGCCACAAGCGCTTCATCCTCAAGGTCCTGGCGCACTGCATCCAGGACCCCTCGAACAACATGAGCGTCCGCATCGCCGCCGTCGTCGCCGTGGGCTCGCTCGTGCGCTGGCTCGACTCCGAGGCCGAGGTCGCCGAGTTCAGGGACACGATGCTGCCGCACATGCTCGAGGTCGTCCGCCACTGCGTCCAGACCTCGCAGGAGCAGCCCGTCATCCTCGCCTTCGAGGTCTTTGACGAGCTCATGGAGACGGTCCGCGAAGCACGGAGACGCGCTGTGGTTCTCACCCCTCCCCTGCAGGAGACGAGGGCGGGCACGGCGTGCATCCCGGTGCTGGTGCAGTTCTCGCTCGAGGTCGTCGCCAACACGAACCTGGAGCTCCCGATCAGGCAGATCGCGTTCACGTTTGTCGAGTGGGTCGCCCGCTTGTGAGTTGCCTCCCCCGCTGTGCCCACCGCCCTCCACTCCCTCGTGCACGCGCTCACCCGCCAGCCTCTGCGCAGCAAGCCCAAGTTCATGGTCAAGAACCACCTGCTCAAGCCCGTGCTCGACGTGCTCTTCGCCATGTGCGCCGAGCCCGAGGACGAGGACGCCGACGACGACGAGACCGAGTCGGCCCACAAGGTACCCTAACCAACAGGCCCTCGCATCGGGGCTTGGCGCTCACCGGTGTCCCTCTCGCAGTTCGCCGCGGAGATGATCGACCTGCTGAGCGAGGTGCTGCCGAGCAGGAGGCTCTACGCCGAGGCCATCCAGACCATCTCGAAGCAGCTGCAGGCGTCGGACCCCAACGTCATCAAGTCGGGCCTGGGCGCGCTGGCGGTGCTCGCCGAGAACTGCTTCCAGTCGATGAAGGAGCACCTGCGCGAGATCATGCCCTTCGTCCTCCGCGCCTTCACGCACCCCAACAAGCAGGTCCGCTCCATGGGCCTCATCACCCTCAGCGAGTTCTCCCGTACGCAGCCCGCCCTTCCTACCTATTCCTATTTCACAAGCTCAATTGGTCTTGCAAGGGTCTATAATTCTTCCCTAATTTTACATCTAAGAATAGAGGTCTCCCGCAAGCCGCCCCTCCCTCCTTCGGCGAACCCATTTCTTACTCGGCCTTGGTGATTTACAATTGAATACCATTTGTTGCTTACTTCCAATGCGCTGACTCGGGTGGGCCGTGCAGTGCACCTGGTGCCCGAGATCATCGACTACCACACCGACGTGATGCCGGCGATGCTGCAGGCGATGAACGACGCGGACGTGTCGCTGCAGCGCAAGGGCCTGATGGTCTTCGAGGCCTTCGCGAGCGCCCTGGGCGACCGCGTGGTCCCCTACGCCCCGCGCCTCGTCGAGCACCTCGTCAAGCTCGCCATGACCGGCCCCGCGGACGTCCGCGACGTCGCCGTCGTCGGCATCAGCGCCGTCGCCGAGTCTTGCGGCGACGCGTTCGCCCCGTTCTTCCCGACCGTCGGCCCTCTGCTGGTCTCGCTCGCGGGCCTCAAGGGCCCCGACGACCTCCTGCTGCGCGGCAGGGCCATCGAGTGCCTCGGCTCGCTCTCCAAGGTCGTCGGCCGCGAGACGTTCGCCGTGCGTTGGCCCCCTCTCGCGTTTGCTCCGCTCCCGTCTGCTCTCTGTGTCGCTAAAAGCGGGCCCGTCATTGCGCGAGCAGCCTGCGGTGCCGCAGCTGATCCAGGGCGCCATCGAGTCGCTGAGCGCCGAGAGCCCGTACGCGTACGACGTGGCCGACATGGTCTTTGGGTTCTTTGCCGACATTGTCGAGCTCTACGGCCCTGAGTTTGCGCCGTTCCTCCCGCAGATCATGCCCTACGTGCACCGCATGATCGAGAGCACCGAGGGCCTCGCCACCGACTCCAACGCCCACGACGGTGACGCCGCCGTCGAGGAGCAGCAGCAGAACGTCGAGCTCGAGGACGACGAGGAGTCCGACAGCGACGAAGACGACGGCGACCAGCTCGAGGTCCCTCCCGCAGCCCACAGCCCCTTTGGCCTGCCCTCTCTCCCTCCCCGTCCCACTGACAGCGCCGCTGCTGTGCTGGCTGTGTTGCCGCGCAGATCGGAGTGCACATGGCGTTCCTCGAGGCCAAGTCTTCGGCGTGCAACTGCGCGGGGGAGATCGCCAAGCGGACGGGCGCGCTGTTCACGCCGTACGTCGAGCAGATCGCGACGCTGCTGCTGCAGCACAAGGACTACGCGTACCAGAGCGTCAGGGCGTCGGTGATGTTCGCGCTGCCCTGCATGCTCGACCCGCTCGTCCCCTCGGTGCCCGCGGCCCCGGAGCCCCTCCCGCAGGCCGTCCAGACGCTGCTGAGCCACGTCATGAACGCCATCATCGGCGCCGTGCAGGACGACGACTCCCGCGACGTCGTCATGAACGTGCGAGCACCCCACCTCCGCTGGGCTTGAGGGGGCGACTCTGTTGAGCCCCGAGCACTAAACCGGCGCCTCGCGCAGGCTCTCGACGGCATCTCGCACGTCTGCCAGATCCTCGGGGAGAGGGCCGTCCAGCCCTGTGCGCACGCCCTCGCCCGAGCGGCCCCCGTTTGCTGACTCTGGCGGGGCTCCGGGGCAGTCTTTGACAGGATCTCGGAGGTGGTCCTGAAGGTGCTCAAGAGGGACACGTGCTGCCAGTCGGAGGAGGCCGACGGCGCCGACGAGGAGGAGGAGGAGGCCGCGGACCAGGACGAGCCCGACGAGGACCGCGAGATCGCGCTGTTCGAGACGATCGGCGAGGTCATCGTGGAGCTGACGCACGTCTACAAGGACCGCCTGCTGCCCTGGTTCTCGCAGACCATCCCGCTCTTCGCCCGCCTGCTCCGCCCCGAGAACGCGCACTACTACCGCTCCCTCTCGATCGCCACCCTCGCCGAGTTCGTCCGCATCTCTGGCGTCAACCCCTCGCAGATGCTCCCCGTGCGTCGTCCCTTGCGCCGTCTCTCTGGAAACCGACTGACCGCGTTTTTGCCGCAGACGCTCTTCGGGTTCGTGCTGGCGGGGCTGTCGGACGAGAACGAGAACGTGCGCCGCAACAGCGCGTTCTGCTGCGGCGTGGTGCTCAGCCAGTCGGGCGAGGCGGCGGCGCCGTACCTCGGCGAGGCCCTGCGTCTGATCGGCCAGATGCTGCAGCTGCCCGCGGGCACCTGCGCGGCGGTCCGCGACAACGCCGTCGGCGCCGTGTCGCGGATGGCGATGGCGTGCCCGGCGGCCATCCCCATCGACCAGATGCTGCCCGTGTGGCTCGCGGCGCTGCCGCTGCAGGACGACAAGGAGGAGTACACGCCCGCGTTCACGTTCCTGCTGTGGCTCGCCCGCATGGCCCCCGACGTGGCCGCGAGGAACATGCCCGCGCTGCTCGCAGCCGTCGCGCGCGTCGCCGCGGGGCCGGCGGCCGCCGGGATACCGCAGGCGGTCGCGGGGCAGGCCAGGGAGTTTGTGCGGGTGCTCGCGGCGCAGGGGGCGCCCTTCACGCAGGCGCTGCAGCAGCTCGGGCAGGAGGCCCAGGCGGTGCTCGCGGGCCTGGCGTCTGCGTAGAGCCGGCAGGCGTCCCCCCACGACCTCGTTCGATATGCGATACCTCCCCTGCGAGTGTCTATGGCCTCAACACAACAACATGCTTCGTGTTATCGTTCGGTTGCCTTGCCTGTGGTGTCGAAAGGTCGCGATGCGAGATGAATATCGGCCCTTGGGCTGTTCACGCGACATAAGCCATCTCAGTGGCACCTGCCCACGCCGCACGAATCTTGCTGAGCCTCGATGCAGGTAAAACCTTGATTGATGCTCATGGATCATAGCATTCAGTTGCCATACGGCACCGTACTGGTATTTTATGTACGGAATTCGATTCTGTGCGCATGTCACCTACTCCGGGTTGTTTATTATTCTCAACGATCGGACGGTCCAGATGACAGAAAAGACCTGAACAACAAAGGGAATACATGTCATTCGTGGACTGCGACAAGCTGCGGTATTTGTCATGGGCGGCTTGTCACACGTGCGACCACGGTGTCTCTGCGTTTCTCCACGACGACGTCCATTCCGCCGTCCACACATGGCACTGCCTCGTGGCCGCAGTGTGACAAAGCGCCGTCCGAGCCACAGACAGTGACCTCGCAGGAGCGCGCGGCGATTAGGGCGGCGGTTGCGGCGCTTCTGATAAGCTCGGCCGAGCAAGCGCCCGCGCCTGCGCCCCTGGCAGCGGGCAGTGCAAGTGCTGTCGCCGCTGCCGCTGCCGCCACCATAGCAGCGCTCACATCGCCAGCGTGTCCGCTGCCCTTGTCCGTCTGCAGCTCCGCCTTCTCCTCGCTGTGCGCGGGTGCTGTGTCGGCGGCCTCGACGCGGTGGGCAGGAGTGGGCAGCAGGTCGCACTGGACCGACGCGTCGCAGCTCTGCCCCAGGGAACGCAACAACGAGCTGAGTCGAGGGGGACACAGAGCACAACATAAGCGTTGAGGGTTGATGGGTCACCTCCACAGCGCCTGTGGCACAGGTCACGCCATTCGAGGGCGCAGACAGAACCCCACAGTGCCGGGCCTGGCGGAGCGCGCACACGCGGGCCGCCTGCGCCATCTGCTCCGAGGACAGCGTCCAGGGCGGCGAGCAGCAGCAGCACGACTCCGCAGACACTGAGCACGGCCTCGCCATCGTGGCAGGGGCGCAGCCGGCCCAAGCACGGGGCGCAGCGGCAGCCGCAGGAATGCGCGACACGCCGTCGAGCGCCGGCGATTTGCCCGCGGGCATCCGCCAGGGGCGGCCTGCCACCTGCGCTGCCCCATCGTGGCTGTCCTGCGTCCGCGACAGCTGGCTGACCGATCCGGCCCGTGCACGGCAGGCTGCAGCAGAGACCCCTGCGGCAGTGGCAGCGGCGCGGGCAACGGGGGAGGAGCGCGCGCGTGCGTGTCCGCTGTTAGCCTCAGCGGGCAGCAGAGCGCCCGGGCTGCTCTGTGCGTCGACCCTGCCTGCGTCCCCCGTCGGCGCTGCGGCGGCAGCGGTGAGCGCGCGGCTCTGCGACGCGGAGGGCTCGGGGGCCACAGCGGCCGAGGCTCCGGTGCTGGCGGGGCTCTCGGCCCTCCCGTAGGCGGCAGCGCGCAGGGAAGAGGACCTCGTGGCCGCCGCTGCAGACCTCGGGCACTCGGGAGGCCCTCCAGCAGCACGCGGCCTGCGTGGCGTCGTCCAGCTGGCGGCAGCGGCTGCTGAGGGCGGTGGGCAGCGCGGGGCGTTGCCGACGGGGGCGCCCAGCGTGCGGTGGCGGGGGGCCAGAGGGCGCAGCGCCAGTGGCGCGATGCTCACGACGGCGCTCCTGGTCCGACGCGCAGCCGCACGCGACATGAAGTCCTGCACGCGTCACCGCATCTCCTTTGAGCCCTTACGTGTATCGTGCGAAATTCTGGGCCTTTTCACGCGAGTCTCGCTCGCGGTTTCACTTTTTCATAATTTTTTAAAAATTGGGCGCGGACAGATGGAATGTTGCGAATCCCACCGCGTTGACCGCCGTTGCTCTCGTGGGGCGATACGGGGATCGCGGCAGGGTAAAGAAAAGGCACCGGCAAGCGTCGGCATCTCGCATAGTCCCGGGGATGGGTGAGCAGCGCGACCGCGGAACACGCAGCACAGCGGGGCGTGGGAAGCGCTGGCAGGGGAAGGAGGGCAGCGGCAGCGCACGGGCCAGAACACAGCAGCGGCGCTCGGGGAGATGGCAGGACGGGACAATGCGTGAGCGTGCTGGGACATAACTCTTGCTGATGCAGGCGACGGATGGGCTGGAATCTATGGGCAGGGGTGCACTCGTTGCGGCTATGAAAAACAAAAGAAGAGAAGATCGAATAGAGATGAGATCGATTCTACTGGCTTGGTGTGGAATCGCCTTCACAACTGTGCGATACGCACAGCACCGTTACCTTATCGGGTGTTTCTGCCTTGCCTCCCAGTGATAGAAATGGAGGCAGCTGTAAAGGGCTGTTGTGTGCCCCGTGCTGACGGGGGCAGAAGAGAGGGGGGGTGTTTTGAGGCTTTGCGGGAACGACTCTCCAAATTGAATCCCTTTTACCAATGAATGTGTACGGCGAGTTTGAGTATGAGATTCTTAAGAAGTGAGGTTATGACTCAGTGTCGGCGTATTCTATCACCGAGCAGTGCTGGAATTGTGACGATGAGGGGTCTAGAGTTTGTGACGACGAGATTCTTGCCAGAGTATCTGTACACAGCCAATCGTCCCTCTGCACATTTTGCCCCACGCCAGTTATGGAGTGCCTCGTCTAGTGGAACTCTCAAACAGCGCAGCACAGCAGCCTCTGACCTCGGGCATCTCTGCCTCCTGCCATAGCATTCATGCACAGTGCCTCGCAGCCATGATTCCCTTGGCCTTTCTGCCAGGTCTCAGCACGCTGCTCAGAAGCAATTGTCTTTGTGGTGGGACTAACCCTCACTGAAATCTCGAAGACTGATGCCTCCCATGCGTTCTCATAGGGCGTGACATGGATGCACGACTGGAATCACACTGGGCAATCTTCCCAAACAGTAGTCGTGCGGGCTGGGCTCTGTTACATACGGGCCCAGTACAGTTTGGCCACCACGAACTCATGCGAGTCGTTGACATAACGGCGCAACCCAGACCTGTGCACTGGAATCGCAGTAAGGGAAGATGAGAGAGTGACCACGCATGCGGCAAATAAACACACCGATTCCAACGAATCGTGGCGGCTGGCTCGGGCGCAGTAGGAACACGGCACCTCCCGACATGCCGTCCAGGGCAGAGGCCGACATGAGTGCTGTGTTTCTATCATCGGAGATGCTCCTAGAAACAAGAGAGGAGGGGCAGTCTGTGCCAGAGCAGATCCCCATGATTGCAGGCGAGAGTGTGTACGTGATGCGCCCGCAGGAGACGCAGCGACGGTCGCCCGGGATGGGAGTGTTCAGAGACTCTGTGAAAAAGAGGGCCTGGGGGCGCTTGTCCTCAGAGAGCTTGGGGATCATCTCGAGCACGGGATCCTCTCTCACGAAGCAGGGGTACCCGATCACGGCCACGATGTCTCCGACCTGGCCCTCGGTTTAGATCGGGTGTGCTCTCAGCTGTCCCTCCAACTGGGGCCCACCTGGAGGTCAGGGGTCTCCTCCGGCTGGATGACCGGCCCCACTCGGATCGACGAACTCCGGTACACCGCAATGCTGACGGGGCCGCTGGGGTCGATGCCACACACATGGAGAAGAGCCAGCCCACTGATCGGGGTCCACGTGTGCTCGCGGTTGACTGTGGCAGCTGTCAATGACGGGAACAGGGGGGATTGGGACGTCATGCACGGTTCCTGTCCCAGCGGGTGTCGACTGTGGCCATCTGGGCCTCTGCGATGCCCGCGATGCACGCCGAGGTCACGACAACCTGCCTGCCGTTGAGCAAGGTGCACGAGCCAGAGCCCCCGGGAATGGGCAGTCCGTTGCTGGTCCAGCGTGTCTGCAGCGCGCAGACAGCCGGTGCCAGCTGGGACAGCTGGTCCACGTTGTCCGCAAGCGCGACCAGCGGCAATTGATCGTTGCTCCTGTGCACCAAGGGTGAGAGGTGAGGAATGGGCAAAGAGAGAGAGAGAGCTTGTGTGGGAGCACCGTCTTGCCAGACTGATGGTGCAGGAGGGCAGGATGAACGTGTTGTCTATGGGGTCGAAGGGGTACAACGGCTTACAGACTGCCGCGCCAAGGACGGTCCCACTGCAGAGGCCCCCAGGTATCTTCCGCTTGCTCGCGAAGGTGCTGTCGTCCTCTGGTGTGCTCATTTTTAGACAGAAAACGATTCTTGTCGATTCAGTTGATCTGTCAGACACGGGTGTGCAATATCTCCGTCCAGAAATTGTTTCACCGAGCCCAACCAGCGACCGCTCCTCGGGGATAGCACACAAATAACAGAAGACCTGGGCCAGAAGCTGGATATCTCCAAGATACTATTCCCCGATTATCTTCGAGATATTTCAGTGCCCAGTTTTTTTCTCCTGCAGCAGGCAACAAAACGCACTGCACGTGTCCGCAGATCCGATGGTGGTGGCCGACGAGATAGCCGCAGCGGAGCGCCGGTGGCGCGGCGTGCCCAAGTCGGAGCTGCACGTGCACATCGGGGGCTGCGTGCGGCAGACGACGCTGCGCTCGCTGGCCGGCGACCCGGCGCTCAGCTACGGGGCCTACCGAGGCCCCTGGGCGGACGCAGCCCTCGGCCTCGCCCCGGGGGCCCTGGCGGCAGCGGGAACCGACAGCGAGCGCGGGGCAGAGAGCCGCCTGACGCTGCTGGAGACGTTCGGTGTCTTCGGTGTCGTCCACGCGGCCACACGCTCCGCCTCTGCCCTCGCCACAGCCGCCAGGCACGCCCCTACCCCTCTCCCGCTCAGTCCGCACGGGGGAGAGCAGCTCCTGCTGCCAGGGGGCCGTCTGCTGCCCCAGGTAGCGCCTCTGGGGGGCACGGACAGCAGAGCAGAGGCCTCTGGCGCGGTAGCACGGGGGAGAGCAGCTCCTGCTGCCAGAGGGCCGTCTGCTGCCCCACTGCTGAGCAGTAGCGCCTCTGCTCTGCTGCCCGTGCCCGGAGGCACGGACGCTGCTCTGCGAGGGGGGGTTCCCCTTGCACCCGCTCTTGCTGCTCGGGCTTCTGTGCTGAGCGACTGGCCTATGCTTGGCCCTGCACGCACTACTACGTGGCCCTCTGTGGCCCAGAGCGCTGTCCACAGCCCACGGACAGAGGGGATGGAGGGCATTCGCTCTCGCTGCGCACAGAGACGCGAGATGCTCGCACGCTCTGCTGACGGGCTCGCTGTGCGCACGTGCGCAGGGAGGCCGTGGAGGACCTCGCGGCCGACGGCGTGGCGTGGGCGGAGCTGCGCNGGCTGGCTCGCCAATCCCCGCAAGACAGGCAGCCAGCGGGCCGCAGTTGGCTCGCCGAGTGTCGCCAGCAAGCAAGCCTGCCACTCCACTCCACTCCAGCAGGTGGCAGACCATTGCTGGCCTGCCACTCCACTCTGCCAGTGACAGACCCGTCACTGGCTTCCACTCCTCTGCCAGTGACAGACCCGTCACTGTATTCCGCTCCTCTCCCAGTGACAGACCCGTCACTGCATTCCGCTCCTCTGCCAGTGACAGACCCGTCACTGTATTCCACTCCTCTGCCAGTGACAGACCCGTCACTGTTTCCGCTCCGCTCCACGCCAACTGGCAAGCCGCAGTTGGCTCGCCAGCATCTTCTCGGCCCCTTGGAGGGCGCGTGAGTCATCGGACAAATTGAAAGGTCTGTGAGGGGTCCGCCTGTGTCGTGTTGATCATGGGCTGCTGCTGCGATCGCGTCGACTAGGGGCGTCGTTAGCTAGCTGCGGGCTTTCGGGTCTCGCATACAAGTGCTTGCAATGTTCAGGTCGGAACAGGCAAAACGAGGTGGGGTATGGGGGTTTTCTTGTCTGCGGGATGAAGCGCAGTTGAGTATCGGCCACGTCACGGCGGCGGCGCCGCCGCGCAAGAAAAATCTCAACAAAATCCCGGATAACAAATCTCAAGATTTCCCGCGGAAATTTCTTCGAATATTCAAACAACAGAACAACTCGTCGCGGGCGCGCGCGCGAATTTTATATTCAATCCATTATCAACCGAAAACGGCCGTGTTGGTCCCCAGGGCACGGGGAGGGGTGTGCAGGACACGTAGCGCCGAGCAAACACCCGTCCCGCAGAGCGCCGGCGCGCAAAAGCGGCTTAATTCAATTGCCCCGCCTCTTCGAAATTAACAAATTAGTTATTGGCGCCGCCGGAGAGCGCGGACGCCCCGTTCCGAGGGGGGATCCGTCGGGGAAGGGCCGCCAGGCGCACCGCTGAGGGTATAGGACGCGCCGGGGGTGGACGGAGGGCACCGCACGAGCCCGGGCAGCGCAGACTTGAGGGTAAGGGAAGAAAGTAAATAATGAAGTCCTCTCAACGCCCCTTCGTGATGCCCGGGGTCACACGTGACGTCACCAGCGAAAATGCAGTGGAGATTCTCGCATCTCCGCGGATTCTTTGCCCACGAGCCGAGACGGGAGAAACCGCCTGTGCTGCCCCCACAACGTTCTTCGCTCGTTTTCCGTGCTGGACCGAAATGGCCGCGTTCCTGGCGCACGTCGATATTCTCCCGATTTTTCCGCGGGAAAAATTCAACGAATAACTAGCGGGGGAAATTGGCGCGTTCGAGCGGGGAAAATTGAATTCAATTCAAATTCGACCTTTTACAACCGCGTTGGAACCCAAAGGGCAAGCACGACACGTGCCGCGCCTTACGAAAACTCGGCCCCAATCGCCCCGAGCCCGCGCAATTGCGGATTCAAATTCAAACCGCTCCGCTGTCGCCCGCTTTTTGGCGCCGCCGCTGAGCGCAGACTTCCAGATATGAGGTTCGAGCCACGGGGAGAGGACCGGGGACGCACCGCTGAGGGAACCGGGACACGTCCGAGGGTGGACGGAGGGCACCGCACGAGCCGCAGCCTCGCAGACTCGAGGGGCCTCTTCGTAGCCCGGGTGGTCACGCGTGGCGTCACCAAGGGAGATTCTCGGATCTCCCGGGAACCTCGGCGCTTGGCAGGACCGAGGAACAGGCAACAGACCCCTACCTCCGCCCAGCCATTACACAGCGCCCCAGCAGAGGGGGTGTGCGGTCCCGTGTTGTGTTGTGTCTATGCAAGCTCTTTACAAACAACCGACCTCGTGGCGGGCCAGTCCACTGTATACCGCAGCGGCACGTCCATCGTCTTGTTGGGCGGCACTCGCAGCACCCACGTCACCGTCCCCGTCTCGGCCTTGTACTGCGTGCTCACGTAGGGCTCCCTGGGCTCCCTGGCCTCCCTGGGCTCGCCCTTGCCGCCCTCCCTGCGCCCAGCCGCGGGCTCGGGCTCGAGCAGGGCGACGCGGATCTGGTCGTCGGTGCTCACGGGGATCTGGTCCTGCAGCTCCACGAGCACCTCGCTGGCCCGGGCGTTGCGGATGACGATCGTCCGCGTGAAGCGCTCGACGACGCGGGCCTTGCGGACCCACCCGCCCTGGTTGTCGCGCGTCTGCTCGACGGGGCGGTACTCGGCCGTCACCAGCGCGTCGTTGCCGAGCAGCAGCACGAAGCGCTCCGACGGCATGACGTCGGGCATCGCCGACGAGCACGTGAAGACGCCGTCGACGAAGACGCTGGCGGGGCCCGCCAGCAGCGGCAGCCCCGCGCCGTTGGTGATGGCCGCGCGCACGCACGAGCAGTGCGTCGCGCGCGGGACCAGCACGTGGGCCAGCTCCACCTCGAGGGCCACCGAGGCGACGGCCGTGCGCAGCGGCGCGGCCCCGGGGCCGCCGGGTATCGAGCACCTGCGCGCCAGCGGCAGCAGCACGGCGGGCACGCACTTCTCTGCGACGGCGAGGATGCTGGCGCGCTGCACGCGCGTGGCGCTGTGCTGCGAGCCGTCGTCGAGCTCGCCGCTGGTGTCGGGCGAGCACGCCGACGCCGAGTCGAGCGTCGCGTCGGGCACCACGAACCCGGGGTTCTGCAGCGACCGCAGGCTCGAGCTGCCGGGCGGCATCATCATCGAGAAGCCCGCGGGGCTCTCGGAGGTCAGGTCCTCCATCTCGGAGCGCGTCGAAGTGAACGACTCCCTCCTGAACAGCCCGCGCGAGGGCGCCGCCCCCTTGGCCTGCGTCGACTGCGAGCTCAGGGCCTGCGCGCGCTGCTGCTGCTGCACAGCCTGCTCCGCCGTCAGCGGGGCGAACGACAGGGCCGCGGCGGGCGGGGCCGCGGGCGCCTGGCCGGCGAGCGGGGGCGAACTGGCCGTCGACAGCGAGATCTGCGCGTCCTGCCAGTCCTCGCCGCTGCCGTTGGCCACGACGGCGTAGAACGCGACCTGCAGCGACCGCTCGGTGCTCTGCGCCCGCGTGTCGTACTCGGGCGACCACGACGCCCCGTCGACGACGTACGAGAACCTCAGCGACACCTGCGCCCTCTCCGCCTCCTCCTGCGGGCCCTCGTCGGCGCTCTGCTTCTCGTCGGGCCTCGCCTGCAGCTGCGGCCTCGTCACGCACAGGACGATGTCGACGTCGTACGGCCTCCCCCGGGGCTCCGCGGGCGCCAGCGCGGGGTCCGACTGCGCGGTGCTGAGCAGCCGCGCGAGCCTCTGCTCCGTCTCGCGGTACTTCTTGTCGATCGTCGCCTCGCGCTCCTCGAGGGCCTCGAGCTGCGCCTCGTAGAAGTCCAGGAACGCCCCGACCCTCTTCAGGTACTCCCCCGTCATCCACACGGGCGCCGCCGCCGCCCCTGACGTGTCGTAGGCCCCGGGTATCCGCTGCGCGTCCCCCGCGTCGAGCGCGTCGGCCCGTAGCGGCGAGAGCGAGCGGAAAGCGGGCGGGGTGGCGGCCCTTGCGAGCGGCTGCGGGGCCGGGGGCTGCGGGGCCGCGCGTGGGGTGGCCGGGGGCACCTGCAGCAGCGCTGGCGACGCTGGCGGGGCCTCGATGCGCGCGTGGGCAGCGGCAGACTGCGTCTCCCTGGCCCAGCCGTCCAGCCAGTCCCTCCGCTTGCCGCACCGCTCGCGCTGCGCTGTCAGCTGCGCCAGGGTGTCCTCCAGCTGCTCCCTCTCCCTGCAGCCCACCCCAGCGCCGCCCCAGCTCGTCAGCCGTTGCGCACGAGAAACTGGGGAACTGGGGACATCCCAAGTGGCCCCTTCCATCGCACACAAAAAAATGACACAAACGCAGGACACCTGAGCCAGCAAACCCACGGCAGACCACGCCAGAGCGAGGGGGCCCTTGGTGTGTGTGTCCCCCGAGGCACATGAGCCGCCAGTTATCTCGGACAAATGTAAAGTACACACACCGCAGGCCCCCTGACGCCTCGGGCGGGCGAGTGCCCCCCAAAATGCCAACGCTCCTTCCCAGCACAAACACAACCAGCCCGGGTGGGCGCGGGAAGGGCCTCGAGGGAGAGGGGTTCGGGCTGGCAGCGTCGCCCAGTGGGGGGGGTGTACGGTAGGCATTCCTCCCGAAATAGCGTCGGCGATTCCCCCACTAATGCAGACTGTTTTCGCCGCAGCAGTTGGGGAGCCCGCCAGCCAGCCCGGGTGGGCGTGGGAAGGGGCCTTGAGGGAGAGGAGTCAGAGGATCCCGGGTGGGCAGCGTGGCTACGGGGGAGGGGGTAGGCAATCCCCCCGAAATGGCGCCAGCTGTTGCCTCAGTAATGCACTGATTCCGCTCGCAGTGGGGACTGGGGAGCCCGGCAGTGGAGAGCAGAGGGGAGGGCAGTGCGCACTCGCACAGCTCCCGCTCCTCGGGCTCCACAGACGGCGAGCCCTCGCGGGCGGGGCGCACCGCCACCGACGCGACGCGCACCGAGACGAGCGCGGGCCCCGCGCGGGCGCCGGTGGCGGCAGCGGCGGCGACGGCGAGGGAGTTGGGGACCATGGCGCTGGCCACGCGGCCCACGCGCACCGCGTGCTCGCCGCAGGGCAGCAGCAGCGCCGTCGTGCGCGCGACGAGAGCCCGGCGGCGGTGCACGACGACGCTGTCGATGGGGCACGCGTCGGCCCACACCCGGAGCGGGCCGTCCATGACAACGACGACGGGCGGGTGGGGGGTGGGATTTGTTCTGGAAAGATATTATCTGCCCTGAAGATTTTCTCCGAGATATTCGGGATCTCTTCCGCGC
>CACRSC010000010.1:583586-651992 GCA_902651635.1 Mastigamoeba balamuthi
CGCGGGCCCCGCGCGGGCGCCGGTGGCGGCAGCGGCGGCGACGGCGAGGGAGTTGGGGACCATCGCGCTGGCCACGCGGCCCACGCGCACCGCGTGCTCGCCGCACGGCAGCAGCAGCGCCGTCGTGCGCGCGACGAGAGCCCGGCGGCGGTGCACGACGACGCTGTCGATGGGGCACGCGTCGGCCCACACCCGGAGCGGGCCGTCCATGACAACGACGACGGGCGGGTGGGGGGTGGGATTTGTTCTGGAAAGATATTATCTGCCCTGAAGATTTTCTCCGAGATATTCGGGATCTCTTCCGCGCGAGCGAAAAATGGAGGGCGAGGGCGGCGGCGGCGTGTGGCTGACGCCGGAGGAGGCGGCTGCCAGGAAGGAGGCGCAGAAGAGGAAGGCGGCCGGAGACGACGAGGACGGCGAGAAGAAGCGGCACAAGAAGCACAAGGAGCGCAAGCACTCGAAGCACCGCCACAAGCACCACCGCCGCAGCTCCAGCTCCAGCCCCGACACGGACCCCGCCGCCGACGCCCAGCCGCCGCTTCCAGCCCCGGAACCGCCGAGACCCGACGGACCCGGCAGCCCCGGAAAGCCCTGCGCCGAGCCGGGAAATGCCGGCGCGGAACTGGGAAATGCCTGCGCGGGCGCCCCGGCAGCGGCGCAGCGCGAGTCGTGGATGACAGCCCCGCCGCCGCCGAGCGCCGGGGCCCTCGCGCTGGCCCGCGCGCGCGAGGAGGAGGCGCAGCAGCGCGCCGAGCGCGAGCGCGAGGAGGCCGAGCGCCAGCAGAGCGCCACGCGGTCGCGCGTCCGCGAGCTGAACCCCTACTGGGCCGCCGGGGGCGAGGGGCTGCCCCCGGCCAGCGCGGGCGCCGAGGGGGACGCCCAGGGCGCGGCGGGGGTGGGTGACGGCGGCGCGGGGTGGCGGGCGCGTGCGCTAACGAGGGCGCGCGAGAGGGCGCGGGAGGAGGGCAGGCAGCTCGACGACGTCGTCCGCGAGCGCTGGGAGAGCGTCGCGGAGCTCGAGAAGGCCGCCGAGCGCGAGAGGGCGTCGCGCGGGCGGCCGGGGACGAGGCCGGGCGACCGCGACCGCGAGCAGCGCTCCGGGAGGCGCGGAGGAGGCCCGCAGGGCAGGGCGTACCTGCAGGACAGCGCGCCCGTCATGCGGCAGCCAGAGGTCTCTGGCGACCTCAGGTGGTCGCACTCGCACTCGCACTCGCCCGCTGCTGAGCCCGCGCCCGGCGGCCCTGGCGAGGAGGAGAGCCAGCGGGGCCCCGAGTCGAGGAAGAGGCCCGCAGAGGACGAGCCGCCCGCAGCAGCGCCGCCCGAGCAGCGCCAGAAGCAGAGCGAGGAGCGCCCGGCAGACGCCGATGCTCCCGAGAGCAGCGCTCCTGCGCGGCAGCCGGAGGAGCAGCCCCCCGCCGCAGCCGCGGAGCAGAGGGAGGCGCAGCCCCCGAGGCCGGCACTGGACCCCAACGCGCTCGCGGCGCAGGCGCTGAAGGCGAAGCTCATGGGGAAGATGGACGAGTACGAGCGCCTGCAGGCGCTGGCAGAGTCCGCACGCACGCAGCAGCGCGCCCCAGCGGGTTCCTCTCGCGAGCCCGACGAGGCCCCCGGCTCCAGGAGGGTCGTCACGCTCCCCTCGTACGGTGCGTGTCGCTGCCTCGAGCGCAGCACCACTGTGTGTCCCCGCTGTGTCTCAGCTGATGGCCTGCGCAGACGAGAGGGGGCGCAAGGTCGAGGTGCGCAGGGCGGAGGACCAGATGCAGCTGAGGGACAAGCAGGCGGCGATGTACGACAAGGCGGGCAACAGGGTGCGCTACTTTGCCGACGACGACGAGGCGCGGGACGCGTCGGAGCTGCTCGCGCGCGAGCGGGCCGCCGGGGGCGCGCGGTCGTACGACGAGCAGCTGGCGAGGCAGATCATGAAGCAGAGCACGTTCCGCTCGAGCGAGCTCTTCGGCGGCGCGGGCGGCGACTACGACGAGGAGCAGCTGATGACCGAGGACGGGCCGCGCAAGATGAGCAGGCGGAACCTGCAGCGGTCCGAGGAGCGGCAGCGCAGGCAGGCGATACAGGCGCACAACGCGGCCGAGCGGAAGCTGGCGCAGTGCTCGCTGTGCCTCGACAGCAGCGCGGGCGAGGGCGCCAGGGGCCTCGTGGTCAGCCACGGCGAGACGGTCTACCTGTCGCTGCCGCAGCGCGGGTCGCTGGTCGAGGGCCACTGCGTGCTGGTGCCCACGCAGCACACGACGGCGATGCGGGCCGCCGACGAGGACGTCGTGCGCGAGGTCGAGGCGTTCAAGTCGGCGCTCGTGCGTATGTTCCGCGCGCAGGGCAAGGGCGTGCTGTTCATGGAGACGGCGACCAACTTCAAGCGCTCGTACCACACGTTCGTCGACGTCGTGCCGCTGCCGAGGCACCTCGCCGATGAGGGCCCGCTCTACTTCAAGCAGTCGATCATGGGCTCGGACACCGAGTGGGCGCAGCACAAGAAGCTCATCGACACGCGCGGCCGCGGCCTGCACCGCTCCATCCCCAAGGACTTCCCCTACTTCTTCGTCGACTTCAACGGCGAGGGCGGGTTCGTCCATGTCGTCGAGGACGAGGGCAAGTTCCCCCACTACTTCGGCCGCTCGGTCGTCGCAGGCATGCTGGAGCTCGGCCCCGAGTCGTACCTCAAGCCCAGGAGGTCCTCCCCGCAGGAGGAGGCCCAGGCGGTCCAGCGCTTCGCGCGCCAGTGGGAGCAGGCGCGCTCGTAATCAACAACGGTGTTGCTGACGACACCAAGCCTCTTTTTGGTAGTAAAGGGCTGATGCTACACACGTTCGGGGGTCCAGCCAGAACCCAATGAGCGAGTCGCACGCTGGACACATCTTGGTTGCAGAGTAGGCTAAGGGCGGAGATGGCGAGCACAGAAGACCTGATGGCACCGACGCGCGGGCTCTTTCGGCGTCGCGTTTAGTATTTGTCTGGCTGGAGAGCTGGAGGCAGCAAGGGCAGGGAGGATAGGGACTTGCGAAAGAACCAGGGGCACGCAACCAACTGCCGTGCTGTGTTATGCACAACATTGTTGTGATGTGTTGTCGTCGATCTTCATGATCACCGAGCATGGTGTGGTACACCGCCAACATGCGGCAGGCCTCTCTGGCGCAGGGGCCTGTGGCCCTGGCTGGCGTGTGTGCTCTGGGGATGGCTGCTGTATGCTCCACTTTGTACTTGGCGATCAAAGAAAAGGTGGTATGTGATACGATTCCATATGGTCTGGTCGGCAATTCAGCTCGCTGTTGCGGCACGCCCTAGTGGAACAGCACGGAGATGCCCTCCTCGGACCCGAACATCAGCGCGCCGTCGTGGCCAACTCCGGGGACGTCCACCGCCCTGTGCACTGCGCGTTGCCGGCGTGAGCAAGCGACGGGTGGGCGGCGACGCCAGCGCAGGCGCCTCTCACCCTTGCGGCCGTAGAAGTAGCGGAGGTAGTTGGACCAGGCCACGCCCCTCTCGTAGCGCCACCTGCCCTGCAGCATCGCCTCGCAGTCCCTGTCCAGCCCGTGCGAGTCGCACGTGGGGTCCAGGTCCTCGTTGCACCTGCAGCGGGGCAGCGGGGCAGCTGAGAGGGGCGACGGGGAAGAGAGAGAGAGAGAGAGAGCGGGGGGCGCACGTGTCGGCCGTGCCGCGCAGGTAGACGACGTCGCGGGCGGCGAAGCGCTGGCGCAGCTCGTCCGGGGTGCCCGAGGCGGCGACGTAGGGGTTGGGGTGGCCGAGGCCGTAGCGCCAGTCGTCGTAGGCGGGGCAGGCGGCGGCCGCGCTGGCGTTGGGCGGCGCAAAGGCGTCGAGGGCGGGCAGCAGCGGGCGCTCGGGCGTCAGGTACGGGAACGACGACGGGTTGGCCACCACGACGCGCAGGCCGACGCCCGGCGGCACCCCCACGCGCGTGGCCGCCGCGTAGCGCACCATGATCTGCCCGCCCGCGCTGTGCCCCGCGAGCACCACGCGCCGCACCGACGGCAGCCGCCTGCGATCTCTGAATATCAGACATTTTCCCGATCCAGTTTGGCAGAGGGCAGAGAGCGGACGAGAGCAGCTCGACGAGGTGGTCGAGGACGTCGAAGGAGCTGGCGGTGGGCCCGGCCGCGGCGGAGGAGGGGTCGCCCTTGTTCCAGTCCTCGCCGTCCCAGAAGAGCTCGCCGGGCAGGGGCCCGTCCTCCTTCTGGAGGAACCGCGGGGCCACGACCAGCACGCTCGCGTTGCCCCCGGGGTACGCGGCCCCCAGCGCCTCCACCATCGAGCAGTAGTAGTCGTCGGCGTTGCGGTTCATGCCGTGCTGCGAGACGACCGCCAGCGTGTACCGGGCGACGGGTTTCGCGTTCGTCGGGTCCGCGGAACCGACGTCGACGGGGCTGTAGTAGGGCAGCGTCATCGAGGGCGCGCTGGGGAGCTTGAGGTGGCGCAGGGGGGGCAGAGGGCAGTCGGCTGCGCTCGCGGTGGCGACGGCGACCGACAGGGCAGCCCACACCGCGCAAACACCACGCATGGCTCGCAACCCAACAGGCAACAACAGCAGGCATATCTAGATCTTCCTGACGTCACGGTCTGATATCGAGCGATCTCAATTGTCCTCTTCCGGCATAAATGGCACATCAGCAGGTGCTGGGCGCATTGTTGTTGATGCCACAGTGGTCGGAGCTCCCAGAACTCTCCCTTCGCCAGCGCAGCGAGGAAATATCCGCAGATTCTGATACTTGGGGATAGGAATCTGCCATCTGCGAACGTAGCGGCATTTGCACGCCGATCGTCGAGGCCATGGAGGCAGTGGAAGCACGGCACCGAGCCGTCCTCGAGCTCCTGGGCCTGCAGGACCGCGAGATCGTTGCCGCGCAGGTCCGGGCACCCTCTGCTGGCCCAGCCAACCCCCCCAGACAGCCGCCCAGCCAGCGGCCCCTAATAATAGTCCCCTCTGCTGGCCGCCCTCCCCCAGGAGCGCTTCCAGCGCAGGGCCCGCGCGGTCGCAGGCCTCGCCATGGCGTTCCAGACGGCCTTCGGCGACGCGTACGAGAGCGAGGCAGAGAGCCTGGCCCGCCGTGCCCGCGCCCTGGTCTCGGCCTACGCAGAGGAGGCCCGCAAGGTCCCCTGCGCCCCCTCAGCAGTGGCTCTGCTCGCACTTGCCTGTGGCCTCTGACTCCCTCTCCCTCTCCCTCTGTGCCCACGCCACTCCTGCTGTCCCTCTGTCTCTGGGTCCCTTCTGCCACTCTGCCGTCATCTCTCATCTGCGCACTGCCCCTGCAACTGATTCGGTCCTTACTCCTCCTTCCCCTCTGTCTCTGTGTCGTTATGTCCTTGTGTTTCTTGTGCGCTGTCCTTCTGTAACTTCTTCTGTCTTTCTTGTGCTGCCTCTTTGCTCTGTCCGTGTCTCTGTTCTGTCCCTCTGTCTCTGTCGTCACTGTCGCTGCCTCTGGGCTCGCTGTGTCCTTCCTCTGTCTGTTTCTGTCTGTGCTGTGACTCTGTCTGGCGCACGACAGGCAGCGGTGGTATCGCAGCGGCAGGGAGAGGCGTCGGCGGGGGTGACGGACCACACGCGCGAGCAGGTGGACGCGGACAGGCTGTGGCGCTGCTTCTGCGCGCGGGTGGCGCACGACAGCCGCGGGGAGGTGCGCCCAGAGGCGCTGGCCAGCTCGTCGCCAGAGTTCGCTGCCGTCCGGGACCAGTACGCGGGGCTGCTGGCCAAGCGCCACGCCGACGAGGGCGCGCTGGCGGTGGCTGTCTGCAGGATCGTCAAGCTGACGTTCAGCGACGCCCCCAAGCCCACGGGTGTCGACCGCAAGCTCGGCAAGCGCATCGGGAAGACATGTGAGGCCACTCTCTCGCCACTACCGCACTCGCCCCACTCTCGTCTCTCAGTAGGCCCGGGAACATTCGACTCTCCTCTCCTCTGCACACTCTCACACGTTCTCTTCTCTTGAACACACCCCCTGCTCTCTTGCCCCCATTGTCACTCTGGCGCCCGCACTTGATTCACAGCTGCGCGTCTGCTGTTCTCATGATAATTGCTGTGTGCAGTGCGAGGTCCCACAGGCGTTGTGGAGCTCGTGCAGGCACTGCAGGCGGGGACAAAGGACTCGCCCTCTGTGCCCCGCGCGTCGCAGCAGTCGACGAGGCAGGCGCACTCTGCGAGGTCCCGTGAGGCCGCGCGGGCGGTGTCGCGGGAGGGCGTGGCCAAGGAGCTGCGCAAGTACGGCGCCGGCAACACGCTCTTCGACTTTGAGGAGGAGGCCAAGGCCGAGGAGACGCTGGCCTCGACCCTCATGGAGAGGCTGCGCCCCCTGGAGCGCTCGTCGACTGAGCTCTATGTCACCGACGACGTCGAGGTCCCCGCGTCCCTGCCCACCGACTCCCACGCCCACTGCGGCGACAGCGGTACTGCGGCCCAGCGGCTCTGTTCCTGACCCTCTTTCCTCCCCTCCCCAGGGGTCTCGCCGATCCGTGGGGCCGATGACCTCCCTCCCGGGTGGTACCTGGGCGTGCGCCGCCTTCCCGACCGAGTCGTCCGCTTTCCCTCGTTCGACAGGTCGACGTTCCTCGAGAGAAAGCGTGCGGACCGTCGAGGACCGTTGCCGCCCGAGTGCTCACCGCAGTGGTGCGCATTGCAGTCATCGACTGGATGAGGCCGGCCTCGGTCCTGTCGTTCGGGCAGATCTTCTACAACTCGGAGGAGCTCTCCCTCTCCAACGGGACGCACACGGGGTCCGGGCCTGCGGTGGCCTACGTGCGGTCGAGCGGCGCCGAGCTCGGCGGATGCCACGTGCGCTCGTCGCGGCTGATGCTGCAGGGCGAACAGCAGGTGCAGACTGTCGAGGCGTGCCCCGTGGGCCGGGCAGACGCCTCGCTGCTGTTCGTCCAGGCCACCATCGCCCATCTCCTCATGCACGAGTACGCCTGCTCGCTGCTCGACGGCTCGTCCGCGCTCTCTGTGCCCGAGAAGGACAGGGCGGCCCTGCGCGACAAGCTCGGCAAGCAGGCGCCTGCGCTGAAGCACCTGTACCGCGTCGAGTCCGACGGGACCTGCGTGTGGATGTCGCCGCTGCTCGAGCACGAGATCCACGAGCTCGTCGGGCTCTACGTTGTGCGCACGCCGCAGCTCCCGTGCTCGGTGGTCCTCTTCCCCGACCTGCACGACGCCAGTGCGCGCCTCGCTCGCTTGTTGTCCCGTGGTCTCCTCCCTCCCTGACGCTGGCACGCACCGCAGAGGCCTCGCAGCACCTCTACTGCTACCTCTACCCGCAGGCCCCGACTACCATTAGGCCGCCGTCGTCGCGTCCCGAGTACCTCATTCAGTACAAGCTGGTAGTGAGCGACACGCCGGACGAGGACCCAGTCCCTCAGATCCCGTTCTTCTCGGGGTCCGTTCCCCCTACCTGGCCTGGCCTGGGGGGCCTCTCCGCACGCTCATCCCGCTTACCCCGCAGAGTGTGCTCGTGGATCGGGTGCCCGTCCAACTCGGTGGGAGCCAACGCCCAGTTCCCGGGGCTCTTTCTGTGCTCGCTGCACTGGTGCGCTCCTGCCGCTCGTTCTCTCCCCTGTCTGTGGTGGCAGGGCTTACACCACGGCGGCCGCAGGGAGATGATGAAGGAGCTGGAGGAGAAGGCCGCCAAGGCCAACAGGTTCTCGAGGAGGTCCGGCGGCGTCGAGGCGCCCATCTCGCGGTTCCCCGAGGCCAGGCCGTCGGTGGCCGCGGACCCGGCGACGATACGCGCGTCGATGCCGGCCATCTCGGACCTGCTGGCGGGCGCCGCCGAGGCGCACCTGCAGCAGGAGTTCACTGCCGCCGTGCACGCGCTCAAGAGCAAGCAGGGCGACAGGAAGCAGGCGCTGCAGCAGGAGATCAGCAGCCTGCAGGAGGAGCTGCGCAGGCACAGCGCCGGGGCGGCGGCGGCGGCGCCCTCGGCAAGCTCCAGCCCGCGGGCTGCGGCGCAGTCCGCGAGCTCGTCGCCGCGCGCGCCGTCGCGCAAGGCCGGCAGCGCGCGCAGCAAGTCGTGGTACACACGCATCTTCGTGTAGAAATGGAGGCAAATGCCCAATTCAATTGCTCCTGTACATAATTCGTGTTTCTTCGAGCGGGAAGCGTTTATTCAGCGGCGTTCGCGACACGAAATACCTCAAGCCCAGCGCAGGCCCTCGTGGGGGAGGGCCGACGTGCCCGGGAGGGCAGCGACTGCCTCGCTCCAGCGCGACTGCCCCCGCGCGCGGCCGCACGCTAATGGGAAACGGAAACAGAGGGGACTGAGAAGAGGAAGGAGAGCGGGGGGCTCAGAGCTGCAGCTCGTTGGCGAGCCAGCAGAGCCCGTCCTGCACGCCGTCGCCCAGCGTCGCTATCGTCGGCTGCACGCGCACAGGCCCGCCGCAGCCCGCGCAGACAGCCCGCAGCGCGCGCCTGACGTGCTCAGCGCCTGCGGCCCCCGGGAGGTCCTGCTTGTTGGCGAAGACCAGCAGCGGCCTGCGCCCCTCAGCAAACGCGCTCCCCAGCGCAGCGACGGCGCTGCGCAGCGCCTCGGCCGACGCGGACACGCTCCCGGGCGTCGAGGCGTCGAGGACCCACACGAGCGCGGCTGCGGGGTGGAGCGGGAGGGCGTCTGGGGCGTCGTCGGGGAGGACGATGAGGTCCATGCCCATGTAGCGGACGCTCTCGCCCTGCTCGCAGCAGCCGCTGGGCGCGTGCGGGCCCACGGGCACGCGGCCGCCGCTGGCAGAGGGCTGCTGCTGGGCGGCGGGGGTCGGGATGCTGACGGCCGTGTGCGGGGGCTCGACGGACGAGAGCAGGCGGACGACCGTCGACTTGCCGCTGCCCGGCAGGCCGAGGAACGGCACGGGCACGGCGGGCGTCCAGCGGGCGCTGGCAGAGACCACGGCGCCGCTGACGGTGCCCCAGACGTGCGCCAGGAACGCGGCCATTTCGGCGCAGCAGGCGCAGGCGCAGACCACGGAAAACGGGCAAAGAACGTTGTGGGGGCCGCACAGGCGGTTTCTCCCGTCTCGGCTCGCGTGGGCAAAGAATCCGCGGAGATGCGAGAATCTCCACTGCATTTTCGCTGGTGACGTCACGTGTGACCCCGGGCATCACGAAGGGGCGTTGAGAGGACTTCATTATTTACTTTCTTCCCTTACCCTCAAGTCTGCGCTGCCCGGGCTCGTGCGGTGCCCTCCGTCTACCCCCGGCGCGTCCTATACCCCTCAGCGGTGCGCCTCGCGGCCCTTCCCCGACGGATCTCCCCTCAGAGCGGGGCATCCGCGCTCTCCGGCGCGCCAAAAATTAGTTAATTAAACTCGAAGGGATGGGGCAATTGAATCTATGCCGCTTTTGCGCGCTGGCGCTATCTGGGACGGGCGCTCGCTCGGCGCTACGTGTCCTGCACTCCCCGTGCTCTGGGGACCCAACACGGCCGTTTTTGGTTGATTTTGAATTCAATTTAAATTCCCGCGCGCGCCCGCGGCGAATTGTTCTGTCGTTTGAATATTCGAAGAAATTTCCCGCGGTAAATATTGATGTTTAATATCTGGGATATTTGTTGAGATTTTTCTTGCGCGGGCCACCGTGACGTAGCCGACACTCATACTGTTCTTCATCCCCGCAGAGAAGGGAGCGCTTAACCCCGACCTCGTTTGCCTCTTCTGGCCTGAACATTTCAAGCACTTGTATGCGAGACCCAAAATCCGCATTTAACGACGCCCCTAGTCGACGCGATCGCAGCAGCCCATGATCAACACGACACAGGCGGACCCCTCACAGACCATTCATTTTGTCCGATGACTCACGCGCCCTCCAAGGAGCCGAGAAGATGCCGGCGAGCCAACCGCGGCTTGCCAGTTGGCGTGGAGCGGAGTGGAATACAGTGACGGGTCTGTCACTGGCAGAGGAGTGGAAGCCAGTGACGGGTCTGTCACAGAGGAGTGGAATACAGTGACGGGTCTGTCACTGGGAGAGGAGTGGAAGCCAGTGACGGGTCTGTCACTGGCAGAGTGGAGTGGCAGGCCAGCAATGGTCTGCCACCTGCTGGAGTGGAGTGGAGTGGCAGGCTTGCTTGCTGGCGACACTCGGCGAGCCAACTGCGGCCCGCTGGCTGCTTGTCTTGCGCGGATTGGCGAGCCAGACGTGGCCCGCCAGGAGCAGCACGGGCTGGCGAGCAACGTGCTGCTCGCCGGCGACAACCAGCGAGCCAACTGCGGCCCGCTGGCGGCCTGTCTTGTCTTGGGTGGCGCATGGCGATGGGGAGTGGCGAGCCAAGGCGTGGCCCGCCAGGAGCAGCACGAGCTGGCGAGCCAACTGCGGCCCGCCGGCGTCTTCCGGCGAGCCACCTGCGGCACGCTGGGGGGCGGGCCAGCCGCGGGCCCGCCTCGGGACCAGAAAGTGCCCTCACCTCCACGTGGTTGGTCCTGGGAGTGCCGCCCACGCTGGGTGGCACTGCAGAGAGGGGCACACTCGAAAATAACAATACAGTTCTCTTTTGCAAACAATACCTTTTGTGCCAATCGTCTCTGAGAAATGAGAAGGGTGAAGTGGAACCGAGTCATGTGCTCTTTCTGTTTGCGCCGCGAGAACCTTGGTTGTCGCCCCTCCCTCACCATCCCCTATCCGCCTGGTGTGATGGGGGGCTGCCCCGCTGTCGCGTTCTGTACATCTCCTCCGGCAGCGGACGGGGCGCATCCGCTCGCTCACTTCCGCCGCAACTTACGAGCACGGCTGTTCAAGACCCCACTCCCGCGGATGTGCGCGAGCGAGGGCGAGGCGGTGCTCCGATGCCGATCCCAGCGCCACGGAGGAAATTCCGTTGCACGCAATCAGCGATCAGAGATTGCAGATTGCAGAGGGCCACAAGAGAGCAGAGAGGATAGAGGAGACAGTGGAGAGAGGAGACAGAAAGCAAAGCAGCAAAGGCCATATGGGGGATCCAGCAGAGGGCCACGCCCGCGACCCCGTCGGCTACCTGGGGTCCGACGTCAGCGCCCTCGTGCTGGTGTGGCTCGACGACAGGGACCTCGCCGCTGCGAGCCGCGCGTGCAGGCTCTGGCGCTCGGCCTGCGCGGGCGACCCGCTCTGGCTCGAGCGCACCTCGCGGGCCTTCCCCTACGCGCTCTGCTCCAAGCCCGACAACGTGCGCAGCCCCCGCTCCGCGCGCGAGCGGAACCGTGCGAACGCGGCGTGGCGGCCCGGCAGACGCGCTCATCTGGATAATGCGGGGGCCCTGCGATCGCGTAAATACAGTGCACGCCGTGCATTTCGGATTTGCCCGTGCAGGGAGAAGTTTGGTTGTTGATGTTTTGTTGATCCGCGGAATTGGGTGGGTGAGTTTGTGTTTTCCGCGGTCGCTCGCGGGGCTGACAGCGCGGCGTCGGCAGTACTCCTGGAGGTCGTGGTACCGCGTGCAGACGGAGGTCTCGAGGTTCTCGGAGTTTGTCGTGGACGCGAGCGCGCAGAGCGTGCTGGTGGCGCGCAGGCGGGGCGCGGACAGCAGCGACTACGTGGTGGAGAAGCCCAAGGGCTGGTGGTGGGCCAACTGCCTCTCGAAGCTCCCCATGCGCTGCGGCGTCCACAAGTACACCTTCGTCCTCGAGAGTCACGGCGAAATGTGCGCTGCTGGGAGGGGCTGGGGTCCTTGGGAAACGCGGTGCACTGCCAGTTCCTGCGCGGTTCTCGTGCCCGCTGCTTCGGTGCTCTGGGGCCCCTTTTCGGATTGATGCGTCACCGTTTTCTGCCACGGGTTTGTTGCCTGATCTGTCGGGGCTCGTCCAGGAGTCCGTTCTTTTCTTCGTACGGGAAGAGGGCGCGGTTTCCATTGGGGTCGTATTAATTCAAATTCTAATCGATTGGCTCGTGTGGTACTCGTTCCATTAATGCGTTGCCCGCGCACAGAGAGGGGACCAAGTGCTACGTGGGCCTGGGCGTGGCACTGCAAGAGGTGGCCAAGATGCGAGAGTTCCTCGGGCAGCGTCAGAACGGCTGGTCGCTCTGCACGGCCTCTGGGTTCGCCCCCATCCCACCGCTCTCTCTCTCTCTTTCTCTCTCTCTCTCTCTCTTTTGCTCTCTCCATCGCCCTGCCAGTTGACCGCACGTCTCCCGCTCTGCCGGGCTGCCAGGATGTACAGGTTCGATGGCAACATCTACCACAACATCGCCATGAACGAGGGCATCGTGTACGCCGTGCGAGAGCTCGTGCTCGAGGGGGCCACCGTCGAGATGATCGTCAACCTCGTCGACGCCACGCTGTCGTTCGTCTGCAGCGGCAAGGACCTCGGCGTCGCCTTCCAGGGCATCCCCTCGCCCGTCTGGGCCTGCGTCACCATGTTCGCGCCCGGGTCTCGCGTGTCTGTGCGCTATACGCGTCTTGCCTGACGGACGCCCGTCGACGACGAGAGGACGAGGACGACAGGGAGGAAGGAGACTGAACTCGCACACACAATCCGTACCACCGCAAGAGACTCTCGGCAATTGATTCCGACTGCTCTCGATCCAGCAGAGCCAACGTTGGCTGTGTGTTTCTGCAGACCTCCACCCCCGTGCGATGAGCAACAGCAGGGAGCCTCGTTCGTTCCGCGCAGTGCTCCTTCGCCGCCAGCGGTACCTGCGTTCCTGCGCTGAGTGGGCCTGGGAGAGCTCGGGCTCTCCTCTGCTCGCAGCCCATCGTCAGCATCCGCTGCACAGGGCCTCCGAGTGCTGGTGGAGTACCTGTAACTGCGTACGGCTTTAAGAGGACCGAATAGAGTCGGTACGGCTGCGCAGTGATTTGGTATTAACGCACTTGAAGCAGGGAGAGTAGAGGGGCTGGTCAGGCTGTCCGTCATGCTCAGGAGTTGTATTCGACCCCATTGAGCGCCGAGGCGGGAAAAGGAGCAAGTTCATCACGCTCGTTTGTCTGTAAGATCCGTGCCCGTGGACACATCGATGGCGCCGTTTCACCCATCTTGGCGCGTTTTTCACGGGCTGAAATCCAATAGAAATTTCAGTGTAAAAGATGACTGATGCACATTTCTGCACCAGACCCGAGAACAGTACCAGAACGACAACAAAGCGGTTGGTGTGACTCGTTCTCAAAACTCGCACAAAACGTTCGTACGTTCAGAGGGGGGCCTCTTTGCTTTTCTCGTCCTTGCGCGTGTCGCCGCAGTTCACCGAACAAACAGCAAGCCATGACCGGCCTGACGCTCTCCAGCGGGCTCATGGAGCTCGGCATGCTCGCGACGGGCACCGTCATCACCGTCATGACCAAGGCGGCGTTCAGCACTTCCTCGCGTGGCTGGGGTGGCGCCGTGCACGCCTACGAGCACCCCTGGACCCACTGCCTCTTCATGTTCTGGGGTGAGCTCCCGCCGCTTCTCGCTCGCCGTCTCACCGTCTCCCGTCGGTTCCGCCACAGCCGAGGCGCTGTGCATGGTCGTGTTCCTCGTTAGCAAGGCCGTGGAGGGCAGAGGCGTGGGCGGCAAGGAGTACGGGCGGCTCGAGAAGGGGCAGGGAAAGGCAGCCGAGGCCAGGGATCCGGGCGCTGTTCCCGCCGCTGCTGGCGGTCCCAATGGCACTGGACTTGCTGGGAACCAGCATCTCCAGCATCGCCCTGCTCTACGTCTCGGCGTCGGTGTGGCAGATGCTCCGCGGCTCGGTGATCGTCTTCTCCTGTGTCCTCTCGGTTAGTTCGGTTATCCGGGCAAGAAAACTTGGTTCTCACGGCGTTTTTCCCGCTTCTCTCCATGAACGTCGTGCAGACAGTCATCCTCAGGAGGAAGACGCCCGCATGGAGGTGGGCTGCTGTGGCGATAACGGTCTGCGGTCTGGTCCTTGTTGGTCTTTCTGGTTGGTTCGCAACTGCCAGCGAGGCCGCCGCGCAGGCGGTGTCGTCGTCGTCGTCGGGAAGCACCGGTGACGTGGCGACTGCAGCGCAGTCGTCATGGAAGACGCTGGTGGGCATCGCGCTGGTGCTCGTGGCGATGCTGATCTCGGGGACGCAGATGGTCGTCGAGGAGGTTCTCGTCAAGCGCAGGGGCTACGCGCCGCTCCAGGTCGTCGGCATGGAGGGCCTCCTCGGATCCCTCGTGATGTCCCTCGTCGTCCTCCCCGTCTTTTACGTCATCCCCGGCAGCCAGGTTCGAGCTTTCCGAATTCCAGTCATCTGGCTTCGGTTTTTCTCGCGAATTCGAAAGCAACTGACGGTTTTCGCATCTGACTGACCGTGCGGTGACGTACAGCCGAGCTCCATGGTGAGGGGGTCCTACGAGAACGCGGTGGATGCGTTCCTGCAGATCGGGAACAGCGTGCCGCTGCTGCTGTTCGTTCTTGCGTACATCGCGTTCGACTCGCTCTTCAACTTCTTCGGCATCAACGTCACCAAGCACCTCAGCGCCGTCCACCGCACGATGGTCGACACGTGCCGCGGCGTCGCCGTCTGGGCGTGGCAGCTGCTCACGTACTACTGCATCAGCGAGCGCCTGGGCGAGCGCTGGACGAAGTACTCGGGCCCGCAGATTGGCGGGTTCGTGTTCCTCATCGCGGGCACCGTCATCTACAACGGCGCTGTCAGGTTGCCAGGGTTCCGCTACGACGAGAGCGACGACAGTAGCGGCGGCGAGGTCGAGGGCAGGAGCAGCAGCGACAAGAGGAGGGAGAAGAGTGAGAGCGAGGCCCGGGACTCCCTGGCGCTGTCGGACCACAACGAGAACACGAGCGACGTGGAGCTCGAAGTGGCCAATTCGGACACAACCGACAGCCGGGGGAAGGGTCCTCTGGGCCAGTCTGACCGCAGGTCGTTGATGATCTAGCGAGGCAGTGCGACAACGAAACTCAATAACGAGGCTCTTATTACCTCCGAGAGATTAAATCCAGTCGACCACCATTCTCATTTCCCGCCGCACGCTCTCAGGTGGCGGAGCGGATTCTCATGGCATTCCGGAGTCGGATTCACGAAAAGAAGAATCGTTGGATAGTAAACAGCTGCAAGCATTGTTGAAGGGAAAATGGTTAAAATACTAAGGCAGGTCTAGAATTACGTTAAGCTACTCGATGAATCGCCGTCGAGGCTCCCTGGCTCCACGATGAAGGACCAGGGCAGCCGCGCGGCAGCGAACAGCATAATGCAATACCAGATGATCAGGACGACCGCGAGGATGCGCACCACGTCGGCCAGCGGCCTCCGGAAGAGCCCCACGGTGACCTCGAACGTCGGGATGCCGAACCAGCTCGACCTGGGGAACACTAAGAAGAACTGCAGCAGCTCCAGCGCGAGCAGGAACGCCAGCACGCCGAGCACCCAGGCGAGCCTCCCGCCCGGGACGTCCGTGACGACGCCGCGCAGGTGGTTGACGTACTGCGCGGCCCCGTAGAGCCCCGCGGCCCCGAAGAGCGTCCCGATGCGCGAGACGGCCTCGAAGTGCAGGCAGAGCGCATAGTAGCGCGAGCCGAACTTGGGGGCCAGCCGCGGGAACCACGCGGGGAGGTACTTCTGCACGCGGGTCGACTGCCACCAGCACTCGTGCATGACGACGTTGAGCACCGCCGAGAGCACGCTGACGGGGGCCACGAGCGCCCAGCTCTCGATGCCGAACGTCAGCACCGTGGCCCAGAACGTCATCAGCATGTGGGCCCCGGCGAACGTCAGCGGCAGCACCTGCTCCCCTGTCGACCGAATGTGTCTCCCCGTGGCCCCTGAGGGACCCCTTTCAGTTCTCGCATTCCCCAAGGAATGTGCGAGATTGAGCCGCAACTGCAGATGAACGCGAGCAGCCAGAAGATGACGCCGACCACTCCTCGCAGCAGCATCCGCAAGAGCTTGCTGTCCGTGTTGGCGTACCATTTCTTCTCGTTGGGGGAGGGAGAGATGAGGCCAAGTCGTGAGGTCGCAGGCAGCGCAGCGCACTGCACGGGACACCAGCCCCACCCCCCAGCCCAGTAACCCGCAGCGCACGGCAAAGGTCATGTCGTTGGCGAACATGAAGACGAGCAGGTAGAGCAGCGGCAGCGTGAAGTGCAGCACAATGTTCCGCGGGGCCCGCAGCCTGCGCCCCGCCCAGAACGTCGTCCACGCGAACCCCGCGAGCCCGAACGCGTACTCGATGCCCAGCGAGGACAGCGAGACCGCGGCCCCGGTCTCCCTGCGGCAGACGTTGTCCCAGACGCCCCACGCCGCCTCGGCGCCCAGCAGCGCCGCGAGGCCCGCGGCGTGCGCGGCGCCCAGGGCCCGCGGGCCCCACATCCCCAGCGCGAACACCGCCGGCAGCGCCGTGCAGCTCAGCACAGAGCTCAGCGACAGCGGCAGCAGGGCCCCCGCGCTGCTGAGCATCCTCTCCCTGCGTGCCGGTTTTCCCGACGCTCCTCAGTTTTTTTTTGCTCCCCTTCCGGTGTGCGTCTTGGCGTTTAGCGGGTTTCGGAACCCGCACCGCCACATGGTGTAGGGGGCGATAACGAGCACGCTCACGGCGGCCCCGAAGGCCCCGAATGCGGCCGCGAACGCGAGCACGTTGCGGGCGACGGGGGCGAACCGCGGGGGCCGCGTGGAGAGCGCGCTGTCCGCAGACACCACGCCCAGCTCGAGCCTGTGCGGCGACACTGTGGCCATGCGAGCCACGGGCCCCTTGCGGCGTGCCGCTGCGCCCCCCTCTTCCTGCCGTGCACGTCGGCCCAAAAACAGCGCGGTGTCCCACCGGAACGTGCGCTGTGTCCCGAACCGAAGGCTTGTGACCTATTTTTGGGCGCAGCTCCGGTTCCTGGTGCGCTTCTGTGCACCGGTGACCTGGCTTGCCCGAGTCCGTATTTGTCATCACGAGGGCAGGGGGGCTGGCGGGATTATGAATAGAGATGAGTGTATTCGGGGGGAGAGAGGGGGCGAGGGGGCTTGTGTAGTGCCCCCTCAGCTGCTTGGCGGGGGGGAAGAGGGTGTGGTGCTACTTGCTGCTGCTCTTGGCTCAATAGGCTCTGCTGTTCATTCTTCTCTCAACGCCGCTGCGGGCAGCAGCAGTGCTGTTGCAGCGGCCTCCAAAACAAGGAACAAGGGGGTGGCAGGGCCCCCCGGCTTCAGCACGCGCAGCCCTCCTTCTTCTGCGCAGGCGCAGCCTCGCTGATCGACCTGATGACGTTGGGGTCCTTCTCCGTCGCGCGGCGCTCGTCGTGCTCCAAGATGTACCTGCGGCGGACAGCAGCGCAACACAACGCAAACACGATGCAAACACGTCAGTGAAATTAGGTTTGAGAGCCGCATCGAGGGCACTGAGCACAATCAGAACCCCTCTGTGAGTGGCAGGCAATGGAAAAGCCAGAGGGCAGGGCGACCAGAGACATCAGCGAGAGCAGTGAGAGCAGCGATAGGCACGCGTAAATGCGAGCGTGTAGATGCCAAGACAAAGGGGCACAAGGCAGCGCAGACAACACAGAGGGCGAGGGCGGCCCACAAGAGCTCCCAGGCAACCCCCAATCGCCAGAGAAACCACAGAGCAGGAAGGGGAGGGGGAGGGGGAGGGGGGCCCAGAGAGAGAGGGGATGGGAGGAGGGCCCGTCGGGAGGGGGGCAGGGCAGGTCAAAGGGCAGAGGGCGGACCCGACGAGGTGCTTGGCAGCCTGGTCGATGCCCTTGTTGTCCTTGGCGCTCGTCTCGAACCACCCGATGAACCCGTGCTGCTCGCAGTACGCGTCCATCTCCTGCGGCGTCTTGGTGAACCCCTCTTTGGCCAGGTCGCACTGCGCGGGGTCGCGTGATGAATTTGACGATTCAATTGAATTCGTTGCCGCCCAGAAAAACGGCAGAGGCGGAAAAAAAAGGCTGTGCGGGGCCGCTGTGCCTTGTTGGCGAGGAGGACGACGGGGATGGGCTTGTTCTCGGGGCCCCAGGTGACCTTGCTGTCGATGTCGGCCTTCCACTGGGCGACGGCCTCGAAGGTGCTCGCGCGCTGCACGTCGAAGACCACAAAGGCGCCGACGGCCTCCTTGTAGTACACGCGCGTCATGTTCCCGAAGCGCTCCTGCCCCGCGATGTCCCACAGCTGCAGCCTGATCTCCGTCTTCGGGTCCCAGTTGATCACCTTCAGCGCAAAGTCCACCCCGATCTGCGCCCCGCCCCGAGCGTCAGCGGCTGCGCTGCGCACCGGTTCTCAGAGGGCCCGGGCGCACTGTCGACTTGTAGTGCATCGAGAAGATGTTGTGCACGAAACGCTTGATGATCGACGTCTTGCCTGCGGGAGGCGCGCGGGAGCGGCGGGGGGTGAGGCCGGGGACGCGTCCCGGGCGCCGCGGGGCCGCGCACCGGTGCCGATGTCGCCGACGACGAGAATCTTGTAGAGAAACTCCTGCTGCACTCCCTCGTCCGCTTCGGGCTTGGCCTGCGCGCACCGCAGGGGCCGGCGCGCGCCAAGAGCACGCAGGCGTGTGAGGGCTGCGAGGGGGCGAGGGGCCCCGGGGGCGGAGAGGCGGCACCATGGCTGCGGGTACGTGTAGAAGCGGCTTCTGTGCGGCGATCGTACGCACACCCCACACCACAAAAAAACCAACAGCGGATTTTCTGGCCCAGATTTCTCCGTGGGGGATAGATTCGGCGGCGCGCAACGTCAGCAGGGGGTGATGAAAAATCTGCATTCCTTCCATTTTTTAAATTTCCCCTACCCCGTTTCACTCCGTAGAGCGATCCGAACGCACACGCGCGTGCGGGTTTCTGGAAGGGCTTTGCCTGTTACCGCGACCACAAAATGGTGCGCTCCCCCGTGCCGCCGCCGCTGCATTCCGCTCGCCGGTTTTTTCCGCTTTTCGCAACGGGTTTAACCAAAAATACGCGCAACCGACGGACGTTGTGCGTGTGCAGAGCGTTGAGGACGATCTTGAGGCGCTGCTCAAGGACCTCGGGGCCCAGAAGAAGGCCCCCGGTGCCCCCGCGCCCGCCAGCGCCTCGGCGCCGGCCCCGAAGCCCTCCGGGGGCGCGGGCGGCGCCATCGACATGGACGACCTCGACAGCCTCATGGCGGACCTCGGCGGCAGCCCCGCGGCCTCCTCGCGCGCCCCCGCTCCCCAGGCCGCCCCTGCACCCCGTGAGCCACATTTATCGCGCGGCGTTAGCGGTGTGCGGGCCGCCCTGTGCGCGGCAGACGCGTCGCCTGTGTGTGTGTGCCTGAGCGTTTGTTTTGCCTCCGGTTACGTTATTGCGCCCGCTTCGTATTATGGCGGACCCGGCGCGCGACCGCGCTCCCCAGGCGGCCCCGGCACCCCGTGGGCCGCCTTTATCGCGCGGCGTAAGCGGTGTGCGGGCCGCTCTGTGCGCGGCAGACGCGTCGCAGGCGCTGTGCTGCCTGAGCCGTTTGTTTTGCTTGCTGTTTTATAATGCGCCCGCTGCCCGTTTATTGCACCTCTGCCCCTAAACGCGTCCCGGGGGGGCTCTCGCGCAGAGGTCACCGTGACCGCCAAGGCGTCGGCGGAGGACCTGGACAGCCTGCTGTCCGACCTCGGCGGCGCCCCCAAGGCTTCTCCTCAAGCCTGTGCGCCCTCCCAGCACAGCCCCTCAGCCCCCAGACAAACACACGCACAACACAAACACACCGCACTGAGTTCCCTACTGACGGGGCGGACTGTACGGTCGCCCACGCCGGGCAGCTGTGAGGGTCTCTGTCGCCGTCACTGCGCCCGCGCCAGCGCCAGCGCCTGCCCAGGCGGCGCCCAAGGCCGCGGCGGCCGACGACCTCGACGCTCTGATGGCGGACCTGAGCGTCAGCGCCAAGACGACGACGCGGGCCTCGGCGGCTCCCGGTGCGCTGCCCTCGTGTCTCGTTTCGTTTCCGGAACGACAAACACTGACGGCGGCCCCTCTGCGTCCCCCCGCGGCCTCCACGGCCTCCACTGCAGCCCCGGCAGCACCTGCGCCGGCGCCCAAGATGCAGCCGCAGACGGCGACGGTCGTCGACGACCTGGACGCGCTCATGCAGTCGCTGGGCGCGGGCACCAAGCCGCAGCAGGCCACCGCTGCCCCTGCGCCAGCGCCCGCCCCCAAGCCCTTCAACGCGGCCCCCAGGCCCGCACCGGCCCCCGCGCCCGCACCCAAGGCGGCGCCGGCCAAGTCGGCGGTGGCGGGGTCGATCGACGCGCTGGACGACCTGCTGGGGCAGCTCTCGGGCCCTGCGCCCGCGTCCCCGGCGGCCCAGGCGCCCAGGCCGGCCATCACGGCCACGTCGGCGCCCAGGGCCTCGCCGCCTCCCCCGCGCGCTGCTGGGGGAGCTCCCGCGCCTCGTCCCGCAGCGGTGCGAGCAGTGTGGGATGGGGAGGGGAGGGGAGGGGGAGCTGTTCCACTTTGCTTTCCCCCGTTTATATTCCTGGGGGACTTGTATGTCGACAAGTGTTGCTCCCTCCTGGCGAGTGCGCGATGCGGCAGAAAGCGTTGGTGGCCGCAGAGGAGGTGTTGACCTGAGGTGCTCCAGGGCTCCAGGGCTCGCCTCCCTGTTGCTTTCAGTTGTGGGCTGCACAGTCCCATGGGGGCGGGCTGCCGAAGCGTTGGTGGGGGGATGTAGAGTCCTGGCCAGCGGCATCTGACCCACGGGGGCGTATCGCAGGGCAACGAGCTGGACGCGCTGCTGTCGAACCTGACGTCGCAGATCTCTGGCGGCGAGGCGGCGCCCGCTGTGGGTGGCGTGGCGCGCGGCGTGTGCGCGGGCTGCAACCAGCCGATCCTGGGCGAGGTGATCCAGGCGCTGGGCAAGACGTGGCACCCCGAGCACTTCTGCTGCGGCACGTGCAAGCAGCCGCTGGGCACGTCGACGTTCTACGAGAGCGAGGGCGTGCCCAACTGCGACAAGTGCTGGAAGTCGATGTTCTGCCCGCGCTGCGGCCACTGCGACCAGCCCATCGCCGACCGCTGCATCACGGCGCTCGGCAAGAAGTGGCACGTCGACCACTTTGTCTGCAAGCAGTGCCTCAAGCCCCTCGACGGCGGCTTCTTCGAGAAGGACGGCTTCCCCTACTGCGAGCAGGACTTCTACTGTCCGCGCCCACAATTTCCCCCCCCCAATTCAACTGAATTGGATTGACCAAATTTCATTTCCGCAGCGCTGTTCACGAGCCGCTGCGCGTCGTGCGACCAGCCGATCAAGGGGGACTGCATCAACGCGCTGGGACAGAAGTGGCACCCGGAGCACTTTGTGTGCTTCTACTGCCACAAGGCGTTCCCGGGGGGCTCGTTCTTCGAGTACCAGGGCAAGCCCTACTGCGAGGTGCACTACCACCAGATGACGGGCGCCCTCTGCGCGGGCTGCGGCAAGGCCGTCACGGGCCGCTGCGTCAACGCGCTCGACAAGAAGTGGCACCCGGAGCACTTTGTCTGCGCCTTCTGCATGAACCCGCTGGCGGGCGGCAGCTTCCGCGAGCAGAACTCCAAGGCCTACTGCAACACGTGCCACCAGAAGCTCTTTGGCTGAGCAGCGGGGTGGGAGGGCGCTCGCTCCCCCTCCCTCCCTGAGTGAGCTGCCCGCCCCGCCGCCCCGCCCTGGGACCCGTACCCTCACCACCTGTGTGTGCCAAACCGCAACATCTCATCCCCCGCTGTCTGTTACTTCCCCCTCCCTCTGCTATCCGCTTAGGCCGGACATGCGTGCCACGCCAGCAAAAGCCACATATTGCTGCTGTTCGCTCCGCTCTGCCCGCCTCGTGGGGCATCTCATTCTCCTCTTTTCCGCTCCCTTCCCGCATTCGGCCCCGGTGTGGCCCGCAGTGCTCAATGCTCACAGAGCAGCACGTGAGCCACACGCACCGATCGATAGTAAAACACCGAGAACCACTGAGACCCCCCCCCGGGGGCTGCCGACGGCGGGATCGGGCCTACCACGCGAGGACAGGCGCCGACGCAGGCGCCGGGGCCCCCAAACGGGGGCGAGGATATCGGCGGCTTTTCTTTCCGCCAATCTTCACACGTGCCGGCGTATTCCACAGGACCGATCGCTCGGCTCTGAGCGCCCGAAACAGCAAAAGCACCCCAACGGAGCGTTAGCAGTCAAAAACAACACCGCCACCCGATCGCAAAGACGGAGCCACTGCCAGGCGACTCCCCCGGTGCCGCGCAGCCGGCGCGCGCGGATCTGCTCGCGCAGTACCTCTCGCACAAGGGCCGCAACCTCGCGCTGCTGCGGACGCTCTCGTCGCTCGCCGCGCAGCTCCTCGTGCGCGCCCCTGCCGCTGCCCCCAGTCTCAGAGAATTCAATTTTCCTCACCACATAAATCGCCTGCGGACCGCTCGCTCGTGGAAATGCGCCGGCGCCGGCGACTGTGGCCCCCGCAGACAGCCCAGCACGAGCGGGACGCCCTCGAGGCCGACCTGCAGCAGCGAATCGCGCGCCCGCAGCCGCCGCCGAGCGCGCCCGCGGCCCCCGGAGAGCCCGCGGGCCCGCAGCTCTACTTCGAGGCGGGCGACACGCTGCACCGCTTCCGCAAGTACTCGCTGAGGCTCGACGCGCCTCGCGGGTGGCTGCGGTCGATCGGGCTGGCGCCGCTGACGCTGCTGCGCGCCGGGGCCCGCGCCGTGTGCGCGCTGGAGCGGTCGCCGGAGCGGACGATGCGCGGCTGCGCTGTCTGCGGCGCGCGGCAGATCGTAGAGGTCGGCGTCCGCAGCCCCACGGACTTCCTGCCGCGCGCCGGCGGCGCCTGCGAGTCGGTCGTCTGGGACGCCTGCAAGGTCTTCTGCTCGTCGTCCAAGTTGCGTGGCGTCGGGCGGAAGCGCCGCTTCTTTCTTTCGCCCTTTCGAGGAATTCCAAACCACCCGCCGGAATTGTGACGTCGCGGAATTCCAGTGACGTTGCAGATATCTCGTCCGGAATTCGCTCGTTGCTTACGCGCACGCAACGCACGCACGCAGGAACCACCACGGGTCGCGCTTCGTGGTCACTATGGACATCCCGGGCCACGGGCGATTGGTCTCGCGGCCGTTCCACACGCAGTCGCGCAAGAAGAAGTCGTCCGAGAAGGAGCCCGTCGCTGCTGCTGCTGCCGCCGCCGCTGCGGCCGTGCCCGTCGCCCCGACGCCGCCGGAGGCGATCGCGGGCTCCGGAGCCGCGCAGGCCCCGCGGGCGCTGCAGGTGACGTGCAGGGTCTTCGCGATGGGCCCCAACGAGGCCGAGAACGCGATCATCCGCGCACACACGACGACGGCGCTGATGAGCGTCAGGGGCGTGCGGGCCGTGCGGTTCCTGCGCCTCGGGGGCCTGATGCACGTGCTGCTGACGTTCTCCGAGGACGCCGTCGCGGTGATGGGCTTCGACCACGCGTACATCCGACAGGCCAACCCGCTGGGCATCGACCTCTCGCAGTTCATCGCAACGGAGATGACCTCGCCCGACGCCAAGTGCTCCATGATACGCGAGCTCCGCGGCGCCGTTGTGCGCCAGTACCTGTGCATGTGCCCGCACGGCGCCTCGCGCTGACTGCCGAGGGGCACTGAAGCCACAAGCACACACGCACCCGTGCGCTCGTTTTGACTTTGAAAACAATAATAAACACCGCATTTCAACACGATGCGCGTTTGGTGTTACGTGAGGCGTAGGCGATACACTGTCTGAGCCCACCACCAGCATTTTCCTTCACCAGTACTCAGGTAACCGTCCCCCAAACTGAATTTACGGAAATGAAACCGACACCCCTTTTTTCTGCGGAATTTAAACCTGAAAGCGATTCACCAGGGGACGAGGAGAGGCCCGCGCCTGACGGGGCGCTTCACGAACTGCTTACACCTCAGGTCCACAACACTGGATTCAAATGCCCCGCAGTGACACAAGCAGTTAACGGCACAATCTCGAAGAGGGAAGTGCATTCAACGTTTTGTGCACTAGTTTATTAAAATCTGCCGGCACAGGTGCAGAATGGCAGTCCGCGTCAGTGCAGCAGCCCTCATCGCACTCCTTGCCGTGTGCGCACAGTGCTGCGACGAGCGCTGCCAATGGGTGCGTGCCACTCTGTCTCCGCAGCCCACGGCTCGAGCTGCCGTGCTGTTGTCGTTCAGCACATCTCACGCAGCCCTCCCGCACAGGCCGCGTGGAAGGTAAAGTATAGCAAGTCCTACGACACAGCCGCAGAAGGCACGGAGCCCCTCCCGCGCCGCCTTGATAGCGCAAGTGCGGCTACAGCTCTGACGACTCGGCGGGGGGCCCAACAGACGAGCATCGGTTCGAGGTGTTCCGGGCCAACGTCGCCGAGTACGCGAGGAGGAACGCGGAGCCAGAGCAGACCGCGGTCTACGGCCCCAACAAGTTCTCCGACCTGACCCCCGAGGAGTTCTCCGCCAGGTTCCTCATGCCCGCCGGCGCCGCGACGCCGCAGGGGATCCCCGCCAGAGATCCTCCTGAGGCCGTCGGCATGGCCAAGCGCTCCGAGACCCCCGAGTCGTTCATCTCGCCCTACACGACCCCCGCACGCCAGCAGGGCGACTGCGGCTCCTGCTGTGCGTCGCCCCCGTGTGTACCGCCCCGGTCCTGACGTCGGCCGTGTGACCCAGGGGCGTTCGCGAGCGCAGCGGTGGTGGAAGGGGCGCTGATGCGCCAAACGGGCATCTCCGAGTGGGTGTCGACGCAGAACCTGCTCGACTGCGCAGACTACACCTACGGGGGCTACGCCAGTGGCTCGGATGGGTGCAAGGGCTACCGCTATGACGCGATGCTGGCGGAGCTCGCGGAGAAGGGATATGAGTACGGCGGCGGCCCGGTGTTCGATCAGTACTACAAGTACAACGAGGCCATGTCTAGGTGCAAACACAAGCTCAAGGTGCGGGGCAACGTCACCGTCACCGACTACTTCACGGTCCCGTTCGACGAGGAGGAGGGAAGCGCGCTGTACACGGCGCTGAGGAAGACCGGGCCCCTGGCCGTGGCCTTCAACTACGCCAACATCGATGGCTATGTCAAGGGAATCGTCCAGCACAGCCCCAACTGCCTCTACACATCCACGAACTACTACGGCGCAGACCACGCCGTCACCCTCGTCGGCTGGGGTGTCACGAAAGGCGTCAAGTGCGTTGAACTTTTTTTGACTTACGTTTATTCCCCCGTCGCAACAAAATCAGTTGTGCCGCTCCTAACACGATGTCGCACGAGCAGGTACTGGGTCATCAAGAACTCGTGGGGGGACGACTGGGGTGAGCCCAAGGATGTCAGCGCGGGCGGCGCTCCCGCGGGTTACTTTCGCATTCAGCGAGGCGTGGGCGCGTGCCACCTGACCGACAGCGCCGCTGTCGGCGTCACGGTGTCCACGGGGTCAACTGTGGTTCCCCTGCTGGTCACCATCTCGGTGGTGGCGCTGCTGGCCTCATGGCTTTGAAAATACCATCGCTTTACACTCTATCGAAATTCCAATCAGAAATCAATCGTTTTCAGGCACAATATAGCAAAAATCAGACTGTGTGGCATTGCTACCGGGTGTGGGCTGTGCAGACCAAAGGACGGCACACCAACGCGAGGTAGAGATGGTGCGAAGACTGCACAACTTACCGGAATGCGCTCATTAGTCGACGAGCAAGACGAGACGCCTCCTCATCGCGGGGACCACCACCGCAATGTACACTCGACTCGGCAGGCTTGGGTGTCGTGTGGATGGCGCAGGCGAACACGCAGAGCTGCAGTGCGAGATGGCATAGCCGATGCTTGTGCGCCAGCCGAGCAGCAGCGCGGCATGGTAGGGCACTCCCTGACCGGCCCTGAAGTTCGGGGCCCTGGTCAAAGCGGCATGCGAGTAAGAGACAGTTCACATCTCCGTGGTAAGTCCTCGGCACGCGCCAGCGGTGTCGTCAAGGCCCACAGCCCGTTGTCCGAGTCGTGCGGTGCCGCGGCTGGAACTGCGCTAATTTGTGGGCACGCATCTGCAGATGGTGTTTGGCCTCGCGACGCGCACACATCCCACCCAAGGAACACAGGTACCGCTGTGCGGTCCCAGACTCTAGCATTCGGTTAAACCGTCGTCCAAACCGAATGTGTGGAACACGCAACCCGACAAACCGCACCCACCTTTATCAGCAAATCCCGCCAATGCATCACCTCTGCGGGTCGATTGAGGACCTTCATCAGCAGGACGCAACACGCCCTGCTCGTGGCGATGGCCCAGCTCGGGATTCGTTTCCCCGCAGTGTCAGAAGCGGTTAATAATCGGCACTGATCGGGACAAACCGACCAAGTGAGCGAATTGCGTTTCCTACGGATTTTGCACATAAAATAAAAAAACTGCCTGTAGACAACATGTTCAGTATGACTGTCAGTGCAGCAGTCCTCATCGCGGTCCTTGCCGTGTGTGCAAAGTGCTGCGACGAGCGCTGCCAGTGGGTGCGTGTCACAACAGCCATCCTGCGCAGTTAACCGCGAGGGGCCTCGGCGTTGTTGAGCACTTCTCATAGGCACTCTTCTGCGCAGGCGACGTGGAAGGCAAAGTACAGCAAGTCATACGACACACCCGCAGAAGGCACGGAGCACCTCCCACGCCCCCGGCGAGCGCGAGCATAACAGGAGAACGGACGACTCCGTGGGGGGCCCAACAGACGAGCATCGGTTCGAGGTGTTCCGGGCCAACGTCGCCGAGTACGCGAGGAGGAACGCGGAGCCCGAGCAGACCGCGGTCTACGGCCCCAACAAGTTCTCCGACCTGACCCCCGAGGAGTTCTCCGCCAGGTTCCTCATGCCCGCCGGCGCCACTACACCAAAGGGGATCCCCGCCAGAGACCCGCCCCGCGTGGGAGGCATGGCCAAGCGCTTTGAGACCCCGAGGTCGTTCATCTCGCCCTACACGACCCCCGCACGCCAGAATGGCTACTGCAGCTCCTGTTGTGCGCCGCCTCCGTGTGCCCCACTCGCGCTCTGACGTTAGCTGTTGCTGGCTTCCCAGGGGCCTTCGCGAGCGCGGCGGTGGTGGAGGGGGCGCTGATGCGCCAGACAGGCATCTCCGAGTGGGTGTCGACACAGAACCTGCTCGACTGCGCAGACTACACCTACGGGGAATACCCCAGCGGCACAGACGGGTGCAAGGGCTACAGCTACGAGGCGATGCTTGCGGAGCTCGCGGAGAAGGGCTCCGAGTACGGCGGCGGCCCGGTGTTCGAGAAGTACTACAAGTACAGGGGGGCCATGTCTAGGTGCAAGCACAAGCTCAAGGTGCGGGGCAACGTCACCGTCACCGACTACTTCACGGTCCCTTTCGACGAGGAGGAGGGCAGCGCACTATACTCGTCGCTGATGAAGTACGGGCCCCTGGCCGTGTCCTTCAACCACGCCAGCCTCTGGGGCTACGTCGGCGGAATCGTCAAGCACAACCCCTGGTGTCTCTACACGTTCACAGGCTACTACGGCCCCGACCACGCCGCCACCCTCGTCGGCTGGGGTGTCAAGAACGGCGTCAAGTGCGTTTCAACATAATGCTGCGGTTCTGCTGTTCAGCGTCTAACGGCAGTCGCACGAGCAGGTACTGGGTCATCAAGAACTCGTGGGGAGACGACTGGGGAGAGGCCAAGGACGTCAGCGATGGCGACTATCCCGAGGGCTACTTCCGCATCCAGCGAGGCGTGGGCGCGTGCCACCTGGCCGACAGCGCCGCGGTCGGCGTCATCGTGTCCGCCGGATCCGCCGTGGAACCCCTGCTGCTCGCCACATCGGCGATGGCGCTGCTCGCCTCGTGGCTCTGACACCACCGCCGCTTTACATTCGAACGGCAAAATAACATGCGACCGACGAATCAATCGTTTCATATCAAGAGACTGTCGGGTATAGAAGGAAAGGACAGAGCATCTCGTGAGGACGAGGGGCGAAGAGCAGGCAACTGGAGTGAGTGCTCTCCTCAGACGACGAGGCGTCTCGCTGTCACGGAGGAGCAACGCCACGAGGGGCACGCGGCGGGGCGTAAGGCGAAATTGACGGGTGGTTCTGACGTGGCGGGAAAAGCCTGGACCGGAGCGGAGGCGTGGAGTGTGGAGCGAAGCGGAGTCGGAGCCGGTGCACAGGCACAGGGGAGGGCTCTGCCACGCCAGGCATTTGTTGGGTAACACGTCACACTGGGAGGTGACCTTAACAAGGTAAAATGGGGAGAACAAGCATTTTGGGGCACATGTTTTTCGTCGATGAGCAGCTCAGCGATTCCCCTGATCCTCTCGTGGTGCGTGCACGAGGGCACACAAGTCGTCGTCCCGTGGTACGCTGCACGATCCCAAAACTCCAGCACCGACAGGTGACAGCGACGCTGGATCCAGCCACGTACTGTTGCGAATACCGATTTCTCCTCGGGCGACTGCTATCATTAGAACATTTCTTCTGAAAAACACATCTGTATTCCATCAGCTCCGCTCACCAATACAGAACCCCCCATGCTCTCTCCTCAGAAGCTCTCCTTCCTGCGGTTCGGAAGACTCCACGCGGCACTGTACGTGCATGATCTCTGCACGGTCTTGACTGATGCTCCTGCAGGCTTGCTCTCGTTGCCGTGACGCTGTGCCTCACTGTCCTGCTGACCGGGAGGACGGGCGAGGGGGACCTATGGACTCCCGTGCTCTCGAAGTGCATCACCCCGAAGTCCCGCTGGGCAGTTGTCACGATGCTGGCCAACGTCAGAAGCGGTGTACGCCCGGGGACGCGCGAGGCGAGAGAGGGGCTTTCTCTTCCGAATTGTGCCGCTTTACCTCAGAATGCGTTTCCGTGCCCCAGCCCCGACACTGGGCTTATTCATCTGAATTCCTGTTATCACGGCACACGCGGGGGTTGGTGCTCTAAGGTGCCGCTCGCCGCCCAAGCACCAACACTCGTTCTCGCGTGTTTCACACGCAATTTCAGTGGCCTCCACAGTCCCGTACACTGCCCCAGAGATAAGCGCGAGACAATTGAATTGGACTGCGTGATCCCAGTTGCCATTTTTGACGCGTGAGTCGTGGTTTCGCAGTTTGATTACGTGCCGGCGGTTGTCGCACTCGCCGCCTCGTGGAACAAGACGGTGCCGGAGGAGGACAGGGAGCACATCGACCTCGTCGCTCTGATCGACGACAGCCTGCCCACAGACCGCGAGGCGCTGCTGAACCGGGCGGGATGGAGGACGGTACGCATCAAGGCGATCTTCCGCGACACGGGGTCGACGGTCCCCGAGCGCTTCATGACGTGCTTCACCAAAGTCTACGCGTGGAGCCTCGTGCAGTACAGCACCGTGCTCTACATCGACGCCGACGTCGTTGTCCTGCGCGAGGAGGTCCGCGACGCGTTCTGCCTGGCCGAGGGGTTCCCAGAGGGCCACGTCTGGACGACCAAGCTCAACGGCATGCGTTGGAACGCAGGCATCATGCTGCTCAAGCCCTCGGCCAAGACATACGAGGAGATTGTGTACTACATGAACAACGCCCAGTGGAAGTTCCAGGTGGGTGGCGACCAGGACATGATGAACGCGTTCTGGGCTACCGAGGGGCACCAGCGCCATGTCCTCGGCCGCAACTTCAATGTTGGCGCCGACAGATCCTCGGAGACGCCGTACAAGCACAACGACGGGGCCGCGGTGCTGCACTACCTCGCGCTCGACTTGAAGCCCTGGGACCTCACGACCGTTCGGTGCGCGCTGAAGGGCAGCCTCGAGGTCGCCAGTGTGCAGCGGTCCGAGGTCGTCGCGAAGTGTGACGCGTCGGGGACGCAGGCGGCAGCCCGCGTTCTCAACGACCACTTCATGTACTGGTGGGGCGTGGCCCTCTCGGGCAACCAGAACATCCCATTCCTCTGAGGCCTCTCGCATTCGAAAGTTGTACATCTTGATCAACACTTGAAGAGTTGATTGTACCTACCGGAGGAACAAAACCAATGATGATTCCCATCACCAGAACCGAATCAATGCTCACTGTTAATGCAGCTGTATGCTCAAGAGCCCTGGTTCTGAATAACAAATTGGCTTTCTTTGCTGCTCAATTTGAGATTCTCATTGTTCTCTTTGCCACTTGTCTGGCTGTGCAAAGGAATGATGCACCAACTCGAGGCGTGTGAGGGGACCAACCAATCTGGGGGCGCTCTCTCAGTCAATGAGCGGCTCGCGGCGAGGCCCCTCGTCATCGCGGAGGAGCGACGCCACAAGGGGCACGCGGCGGGACTCAGGGATCCTGTGCGTGGCGCAGGCGAACACGACGAGCAGCGCCACGGCGATGTAGCCGACGTACGCGTGTACGTCGAGCAGCCACGGGTACAGCGTCGCGCGGCGCGACCTGGTGGGCACGTCCTTGACCCAGAAGTACGGGTCCTTCTCGCACGTCTTGTTCTCGAACAGCCCGCACTCCGTCTCGGTCCCCGCGTGCTCGAAGTAGTCTGCGAGTGCGTTGCCGCCCACCCCCAGACCCCCGCCGAGTGAGTACGCGCACGCGGGAGCTGTGCCGCGCAACTGTCTTCGAAGAGGACGTTGCCGTAAGGGTCGGCGACAATCGACCGGCCGTGAGTGTCCACCCGGACCAGAGTCGCCCCGCTCTCGGCCGCGCGCAGGGCGAACGTGTACGTGGCCCACTTGTAGATGGCCGGCCAGTCTGCCGAGGGCGCCAGGAGCAGGTCCGCGCGCTTCCTCCCGGCCTGCGCGATGTACTGCGGGAACGCCAAGTCCATGCAGATGACCGCCCCGATGCGCCCGTACGGCGTGTCCGCGACGGGCAGGTTCTCCTCGCCGGGCTCCTGCTGGTCCTCCCAGCCGAGGACGAGGTGCGCCTTGGTGTACTGGAACACCGTGCGGCCGTCCGGGCCGACGAGGAACTCGACGTTCCTGCTCCTGACGAGCCTGTTGCCCGCCCGCTGGCCCCCGGGCAGCGCGTACTCGTCGGCGATGAAGCAGGGCAGGACGTACGCCCCGTGCCTGGCGGCGACGGCGCGCACGCGGGCCAGCAGCCGGCAGAGCCCGCTGTCGCAGGCGGCCGCGTCGAGGGCGTCGCCCGCGTACGTGTCGACGCGGACGCTCCACTCGGACCAGACGACGACGCGGGCGCCCGCCGAGGCCGCGGCGTCGGTGGCCGCGTAGATGGCCTCGAGCCACCGCTCCGTTGCGTAGTCCTCGGGTCCTGACATCACGACCCCGCCGACGCGCACGTACGCGGGGGCCCCGTCGCCGTTGGTGGGCGCCAGCACGGCCGTCAGCCCCGTGCTGAAGTACAGCTGCGAGGAGGAGAGGCGTAGGTTATCGACGAGACCAGTCGGGGGCAAGCGAGGCGCGTACGCAGAAGAGGAAGAGGCCCCAGACGGCCAGGTGCTTCCGCGAGGAGAGGCTGCCCGTCCAGGGGCCGGGCAGCGCCCCGAGGCGGCCCAGGAGGACGCCCGAGAGCACGGCAGCGGTCCAGCCGTTGAAGAAGTACGCGCCGAACACGCCGGTGACGCTGAGCAGCTGCGCCAGCGAGTTCCTCCACAGGAACTCGGTGCCGGGTATCGCTGCGCGGGTGCGACGAGCCGGGGAGGGAAGGAAAACGGGTCGTCCCGTCGGTGTCAGTGTTCGGAGGGGGTGTGTGACTCGGTGACCGCTCCGAGTTTCATCGGGTTTTCCCACCGACGCGCACCGATGACGCCGAAGGGGCTGACCAGCGTCGTGAAGTGCGAGCAGACGGCGACGAGCAGCCCGAACGTCGCGACGTGCACGTCGTCGCTGAGGCCGAGCTCCATCAGCGCCCTGTCCGCTGCGACGGGCGCCATCACCACCAGCGTGACCTGTGCCGGTTGCCCCGCACAGGAGGGGGGCGGAGAGCCGCCAGAGAACGTCACCCGATCACCGTTGTGGTGACTCAGCTGCCTGGAAGACAAGAGGGGGGTGGTAAGGCAGGGAAGTCCGAGGGCACCACAGCGGCGACTCCGAGCTGGGCGGGCAGGCCCTCCTTGCCGCTGATGCCCCAGAGGCTGCACAGGAGGCCCACGAAGGCAGAGACCACGAGGACGACGAGGTGCCGAGGGCGGTTGGCCCGGGAGAAGCGCAGGCAGCACGCGAGGGCCGCCGGGTAGGCCCCGGGCACGGGCCACCGCGAGCAGCTGAACGCGAAGAAGAACGACGCGAGGGGCAGCCACAGCCAGCGACGGACGAGCGACGGCATGGCGTCTGTGCTTATCCTGGGTCTGGAAGCTGAGTGGTGGTTTAGCAAACAGCCGCCTTCTGCGATCGGGTACGTCAACGAAGCCGGCCGTTGCGTCACCAGAGGAAAAGCCGCACATCTTCACCTATCAATTTGTCTCATTCACCGAGAGCCAGCCCGGTGGTCTTTCGTCACCGAGACTCTGTGTTCCATGCGCTCCTGGCTCAGCGAGCCGCCCTTGATCACGGGCTTTTATTCATGAAGGCACTGGTAGCAGTCACAGCCGCCCCAGCTGCCTCCGCACTCTTCTAAGGGAGAGCTTTGATGCCGAGCTCAACGACACCTTGAGCTCTTTCAGTCGCTTCGGTTCAATTAAGTTAGCTGGAAATCCAATGTTCTATCTTGCCGCTATTTACTTTCGGTTATCCCTTTGCGAAAGTGCATCACTCAACACGGCTCAATAAGATACTAATGTAGCAATCCTTCCTGTGATGGTTGCTGGTGAGATGCCAATGGAATTCTCTCACACCTCATTTGGCTGTGGGAGGATGCAAACTTTATGAGTTGCTGGGCTTCAGGACAGAGAACGCTCCAGTCGAGCTTCACTCCTGGGGTCGGCACATGTTGTTTGTGAGTTACTTGAAAAAAGCCATCGGCTACCTGGTGAACTCTGGGGAAGTAAACGGGCAAGAAAATGTGGAAACACTATGACCGCATCATTGGGGCACATCTTGGCGATCTCTGGTATAACGAGTCCCATCTGGATAGCCTTTCTTGGACTGTGCGACAGCCAATCACACAGAACAATTTCTGAAAACGCCATTAGTGAGTAATCAATCACATCAAATCTGAGCACTGCTAAAGACTGGCAATCTCGTTAGATCTCTCAGGGCATCTGGCAATGCTGTGCCGTGAGCCAGGTGACTGTATAGAGCCTGGACTGCCAGAGTCTGATCGTCCTTGCCCTCACAGTAGAGTGCATCACCTAGAGCCCGCAGCACCTCCTCTGAAGTGTTCTCCTTCATCAACCTGCACAGGTATCCAGAGGCTACAAGGCCAGGTAACTTCCCGTTTCTGAGCCACTTGAGGCAGAGCTGTTTCCTTTGCTCGTCAGTTTGACTGATGCCCAACAGACATTCCAATGAAAGTGCACTGAGCAGCTGCGATGCAGAGGCCAGGGTTAATTTCGAGATCCACATACATTCCTTCTCCATTTCTGTGTCCCCACTGCTAAAGCCCCCAGGCTTGGAAGGAAGAAGCACGAGTTTATCCACACTGCTTGAAGCGAGCATGAGCAGATCCCTTCTGCACGTGTTCTTCAACGACTGCCAGGGAGGGCATGTGAACGACAGAACCCTGCGGATAGTGGCAATGTCGAGAAGAACCAGTGGTGACGAGACACCCAGGCGGGAGTGTGAGGCCAGCAGCACAGCCTGGACTGCTCGGAACCATGTTCCATACTCCACCCTCATTGTCTCGTCCTCCTGCATGGCACCAATCACCGCACGGACGGTCTCGATCGCATGAAAACGAAATGATAATGGGACCTGAGGACCACAGCATTCATCGAGCAGAATAGGAACTATGCTAGTCACCGCTTCCAGGATCCCCTTTGCAATCTTCCACTCTTCTTCAGGTTCCTGCGCAGCAAGGTCCTCCCACTCAAAGGCCATGCCCAGAAAAGGGCCCAAGGACAGGCACGGCATTGCGTTGTCGAGTGCACAGGCGAGGAAATCCATGATTCCCACACGCACTCTCTGATCCAGATCTGGGAGCTTGAGCATCTCAGTCATCACCTGAGTTAAAAAGTGAATGTGAGAGTTATGTGAGGAGCTCCACATATTGTTTTCAATTCAGCACATGCCTTGGCAGTGGGGACAGCTGCAGTACAGAGGTCGCCCTGGTGCAGAACGGCTCCGTGGAGATCCTCAAATCCGTCTTGTATAGTGGAGTCGTCTGGCGACAGCAGCTTGCACTGTTGTAAACACACAGTCATCCTTCGGAAAAGTGATTCCAGAATGGATACAATTAAACAAAACGGGGGAAAAACAGCACGAACGAGAGCTGTTGGCGTGTCCGTCGCCACGCCATAGACATCCTGGGCACTGCTCCAGTCGATGGACGTCCGCAGAAGATGTTTGATGCCCTCCGGGACTGCCGAGTACACCTCGTCGTAGCCCTCTTGCTCGAACACCTGACCCTCGAAGCCCGGCGATGGGCTGCTGATCGCCACCACCTCGCGGCAACGCTCGGCGCACAGAGGGCGCCCCACGACGCCAACGGGCCTATGCAGCAGCCTCAGCGAGGAGTTGTCGTTGTGCAAGACCTTGTCGCACTGGACGATGGACCCGTGGGGCACCGAAGGCGACACCGGGTCTTGCCCCCAGCACTGCTGCACATCAGACACAGGAGAGCTCAATTGAATAGAAGGATCCGGACCCGGTGAGCGCAGGGGAAAGGGAGTACCCAGTAGGTCTGGCCGTCGGAGAGAGCATAGGACCGGGGGCAGGACGACAGCCGCAGAAGCTGGAAGACAAAGGGGCCGCTCTCGAGCTCCGCCTTCTCGCTGCTGTGCTTCTCGTTCGATTGCCTCTGGCTCTGCGCGCTTGCGATGGCTGCTCGAAGCACTACCCCCGTCGAGAGCAGTGGCACCTGATCTAGCTCCTCTCTCTCTGCCTCTCCCATTCCGGGTTTCGGGAGCACGGCTATTAGACTCCCTCGACTTACTTTAGATTTGCCCACAAAATCGTCTGGATATTTTACCAGCTTGTCTCCGGCTACCAATTGCTGAGGGCATCCAGACAGAGTTCCAGAGAGTTCACCACAAGGTGAAGATTTCTCGAACACCAGCAGATTATCGCCTAAAGGTACAATAACAACGCACTCCTGTTCCTCACAGGCATCAGTGGAATTTCGAGCCCTGGGGGACTCCGATGAGATACAGGACAAGTGGAATCCCAGGAGCACCTTTGCACGGCCACTGAGCGTCACTGTGGTCAGGTGTTCATTGTCGGGAATGCAGGAAATGCTGCCCCTGTTGTACACGGGCGATGTCTCCTGGCAGGGGAATACAATACGTGCCGGTTTTGCTCAGTAGCTAGCTGTACCAAGTGGGCTGCGCCTCATGAATTCATCCGGGGACCACTGGGCAATCGGTTTCAGTGGGCAGGCCATCGGTATCAAGGCAGAGCCGATGGTGCCATTTTATTTCGTACGGAGCTCTCTGACTGGGTTGTTTCTAGTCGCTAATTCATCAGTTTCCAGCTATGTTCTGCTCTGTGCACAGCTTGACGCTTTCATAATTCACCCAGACCTCACGTAAGATACTATTCCTTTGGGCTCGGGAGGGCAGCACAGCACACGAGTGTAGGGACGAGGAACTGGAATAAGAAGCCCACGGTTACCCTTGGTATTGATCCTCGCCCAGCCTTCCCCCCCCCCTCGCAATAACAGAACTAATCAGACTGTTTATAACTATCCAGGTTCAGGTTTTCTGCTCTGTACTATTCTGCTGGCCTCGCAGTGCTGTAGACTCCGTTGAAATGCTCAGCACGTGGATGTCTGCAGTCTGGGCACTCGTCAATACTATGCCACGGTCACTGAGCATTGCAACTGTCACTTGGCAATTGCATGGCGATCTGTCTGGCCTGAGACCACGGCAGAGCAGTTGCACAACGGTGCCGTCCTGCATTCTCGACCGCTTGGCCTCAGCAGTCTCCTGCACAACAACGTCATCACGGCCTCTCTTGGGCCGCACTGCACAGGGTGAAGGGGCGCGAGAGAAAGTGACCACCCTATCCATCTGTGTGCAGTGAGGAGTTAAGTCAGCACGGAAAATGCTCTCCTTGCTAGCTGATCGAGCGCCTGCATGTCTCTCTCGATCGTGATGCTGGCGACCACCTGGGCGCCCTTGATGACAACGACTTTGACAGCAGCACCCCCTGACACCTGTAGGAGGAAAGGCCGGCCAGTGATCCACTGGTCAGTGCTGGCAACACCACAGCACGCAGTGCAGGGCAAGCTACATCTCAAGGGGGGGGAAACGAGCAGGAGCAGAGCCCAATGCAGACACACCCTGGTGGCAAACTCGGTGAGTGGCGTGCAGAGGACAGGGCTGCTGCACTGGTACAGCTTCCCTTCGAACACAAGGCGCTGCTTCGTGGCCTGAGGGCTCTTGCACAGGGCTGCCTCGCACTGCGTTGGCATGCAGAGGGCAGGAGGTGTGAGTGGCTTGGCCAGAGGAACAACGAGCCCCACCCTCGGACCTTCCCCAGAGGTGTTACGAGTTCAATCCTGTCCGCTTCCACCTTGTTCACGAGCACAGGAAACCCTGTCGATGACGAGACCATGTGCTCGTCCTCGCTCAGCACAAGGCACTTATGCTCTGCTGGGCCCTGGCACCCCGATACGAGGTCCGCAAGCTCCTTGCTCAGGCTGCTCGCCACTATCAGCAGCACCATCCCTGCGCAGATTCCCTCCTTCTCCCCAATGGCCATGTGCACCTCCTTGACCAGGTCGGCAATCCCGAACTCCTTCTTGTCTAACAACTGATTCGACTGCTCGAGCGTGGGGACGGGCATGCGCCGCCCACATTGAGTGGGTGTTTGTTGTTCATGCCTGATGCCCAGTACCTGCACTCCCAGGGAGGGAACCCCTGGTGCATTGGTCCTTCCCGTGTCTGTGCTGCTCGACTCCATTCGCACCTTCCACTCTGTCCCTGGCGGAAACTTGCTGAGGAACTCCCCCATCTCCCTGCAACCCTCCCACATCAGCTGCCGACTACCTCTGTCGCCCCATCCACGTACCCCTGCCAAGTCTCACACCGGGCCAGTGCCTCCAGATACAGATGGGAGTCGCTCTCGGCCTCTGGAGGGCACTTCCAGCTCGGGAACGTCATCCCATGGGCCGATACAAACTTGGGGATCAGCCACGCATGCTTTCCCTCCTCCTCTGGGAACACGTACTCTGCCTCTGCAAGCTTCGTCCACTGCAGGCACCCCAGCACGTCCTGCCACCTGACCCTCGCATCGATGGAGCCTTTGGATGAGGAGAGAAAACACTCAAATGAGCAGAAGTTGGCCAGTCTTGCGAGAAGGCACCTAGAAAGCTGCGCCTGTTGTACTCTGCATAAATGCGCATCAAGACGAGCCACACGCGCCCCATCATAAAGGGCGCATCTGCCTCTCTGACGGGCACAGCAAACAGGTCGTCGCTGGGCTCAATATCCCATGCGAGCTGTGAGAAGAAGTACTTGATCTGGTACCAGCCACAGGACAGGAGAAGCCCACTGCCAGGCTGGAGAGTTTGGGCAAATGGATAGAGACGAAGAAGCCTCCTGATAGGAACTCCAGCAACCAGAGAACTCTCAGGGCACTCTCTTCCATACAGCACAGTCAACATGAGCTGCATGTACTCGGCCTTGCTGCCCTGCCACTTGAATAGGTACGTGTCCTTCGAGTTGTGCATCTCTCTGACCACCTTGGGGTATGCCCTCGTCACGAGAAGTCACACAAGCTCATTCTACACTCAGAGTGGCGGGCAAGCAAGCTGTTATCAGATTTCATCAGTAGGAGTACGAATTTGCAGTGGGAACACACCTTGCAGGCACTTGGCTGGGTCTCCTCTGACAGCACGATAGGCAGGAAGAGATCGAACTCGTCACGGGTGAGGTTGCAGCAGACGTTGTCAACCCAGTAGTACACAAGCCTCACGAACAGCGGTATGCCCCCAGTAGCTGTGGACCTCCCGTGCCAGGTCTCCTGCGAACCCCACAGTGTCTGCAGGCTGGCCATCTCGAACCAGCAGCGGGTGCTCCTGGACGTTGTGCAGCAGCCGCGACCTAATGAAATCACTGTTCTTCAGGAAGCTGGGGAGGTTCTGACCCACAAATGACGGGTTCAGTGGCCTCAGGACGTGCCACTTGACCTGTGAGCGCAGAGCCCGTCTCAGTTTTGCTTGCACCTTAACAGGTGGGAGCAACAAGATGATACCTGAGCAGAGACACCCGCGGCAAGCCCAGCGAGAATCTTGGGGTTTCGTGTGACCACAAGGGGCACCACCACTACCGGCTTGCACCCCGCCTGAAGTAAATTGGTAATGCCTGGGAAGCAAAGATGGAATGGAAACGTGCCTTGACCTCCTCAGCATTGATCTCTGTGCAGTTTCAGTGAAACTCGTTGGCGAAGGCCGTGGTCATCACAGTAAAGTTGGGGATGTCAAAGTCAACCTCGTCTAACAAAAACACAAACGATCCGTCCAGCTTCTGAGCAAGCAGGCACAGCATCCGTGTCCAGATTGCATCGGGGTTGTCTGATGACAGGCTCGTACATGCCTTCATCGTGATCAGGATGTGCTGCAGATGCTGCACGGTATCAGCAAATGTCGCCCCAGCACGGAGCCTGAACAGACTGGGGAAGGCACTGGGCATAGCCGCCACGTTGCAGTTCCTGAACCGGGCAGTGCTTCCCGGAGGACTTATACTGAATGAACTGCACATGATCGGTAACTTTGGGGACTGTGCTACCAGTGCTGCAAAAGCGCTCTATTGGGCACACTGTTAGCACAGCTGGCCACGAAATGGCAGCACCTTTCCTGATCCCCAGTTCTGAACGAGGACTACGACAGAGCTGCAACGATGGTTCCCTTTCTCGACGCCCTGCATAGCGCGGACTGAAGCCCTGATTACTCTGTTCAGGATGAGCTCGATGTCGTCACTCCGTTGGTACAAGCGCCACGCCAGGTCGTTAGAACTCAGAATGTCGAGCTCTTCCACTTGCTGTGGTGCCGCGCAGATCAATGCAAGAAGCACTTTGTGAGTGTGGCTGTACCTGAGCCTTGCGGACAATCTGCTCAAACTGGCTGAGGTTCAACTTTCCGGTGCCGCTGCTGCCTGGAGGCAACACTGGCAATGTAGGCCCTTCCACCTGATGAAGAAGTAGTCTCAAAGCGCCTGCGTGACCTCGCGGTACGTGAGGTTCTCGTCGAGGTCAGCGTCGGCCCCCACAAAAACGCTCCGCACGTCCATTTTTGCTTCTGAGAAGGGGGAAAAAACAACTGATTCTGGGGGAAAGATCTCTGTATAACCTCTCAGTTTAAGACCTATGGCGACTGTGCACGGCCACCTCAGAGCAGCTTTCGAATCAGCGGACAGGGACGGTGACGGCAGGGTGCCCATCGCCAAGTCGCCAAGGCACTGCGGGAGCACTTCAACGAATGGAGGGACCTGCACCCTCGCACCCCTTTCCCTGTGCAGTGCGGCCCAAGAGAGGCCACGATGACGATGTTCCTCAGGAGATTGCTGGGGCACAATCGTCGAGTACAGGACTGCTTTGTTGTGCCAGTGCTCTGCCGCAGTCTCAGGCCGGACAGATCGCCCTGTAGATGCGGTGAGCTGAGGGAGTCGCTGCACTCTGTGGACCTCTCTCACGGGCCGTGCTCGTATTGCCTGCACCCGTACACAATGCACTGGCAGAGCTGTCAACATGCCCTTGTGTTGCGGACTCTTGTCCTGTGAAGAACTGGAGTGCGATGGTATTGCGCCTTAAGCGATGAGCGGCTGGTGCTGGAGGGACCTGCCCTCGTAGCGGAACAGGGCCGCCACGATGGGCGCACGGCCGAGGCCCATCTCGCGGCACTTGCGCAGGACGCACGCCAGGACGACCAGCAGCGCCACCGCGACGTAGGCGACGTAGGCGTGCGCCTCGAACAGCCACGGGTACAGCGCGGCCCTGCGTGCATTGGCGGGCACGTCCTTGACGAAGAAGTACGGACCCTTCTCGCACGTCGCGTTGTCCGCCAGCCGGCACGGGGCGGCCTCGCCCCTGTGCTCGTAGTAGTCTGCGGGCGGGGGGCGTGAGACCCGGGGGGAGCGGTGCTGCGAGTCCGCACTGTCTTCGAAGAGGACGTTGCCGTAGGGGTCGGCGACGATGGACCGGCCGTGGTTGTCCACGCGCACGACGGTGGCGCCGGTCTCGGCGGCGCGCAGCGAGAAGAGGTACGTGGTCCACCGGTAGATGACGGGCCAGTCCTCCGAGGGCGCCACGACGAGGTCCGCGCGCTGCCTGCCCGCCTGGGCGAGGAACCGCGGGAACGAGAGGTCCATGCAGATGACCACGGCGATCCTGCCGTAGGGCGTGTCCACCGTCGGGACGACCGCGGGCCCCGCCTCGATGTCGTCCTCGATGCCCATGACGGGGTGCGCCTTGGTGTAGCGCAGCACGACCTCGCCGCGCGGGTCGACGACGAACGCGTTGTTCAGCGACCGGACGCGCCTGTTCCCCGCGACCTCGGGGCCCCCGGGCAGCGTGTACTCGTCGGCGATGAACGAGGGCACCACGTAGGCCTGGCGCCTGACGGCCACGGCGGCCACGCGGGCCAGCAGGTCGCAGAGGCCGCTGTCGCAGGCCGTGAGGTTCAGCGCGTCGCCCGTGTACGTGTCGACGCGGAGGCCCCACTCGGACCAGACGACGACGCGCGCGCCCGCTGCGGCGGCGGCGTCGGTGGTCGCGTAGATCGACTCGCGCCACCGCTCCGTCGCGTAGTCCTGCGGGCCCGGGATGATGACGCCGGCGACGCGCACGTACGCGGGGGCGTCTGCGGCCCTGTTGGTCGGCGCGAAGACGTACGCGGCCCCCGAGAACACGTAGAGCTGTTCGATTGCCCAGGTGAGACGCGGTGCGTGTCGCTGCCGCGGAGGCGCACGCAGGAGATGAACAGGGCCCAGACGGCGAAGTGCCCCTTGAGGTTGACGCTCCGGCGGGCCGACTGGGGGCCGACGTAGGCCGCCAGCGCGGCAGCGATCAGCGCTGCGGTCCAGGCGTTAACAAAGTACGCTCCGAAAACACCGGTGACGCTCAGCAGCTGCGCCAACGAGCTGCGCCACATGAACTCCGTCCCGGGGACAGCTGGGTGAGCGAGGTCAGAGTGGGCAGACGCGTCGGAATCGAGGAGGAACCGATGGTGCCGTAGGGGCTGAGCATGGCGGCCGCGTGCGAGAACACAGCGACCAGCAGCGCGAACACGACAATGTGCGCGTCGTCCTTGAGCCCCGCGCTCATCAGCGCGCGGTCCAGCACGACGGGCACCATCACGAGAGTCGTAACCTGGTTGTTTCGAATGTATGCGCCATGTTAGATGGTGATTGTCCCCTGTTTCGTGTGGAGTTGTGACTCAGTATTTTCGAGTCGCCCATTCATTTATTTCCAGTTTTGTTCTGCGCTTTACGATTCACTTGATTGTCGTGCCATTTACTTCCCTGGCGCCTGGGCAGAACGCACAGCGCTTTGGGCGAGGGGGGAGCTGATGACAGAAGCTGTCTTTTGCCATCGTTCAATTTTCCTGTTTGTGTGCTGCAACTTCGCATTGATTTATTACATCATTTGTTATTCCTCTGGGCTCTGTGGGCAGCGCACGAGTGTGGGGACGAGGAACTGGTGGAAGAAGCCCGGGGCGCCGATGATGCCGTAGAGCGCGACGAAGAGGCCGACGAACGCGGCGGCAGCGGCGAGCAGGACGTGCCAGAAGCGGTGCGAGCGCGAGTAGCGCAGGCAGCAGGCGAGGGCCGCCGTGTAGGCGCCGGGCACCGGGTAGCGCGAGCTGCTCAGGGCGAAGAGGGCCGCCGAGAGCGGCAGCCACGCGAGGCGCAGCAGCGATGACAGCCTGCAGTGCTCGGCAGTGCCCATCTCTCTCGTGTCGGTTTTTTTTGTGAGTGTGTGTGCTGCTCACTGCTTGCTGACGGCTGATGCGGTTTTGAACAGTTTTCGCGGGGCAAATCGGGACCCCACTTGCGATCTTTGTTGTTGGGGGATGAGATTTCTTGCCGTAGCTCTCGCCTGATATTGAAGCGATTGCCCTGCTGCCCTGCTGGTCAAGAGCCGACTCAAATCCGGGTCACCACCAGACCGGGCTCATATCCGACGCCCCCCTCACTGAATTGGGTGCAGGACCCGTGACTTAGATTTGACATCAACAGATGGGGAACCACAGTTGGGAACACGACCCCAAGCAGAGAGGACTCGCTGCCGCTGCAACGCGATGAGTAGCCTCCCCCCCTTACAACAGCGAGATTTGAAGATTCTGCACCTCCTGAAGGAAAAATATCACGAAGAGGAATTCCCGTACCTCCCATGACTCAACATCGGATATTCCTGCAGCGATGCTCAACCGCCCGCCCCTCTGACGTCGCCCACGTGTCCATACATTAAGCAGCGGCGCTGTCGCTCGTGCCCGTCGGGAGGCCCAGGGGGGGGCGGCGATTTGGATGCTGTACGAGATCGCGCTGCTGAATATCTTGGGGCAGGGGACCGCCAGTTGGCTTCCCGCTGCCCTGATGGTGTACCTCAACGACCTCTCGGCCCGCGCCACGGCCCTCCTGCGCCGCTACGTCTGGCTCCCGCTGGCCTTCGCCTTCTTCGCGCTCTGCAGCTCGCGCTTCCCCGTGCCCGCGGCCTACGCGGCGGGCCTCGCGTGCTGCCTGCGCTACGCGCGGGCCAACAGGCCCTGGCACCTGGCGCCGCTTTTCGTCGCGTCTCTCGGCGGGTTCTGGATCAGCAGCCACGGCACGACGGGGTTCTCCGAGAGGGGCCAGTTTGTCGTCGCGTTGCTCGTGCGGAACCGCCTGCATCTCGTTATTATGATTTTCCCGATCTGCACGTTTGTTCTCTTATGACTGGGCTTGCTTGGGGGGTGTGGGGCCGTGTGGGCTATCTGCTCGTGCGTCTGTGTTGGAAAACGGTGGGAAACGCCCGCAGATCACGATCGTCGTCTACGCGCCCGTCGTCGTCGACCGCGTGCTGATGGGCGCGGGCCTCAGGGGCGGCGCGCAGATCATCTCGTTCGCGCTGCTCGTCGCGTCTTTCTCGCACCTGGCAACGCTTCTCAGCCCCTTCGGCGTCATCGGTATGCCGGTTTTTTTCGCTTTCGGGCACAAGCATTGCCAGTGCACCTCCTGCCCAGCCGCGGCTGACACTTGTGACGTGGCCGGGGACAAAGGAATTCCCGGGACCGAGTTTCTGTGGAGGAGCTCGCTGGCGCAGCTGGTCTGCGTCACGGGGGTCATCGGCGGGTACTTTATCAACGGCTGGACGGCCGCGCTGGTCTCGGCCGCCCTGCTGACCAAGATCGGCTCGCACACGTTCCGCGGCGACGTTGTCAAGAAGAACTTTGCGTGGTGGGCTGCCACCATGTTCTGCGTGCGCCTCCCCACCTCCCTCTTACTCCCGGGCCTGCCCGTTCCTCCTCCTGGCTACTCAGCGTTCCACTTCCACCCCCTGCGTCCTCTCTGCTCTGAGGGATTGTCCGTTGTCTGCGTTTCCAAGTTGTTCACTCGCCCCTTTGGCCAAAACAAGTGCCGTTGTTTTCCCCCGTTCGTTCTGCGGTCTTGTTTCTGCCCTCCCCTCTCCCCTTTCAACGTCCGTGTCCACGGGGTCGCCCTGTCTCACGCCTGCCCGCACGCACCCGGCACGCCCACAGCTGTACTTGTTCTCGGGCATGGCCTACGTGTTCGCGCCGATCAACGGCGCCGAGAGCCCCCAGTACGTGACGGTGGGCGGCGTCATCGTTCCCGGCCCCGAGGGCTACGCGCTGCCCCAGTGGATGGACAAGGTCTACGGCGCCACCGACGCCGCCGCCGCCGCCGGCGCGCGCGTCATCGCGTGGTCCGAGTGGGGCGTCCGCGTGGACACGTACGCGGGCGACAAGCTCGACTACGCGGCCTGCGACAGCGGCCTCTGCGACCTGCTGGCCCGCGTGCGCGCCATCGCCATGCGGCGCGGGGCCTACGTCCTGCCCTCGTTCATCACCGACGAGTACGCGGCGCCCGGGGGCCCCGCCGTCGCGGGCAACAAGCTGCTGCGGACAGAGAACAACGCGTTCATGGTCGGGCCCGACGGCGAGGTGCTGTTCCGCTACTCCAAGGTGCACCTCGTCATGGGCTGGGAGGACGACATCGAGGCGGGCCGCGACTTCATCCCGACGGTGGACACGCCCTACGGCAGGATCGGGGCGGTCATCTGCATGGACATGGTCTTCCCGCAGTACCTCGCCCAGGCGGGCCGAAAGAACGTCGACATCCTGCTGGGGCCCTCGGAGGACTGGCCCGACGTCTACAAGTTCGCCTCGTACACCTTCACCCTGCGCGCCCCCGAGAACGGCATGACCGTCGTCCGCGTCGACAACCTCGGCCGGTCGCTCATTGTCGACCCCTACGGTAACGTCCTCTTCGAGGACAGTGCGTCCCCCCCTCCCAAACTCCTGCTGTATTGCTTATCGTCATGCCAATCGGGACAACTCGAGCACTAGCACTCAAGCCCGAGTCCTCCTGCAGACTTCTCCCCCCCCCATACTCTGCTGTATTAATTGTCGACACTCCGCGATGCCAATCACTGACGCCCGAGTCCTCCACCCTCCACCCACAGACTTCTACGCGCACGAGGACGCCGAGAGCGCGTGCGGGATGCCGGACAACAGGACGTGCCGAAAGGCGCCGTACTTCTTCACCAAGGCCGTGCCCGGCAAGGCGCACCGGGCGACGCTGTACCCGTGGCTGTTCGACGTGCACGCGTACGTCGTCTACACGATCGCCGTCTTCCTCGCCGTGCTGGCGTGGATCAACTACAGGTACCGCGACATGCTCGACTCGAGGCCCCCGATCCTCGTCAGCATGTTCCGCAGCGAGTGGGAGGAGTCCGACATCGAGACCGACTTCCAGCCCCTGGTCGCCTGAGGGGGCCCCCCTTCGTCCCTGGAGGGACACACACCCCCTCCAGCCTCGAGCCCGTCTCTCCTGTCCTCCTGTCCTCCGGGCACCGCAACGTTCTCTAGTGTTGCGCGCCCTCCTGCACAGACTTTCCTCAAACTGCGACGGCGGCGGTGAGACCCGTCAACACACGTCCGGTACCCTGCAAAGGCTGTCCTCTTCTAACAACAGCACATGCACCACTTTGCTTCGTATTTGCTGGCCTCTTCTGCCCCCTCTGCCGTCCGCGTCCTCTCAGCTTCTCTGTTGGCCATGCAAACACTTGGCTGTCAGACGCGCACCACAGGGCACCGCCACAGAGCAGAGGCAGAAGCGGACGGACCCAGTACTGCAGGAAGCGGTGCACAGAGTCGACGAGGGCGGGGAAGAGGGCGCCGACGCTCTCGTTGATGAGGATGAGGAGCGTCTGCTGGGCCTCCTCGTCGGTGAGCTCCATGCGGAACTTGTCCTGCAGCTGGAGCAGCGCCTTGTTGGGGTCGTACGCGATGTCGCGGATCTTCGAGTCGACCATCAGCATGAACAGCGTCAGGATCATGTTGGCGTGCTTCCTCAGGATGTTGTACGTCTCGCAGCAGTACTGCCTGAACTGGTTGTAGTGCGGGCTCTGCGGGCCCCCCATCGCCGTGACCATCTGCGCGCGTGAGTCAGTGTGTGCGCGCTGTTAGAGACGGGGGGGAGGAGCGTCTGCGAGTGTGCGAGGGAGCGGACTTCTTTGCAGAGCTTCATCGGAGGCGGGAAGGGCTTGTTCTCGTTGCCCAGGATGAACCCAAAGTCGATGTGGAACATGTTGCCGTCGGGCGTGAGCATCAGGTTGTCCAGGTGCCTGTCCCCGATCCCCAGGATGTGCGTTATGACGCAGTACCCCGCTGCGCACAATCGCCGTCCCCACGGGTCAGCAACGCGGCGCGGCCAGCCAACGCGGCCGAGAGGGCTCGCGCACCGCAGCTCTTGACAAACGTGTCGATGACGTCGGGCGAGATGCCGTAGGGCCCGCTAGGGTCCGCGTGGTACTGCCGGAAGAACTTCTGTATGTCGCCGTCCTTGATCACGTGGTCGATCGACTGCGAGTTGATCCTCTGCACCATCCCTGCACGGCGAGGCCCGTCAGCAGCGCGCTGGCAGAGAAGGGGATACGCACCACTGGTGCTGCTGGTGGCGAGCACGCGGTACGGCGTGAGCTTGAGGTCGAGGTTCTCCTTCTTGAGCAGCGTGTCCATGAGCAGGATCATCTGGATGATGAGCTGGTCCTGGCGCATGTCGTCGCCCGACTTGAGGATGATCTGGTACTTGGCGTCCTCGGTCGTGCGGAACGTGAGCCCCAGCGGCGCCAGCGCGCTCTTGAAGATGGTGCCCTCCTCGGGCACCACGCCCTTGACGTACACCGAGGGCTCCAGGAAGAACGGCGTCGGCGCGAAGCTGTACAGGCTCTCGAACTCCCCCTTGGGCGAGACCATCTGCGCCATCTTGTCGATCTGCGGGGCCACGCCACGCACAGGGAGGCAACGTCAGCAACGCAACGCACGCGCAGCAAAGAACCCCACCGCCGAGAGCGAGAGCGAGGGAGAGAGCGACCTTCTTGGGCCTGGCGACGTTCATGCCCCTGAGGGCGTCCTGCATCTTGATCATGTCGGCCAGCAGCTTCATCTGGCGGTGCGACGACTCCGAGTCCTCGGGCGACCGCGCCTGCATGTAGTCCGAGAGCATCGCCGCGTAGAACTGGTTGTCCTCTGCCTCGACCTTGAGGTACCTAGCGAGCCAGTCACACCACCCCGCTCAGCAAGAGGAAAGGAGGGGAACCCCCCTCATGGCGCTCTGCGGCATCGCACCAGAAGAGGTTCGACCCGAGAATGGGGTTCTTGACGGCCCGCTCGATGATGAACTTGCAGAGGTGCCGCTCCGACGACGTGGCCTCGTACCTCATCGCCTGCACCAGCTGCAGCAGGTACGCCAGCAGCTCCTGCGACGAGCGAGCGATGGCCGCGTGCGCTGAGTCTGAGAGCGACTGACTCCCCAGCAGCGCAGGCCGCGGAGGGAGGGAACCGTTCCCGCACCTCGTCCGGGGCGAAGCGCAGCCTGCCGACAGCGTACTTCTTCACCTGCTCGTTGGGGTACTGGCTCGAGAGCAGCGCCAGCGCGTCCTCGGTGTCGACGGGCTCCCAGCTGCGCCGCCGGACGTCAGCAGCGACACCCCGGGGGCTGCGGAGACGTGCCTCGAGACAAAGGTGACGGCCTGCTTGGCCTCCTCGCTGTCGCCCCAGTCGACGCACTTGAGGAACTTGGTGAGGGCCTTCTTGTTCTTGGTGAGGTACGGCGCGAACTTCCAGAGCATCTCCTTCTCCTCAAACGTCAGGACCTTCATCGGCGAGTACTTGAGGATCGCCGAGATGTAGCGCAGCTCCTTGTGGTTGGGCTTGAGGTCCTTGTTGAGCACGTTGGCCATCCGGTGCCGCGCCAGCTTCAGGTACTTGGCCTCGACGGGGTTCTCCATGTCGAGCTCGGGGTCCCGGAACGCGCACAGGTTGTCCTCGGCGCCCGGCGTCGCGCCCCCGGGCACGGGCGCCGTCAGCGTCGCGGACCTCGTCAGCTTCACCTCCTGCTTGGCTCTCGCGTACGTCTGCAGCAGCAGAGTTTCAATTTTTCGCAAATTGCTCGATTCAATCTGGAATTCAATAGAAAATGAAAATGAAACTGAAAGATCAATTGGGTGACCCGGACCATCTCGCGGTAGACGACGGGGCAGGCGAAGACGGGGAGCTCGACGAAGAGGCTCATCGAGTCCTCGGACTCGCTCTCGTAGTTCTTCTTGACGCGCTCGATCTTGGCGAACGTGAACGCGTCGAGCCAGTCCACGTGGTCGAGCTCCCCGCGCCCGTACCTCTTGGTCAGCTTCTCCAGCCGCTCGACCTCGCTCGACACCGGGACCTTGCCTGCGTCCCTCTTCTGCGCCCATTTGTTTGCCGGCGCTGTCTCAGGAAATGCCGGAACCGCGTCACGCGATTCCTGGAATCGGTGAAGGCGGGGGCGTACGAGTGCCGAGGGGAGGGCGGAGCAGCCCTCGGAGAGCACGAGCTTCTGGCGGCCCTTGCGCAGCGTGCGGTGCCTGCCGAACAGCGACACCGAGGCCGCGCCCAGGGCGAGCGCCTCGCGGGGCCCCGCGACGTCCCAGACGGTGAAGACGAGGTACGCGCCCAGCGGCAGGTCCCTGTACTTGATCGGCAGCACCACGTACTCGTCCCACCTGCGCGTGCTGGTGGGCTGCTGGTGCGGGAGGGGTGGGGTGGAGTCCTCCGCTGGTGGTGGAGTCTCCCGCGGTGCCATGTGGCCCGTCGCACTTGCACTGGGAGGTGAAGGCGCGGTGGCTGGTGCGCTCGACAGAGGGCAGGAGAGGCCTGCCGTCGCACTGCAGCTCAACCGTCACGTAGATGTCCGAGAACGGCCTGGGTGGGGGGAAGTGCGCCCCTCAGAGGCATGCCCGAGTGCGGGGGGTGCCGCGCGTACCCGCCGTAGAGGCGAGCGTTCTGGAGGAACGGCTGGTCGAGGTTGGGCGCCATGGCGTCCCTCCTGCGCCTGCCCTCGACGCCCTCGAGGGAGCATCTGCAGGCAGGGCAGGGGGCGGTCAGGGTGGAGGCGGGGGAGCCACGCGGAGGGTGCACATCTTGATGCGGACGGGCAGGGCGATGTCCGACGCGCAGAAGTACGATAGGCTCATCGCGCGCGTAGAGGGTGGGGGGTTCGCGCAGACGCGCGATTCTTCGATCTCGCGAGAATCTTTGGGCCAAAGGGAAAATCTCGGGGCGGAATCTATACAACAAACGAAGAGAGGTCGCCCCCTTGCACGCGCGCCGAAATACGACGGGAGAGATGGAGAACGCGCAGGGCATCCGCGCATACTACCTCAGGAAGATCGAGGAGCTCTCGGCGACCATCCGCGAGAAGCAGCAGAACCAGCGCCGCCTCGAGGCGCAGCGCAACAAGCTCAACGCGCAAGGTACCCAACAAGAGGAGACCACAGAGACCACACAGAGACCACACAGCCCTACGGGCCACCACACAGACCTCGCTCACGGCAGACACGCACACGCCGCGCGCGGGCCCCGGGCGCAGTGAGGATGCTGAAGGAGGAGCTCATGCTGCTGCAGGAGAGCGGCTCGTACGTCGGCGAGGTCGTCAAGGTCATGGGCAAGAGCAAAGTCCTCGTCAAGGCAAATATCCCAAAATCCCCTATTGTGATTTGAATTCAAATAATTCGGGGATTTGGCCGAGGACCGGAATCTCATTCAAAATGTCGAATCAACGGCTGGCAGGTGAACCCTGAGGGCAAGTACGTCGTCGACATCGACAAGAAGATCCCGCTGGCCGACATCACGCCCAACACGCGCGTGGCGCTGCGCAGCGACAGCTACGTGCTGCACAAGATCCTGCCCAACAAGGTCGACCCCCTGGTCTCGCTCATGAAGGTCGAGAAGGTCCCCGACAGCACCTACGACATGATCGGCGGCCTCGACCGCCAGATCCGCGAAATCAAGGCAAGCTAGATCAGTGGGGAATATCCAGATACCCCCGCACGGGTATCTGGTTCCGATATTTGTCCCGGGGCTAAATCTCGGAATCGCGCGTGGAAAATATCTTTCTGCAGGAGGTCATCGAGCTGCCGATCAAGCACCCGGAGCTGTTTGAGAGCCTCGGCATCGCGCAGCCCAAGGGTGTGCTGCTGTACGGCCCGCCTGGCACGGGCAAGACGCTGCTGGCGCGCGCTGTGGCGCACCACACAGACTGCACGTTCATCAGGGTGTCGGGCTCGGAGCTCGTGCAGAAGTACATCGGCGAGGGCAGCCGGATGGTCCGCGAGCTCTTCGTCATGGCCCGCGAGCACGCGCCGTCGATCATCTTCGTGCGTCGCCCCCCACAGGGAGATAGATCCACAACGCGAATCAAGGGAGAAGATACGCGAATCCTGATTCCGGAAAATATCCACCCGCTGGCGGCAGATGGACGAGATCGACTCGATCGGAGGGACGCGCGTGGAGGGCACCGGGGGCGGGGACTCGGAGGTGCAGCGGACGATGCTGGAGCTGGTGAACCAGCTGGACGGCTTTGAGGCGTCGAAGAACATCAAGGTGCTGATGGCGACCAACAGGATCGACATCCTGGACCCCGCGCTGCTGCGCCCGGGCCGCATCGACAGAAAGATCGAGTTCCCCAACCCCAACGAGGCCGCGCGGCTCGACATCCTGCGCATCCACAGCCGCAGGATGAACCTGACGCGCGGCATCAACCTCAAGAAGGTCGCCGACATGATGCACGGGGCCTCGGGCGCAGAGATCAAGGCCGTCTGCACCGAGTCGGGCATGTTCGCCCTGCGCGAGCGCCGCGTGCACGTGACGCAGGAGGACTTTGAGATGGCCGTCTCCAAGGTCATGAAGAAGGACTCGGACGCCAACGTCTCGCTCAAGAAGCTCTGGAAGTGAGAGGAGAGAGGAGAGAGGAAAGAGGAGGAGGAGAGATGAGAGGAGAGAGAGGAGAGAGCCCCCCAGCAGCGAGCAGGGTGCGTGCCCGCCAAGCACTGGGCGTGCGTGGGGCGCCCTCTCCTCTTGCCGTGTCTCCCCTCCCCTTCAAACAGAGCCCCTGCCATTGTTGCAACCAGCTGCGGCGTCCTCCTCTCTTGAGCCCAGCGGGGGTGTCCCACGCCCACGGACGGCACGGGCAAGCGACTGGCCGTGCCGCTGCTCTTGTGCGCGTATGCGTGCTCGCCCCTTCACCGGATTCGCTCAGACACAGGGTCGCTGCCGTTGTGTGCTGCTACAGAGGGCGTTGCTGCGCCTGCCGGCCACAGCCTTGCGCCGTTGCGCGCAGATGGGACGCGGGGCGAGCGATGCGCTCTTTCACAATTACAATCCTGGGCAGGAGAACGCCTTGGCTGCCCCACCTCCAGGCAGTTGGAGCCCTTGGACCGCAACGCGGTTTGATTGGTGGGTGTGCTCCTCCTGTGGGTGCCCACTCAGTTCGCGTAATGGGGCCGAGTGCTCGAGATAGCGGCAACCGCGGCTCTCCGTTCTCTTCATCGGGCTCGCATGCGCTGAGCCACCGCTCGAGGAGTACATGTCTTCCCCCGAGGCAAGCCATGGCCAGAGCTCTCTGGAACACCTCTGTCGTCCCCACAGGGGGCCCGGGTGCTGCGCAGCACCGTCGTCAGACAACTGCACGCGCGGAATCGGGACCGTTGGTTCAACCGAATTATGCGGAAACTCCAACCCGACCGTAGTTTCCTGCCCTCCTACCGGGCCAGGAACTCCGCCACCGCGCGAACATGCACATGGCCGCCATACCCCCGTGCGGGTCCGTGGACCTGCGCAGCACGCCAGCTCGCCCTCTGAAGGGATAGGGGTGTGGCGCGGTGGATTTGTTGATGTTGCAGTTGTGCATTTTCTGACTTTTCCGTGAACCAATCGCGCAGCTGCCCCGGCTGCCACCGACTCCGCAGGCACCCCCGAGCACCACGCGGGGAGCAGGATGGGTGTGCTGCTGGCAGCGGGGCAGACTGCCTTTTCAGTGCACAAGCCAAGGAATTTCCGGGCCGGCAGGTGACCGGTTTCCCCCGCAGAGGTAACCGACAGAGTGTAACTCTCCAGCGCCTTATAAGGCCGCAATCGCTGGCACACAGTAAAAACAGCTCTCCAAAGGGATAGCCGACGAGGTCCTCGACACCCGCTCGACAGAACACCGTGTGCACGATGAAGATCGCGGCAGTGATGATCGCTGCCCTGGCCGTGGGCGCCCTGGCCTGCGACGACCGCTGCCAGTGGGTGCGTCGCTCCATTCCGGGGCATCCGCGTTCTCTTCTCGGGACCGGCTCTCACGACAGCCACCGCCTTGCTCCATCTCCAGGCCGCATGGAAGGCGCAGTACAGCAAGACCTACACCGCCGTTGAAGGTGCGGTCCGCGGAGCTCGGCCGCGTCGTCGCTCACAACGCTGCATGGGAGCAGAGGAGCACAGGTTCCAAGTGTTCCGGGCCAACGTCGCAAAGTACGCGAGGAGGAACGCCCAGCCCGAGCAGACCGCGGTCTACGGCCCCGACGGGTTCTCCGACCTGACCCGGGAGGAGTTCTCGGCCCTGTACCTCATGCCGGGCGGCGTCGACCACCTGAAGCGGGCGCCCGAGAGGGAGGCGCCCGAGCAGCCCCACAAGCGGGCGGACCTCCCCTCGTCGTTCGTCTCCCCCTACACGACCACTGCTCGTCAGCAGGGCACCTGCGGGTCCTGCTGTACGCCGCCCATCGCCCCCGATGCGTCCCTCGGCACCCGCGTCGTCTCACCGGCCTGGCGCAGGGGCGTTCGCGAGCGGGGCGGTCATCGAGGGCGCGCTGATCAAGGCGACGGGCACCAGGGAGTGGGTCTCGACGCAGAACATGCTCGACTGCGCCGACTACGGGGCGAGCAACTACAACGGGTGCCGGGGCTACCGCTACGACGCGATGCTCGGAGAGATCGCGGAGAAGGGCTCCCAGGGCGGCGGCCTCATGCTCGAGAAGAACTACGGCTACACGGGGCGCATGTCGACGTGCAAGCACCGGCTCTCGGACCCGGGCGACGTCACCGTGACGAGCTACTTCACCGAGCGCATCACCGAGGCCGAGGGCAGCGGCATCTACTCGCGCCTCATGAAGTCCGGGCCCCTGGCCGTGGCCCTCAACGCGGGCAACCTCGACGGCTACACCAAGGGCATCGTCCAGCACGACTCCAACTGCCTCTACACGGCCACGCACTACTACGGCGCGGACCACGCCGTCACCCTCGTCGGCTGGGGCGTCGAGAACGGCCACAAGTGCGCCCCCATCCCCCTCGGCCGAGCCGCAGCGCCTCACAGGAGCCCGCGCGCGCAGGTACTGGGTCATCAAGAACTCGTGGAGCTCCAACTGGGGCGAGGCCAAGGACTTCAGGGACCTGAGCGACTCCTCGCGGGGCTACTTCCGCATCCAGCGCGGCGTGGGCGCGTGCCACCTGACCGACAGCGCCGCCAGCGGCGTCACGGTGGCCGGAAGCGCGGCCCCGTCGTCGGACGGCCCGCATCCCTGCGTGCCGCGGCCCAAGTCCAAGGCCTGCGGGACGCGCAAGTGCGGGGCCGTCGACAACGGCTGCGGGAACCCCATCACCTGCGGCTACTGCAGCGGCGGCGAGGTCTGCTCCGCGGGGCAGTGCAGCGTCGTCGACAACGAGGTCGACTGGGTGCAGGTCTCGCCGGCGGGCAGCTCCGACTTTGTGATGTCCAAGTCGAGCAGCGGCGTCACGATCGAGACGTCGACGGCGACGAGCGCCGAGAAGAAGGCCATGTGGAAGACGTCGGGCCCCTGGATGAACGAGTGGTGGACGTCGTTCAGCGCCTTCGTCAAGGCCGACGCTGCCGGCGTCTTCGGGCTCGGGCTGCGCATGGGCCAGCAGGACGGCAACCTCAACGGCGTCTCGTGGAAGATCAGCGTCCCCTCGTACGACGGCAGCGCCGACTTCGCCACGGGGCACCTGCTCAAGTGCTTCTTCCGCGGCGGCAGCGACCAGTGCACGGCGGCGGCCAGCTTCTCGATACAGATGCGCGTGTGGCACAACCTGACGCTCAACTTCGGCCAGCAGATGCAGCGCGCCGACGACATCATCTCGATGCGCGTCTACATCAACGGCCGCAACGTGCTGGGCAACTCGTACCACGGCATCTCGCGCTCGGTCTACCCCAGCATCGGCTCGGCGTTCATCGTGGCCTCGGGCGCCGGCAAGCACTTCCGCTACCCCAAGATCCGCACGCGCACGACCGTCCGCGTCGCCATGAAGTCGTGCCACACGGCCGACGAGTGGGCCGCAGAGGTCGTCCGCATCCTGCAGGTCCCGCCGCACTTTGTCGTCGACGTGAGCGGCGCCCGCAGCTCCGGGTCCTCGTGCGGCGGCCAGGGGCAGTACGACGGCTTCAACGTGACGCTGCTCGACTCCAACGCGACCATCGGCATCCTCGGCCAGGCCGTCGCGCCGACGCCCGCGGGCGGTGTCGACCAGCTCATGTTCTCGCACGCGCTGGCCGAGCAGCTGACGCAGACGGTCGCGGGCGGAGGGCTCGAGAACATGGGCATCGCCGGGGCCACCGCAGAGGTCGTCGCCCCGACGCTCGCAGAGGAGCTCGTCGCCAGCACGATCGTCGCCGCGGGGACCGGCGCCGCGCTGTCGACGGGAGCCATCGTCGGCATTGCCGTCGGAGGCGCTGCAGCCGTGGCCGTGGGCGCAGCGGCTGTCGGGGCCGGCGTCTACGTTGTGGCCAAGCGGAAGGGCCGCGACTCGCAGGGCGAGAGCGACGACGGCAAGCAGAGCAAGAAGAAGGCTCCCAGCGGCGTCGACGTGATGTCCAACACGAGTCAGCACCAGAGCATCACGGGCCGCGCCCCGCCTGTGAGCGTGTAGGGCGGCAGACGCCCAGCCCGATATCCCTTCGCTGGGCTGAAGCTCCCGCACTTGTTGTTGTCTGAGAAGAACCAGAGAGACCACACCAGGAAGACAACCACCGGCAGATCACAACAACGCTGTGTGTAAAGTCAAGAGTGGGGGGCAACGTGACTGTCTGACCGGCGACTCGTCATCCTGTTGTTCGTAGATGATGGCCCTCAGGCACCTCGGCCCTGTCCGCGACAAGGGTTTTGCCCCATGTCCAAAATATCCACGACCTGGATTTTTCAGCACGCATGCAGTGGTCGTATGCGGAGAAGATGAAATGTCGTGCCTTAAGGTGCTGCCGGGGCACAAGAAGGGGCTCGGTGGTGGCCACGGTGCACTCTGTGAAGGTACTGGAAGGGACTGACTGTGGCAGCAGTGGCATCTGCGGTGCTGGCTGCCGGTCTTCAGAAACGTGTGGGGCCTCATCGTACAAGCTCCAGCAGTTCACACACACAGTTTCCTTCCGATGCTTAGCAAGAGTTCCTTTTCCTGGTCGCCTCATTCAGTCGGAAATGTCAAGCATGTTGCTTCACCACTTCCCATTCTTTGAGGATTGTATCATACAGAAGACATACTCCACCCCAGTGACACTCTCCCTGGACCATCCACTGGTCCCGATGTGGTCTCGCAGACTCCTCCAACCCTTCTCCAAGAGGAATCTGGGGGGATTATCACCCACCAGCTCCGGGGCAGAGCTCATGCGAGAGCAATGAGCTTCAAAAGATGTCTGGCCTAGAAATGATAAACCGACATTCTCTCATTCCTGGCTTTTTTGTTGAGGTAGGCAGTGTTTACCACTTGCCTCCCATGGAGTGCAATGGCCTGATTTGGGCTTCACTGCAGTGACAACAGGGAAACCCAATCATCAACACCCTACTCTGCTATAGGTGGCACAATCCCAGGGGAACCGGAGTTGGTCTGTCCGATTTGATCTGCGCAGGAACGGGGAGAGCTGATCAGTCGGGGGTGGCGGACCTCCCTCAGAGGCGGCTCGAGAAATCGGCAACACGAGATCGCGATTACGCGACTCTCGGCAAGCGTTCTGATCACAGAGATCGTTTAGCGGCACCATACAGCCCAGTTCCCAGCCGCCGGGTCGTGGACCTGGGGCTGGTGTTATCCCACAGGCCCCGAGTGTGCCGCCCCTCTCTGGTCACCCGGGGCCCCCTGCGGGGCCGACTGTGGGTGGGGGGATCCCGCTCTCTGACGTCAGTGGCCATACGTCAGGGGAGGAAAAAATCTGGATGGAACAGAGGGCGGTTGTTCAATCATATTCTACGCGTGTCTTTGCCGTCAACGCTCGCCTCTCCGCCCCTGCCGCCGTTGTCTGGGTGCCCCCCCGGTAGCCGGCACCCCCTCCCCCCGCGCGACCTCCCCCCGGGGCCCCTGCCGCCCGCAGCGCACCGCGTCGCGCCGGCGCAGCAGCGAGAGGAGCGAGAGATACGCGTATCTCGGGCGAATGAGCAGCGCAGAGCACTCGCTGGTCCGCCCCCCTCCCACCCCCTTCTTCACCCGCGCACCCCCCGCCCCGCTGACGAGGGTCGCCCGAGGGCAGAAGCTGTGGCGCGAGGCGTCGGACGAGCTGGAGCGCAAGTCGGCGTCGCTGCGGGACATGTGCAGGCACCTCGAGCGCCGCGCCACCGACGTCCGCCGCTACTCGATGGGCCTCCTCGAGGACTCGCGCCTGCTGCCCCCGAGCCTCTTCCCCGAGGAGAAGTGCGCCCAGACGCCCCGCACAGACGTCCTCCTGCCGCCCTCCTTTTCGCGATCCCCGTTGTTGTTGTCCCCGTTGTCCCCGTTGTCTGTCGGCGCCTGCGGTTCCCCGAGGCCCCGGCGGGGGCGGAGCACAAGCAGGGCCCCTACCGGGCGCTGGGGCGGAGGGGGAGGGGGGCTGCGGCGCCTGCTGGGGGCTGCGGCGGACGCTGCGTGTCTGCTTTTCCTTCTGTGCCGTTGTGTTTTGTTCTGTTTTGCTGCTTGAGAGCTTTGCGTTTGTTTCGCTTCCCACTGCTCCCAACGCGCTCCTCTGTCGGCTGCTGCGGCCTTGCGGAGTCCCGACTGGGGCCCTGCTGTGGGCTCTTGCTTGCTCTGCGTCGAGCCGTGGCTGCTGTGGCTGTGCTGTGGCTGCTGTTCTGTGCTGAGTGTGTGCTCTGCTGACCGCACAACGCACACTGGCAGGACGTTCAACTCGATGTGGGAGGCCATGGGCGAGTGCCACCGCGCCCAGGCACGCGCCTTTGCCACGCTGTCCGAGCGCCTGGGCGTGGAGCACGCGCAGCTCTGCTCCATCGCCGACAGCTTTGACAAAGTCCGTCTGTCCTCTCTCCTCTCCTCTGTTGTCCCCCTCGTCCCCCTCGTTCTCTTGTCCTCTTGTCCTCTTGTCCCCTCTTTCTCTTGTCCTCTTGTCCCCTCGTCCCCTCGTTTTCTCGTCCTCTTGTCCTCTTGTCCCCTCTCCCCTCCTCTTCTCTCTTGTCCTCTCGTTCTCTCGTCCCCTCGTTCTCTCGTTCTCTCGTTCTCTTGTCCTCCCGTCCCCTCGTCCCCTCGTCCCCTCACAGCTGCACGGGGGCCGTGCAGACGTCGATCGAGCTGCGGACACGCGCCGAGGCGTTCATCAGCGAGATGGCGCTGTCGCAGGCGCGGGTGGCGGAGGACAGGGCGCGGATGGATGAGCTCGTGGCCGCGTGCGAGCAGAGCGCCAAGAACGCGGCCAAGAAGAAGTCCAAGGGCGGCCAGGGCGAGACGTCGAGGCTCACCGCCGAGCTCGCAGAGCACGAGGCCCTCTACAACTCGCAGCTCGACACCCAGCGCCAGCTCGAGGTCGCCCTCTGCTCCACCCACCTCCCGCAGTTCCTCAGGGTGCGCCCTCCCCCGCATTGGGCTCTCAATTGAATTCTGGCGGATTGAATTCAATGCGGATTCAAACAAAAATGGCTCTTGCAGGAGTTCGAGGAGATCATACAGCAGAGGAGCGAGGAGATCAAGCGGGTGTTCGTGGCGGTGACCAGCGCCGAGTCGACGTGCGCCGCGGCGCTCAACGACTCGACGGGGCGGTTCGCGTTCAGCGCGTCGTTCATGAACAAGGCCGAGGACCTGCAGGAGGTCCGCGAGAAGATCGAGAGCATCAGCGCGGCCTCGACGCTGACCCCGCGGCTCGTCTCGTCGCCGCCGGCCACGCACTCGCTGCCGGACCTGCCCCCGCGGCCGACGGCGGCAGCGCCCAAGGAGCGCGTGCGCGAGCGCAGCCTGACGGGGTCGCTGCGCGGGCTCTTCAAGGGCTACCGCAGCTCCAAGCCCCGCAGGTCGCTCTCGGTGATGCCGCCCGAGCTGCAGGCGGCGGGCGGCCCCGGCCAGCAGCAGGGCGGCCAGCAGGGCCAGGGCCCGCAGATACAGCCGCAGCAGATGTGGGGCACGCGCTTCGCCGTCGTCAAGCAGCTCATCGAGCGGACCGTCGAGCTCGGGGGCCACCGCACAGAGGGCGTCTTCCGCATCTCGCCGTCGCTGGCCGACCTCGACGTGGCCATGACGGCGCTCGACCAGACGGGCGAGATGCCGCGCACGGCGCACCTCGCGGCCACGCTGCTCAAGCGCTGGCTCGCCACGCGCCTGCCCGAGCCCATGATCCCGCACGCGCAGTAGTGCGCAGACTCGCAATTCAATTGAATATCTGACCCCGCGGTCCGCGCAACCAACTTCGCTGCAGCATCGCGGCGATCGAGCGGGAGGAGAAGCCGCTGCAGGTCTACGACAGCATCCCGGAGCCCAACAGGTCGATGCTGCTCTACGTCGTGCGGTTCCTGCAGATGATGGCGCGGCCCGAGAACGAGGCCGTGACGATGATGGGCTCGACCAACCTCGCGACCGTCTTCGCGCCCTGCCTCATGCGCGCGCCCGTGCAGCTGCAGGCCAAGCGCAGCGACAACGCCTTTGTCTACGCGCAGAAGGAGTGCGACTTCCTCGTGCAGCTGATGGCCGACCTGCGCGCGGCCGCGGACGAGCCGGACCCCTTCGCGGCGGCGCTGCTGGCCGCCGAGGAGGGCTCGGGCCTCGCGGACGCCGACGCCGTGCGGCACGCCAAGTCGGCGTCGGAGCTGCCCTCGGGCACGGGGACGTTCCCGCGGATGGGGCACCGCAGGAGCAACGACGTGTTCGTGGGCAGGAAGAAGCGGGGCGACAGGAAGGACCTCGCGCTCGTCTCGTTTGTCGACAGCAGCGGCAGCGGCGGCAGCAACGAGAGCGTGCTGCCGCTGGACAAGCTGCCGCAGCTCGACCAGGAGGCCATCGACTCTATAGAGCAGAAGCTCGAGTCGCTCACGTAGACACGCACGCACACCCGCAACACCCGCCGCCCAACACTGACACACTTTGTTCTTTGCTGCCGGTGGGAGATGGCGCCGGCTCTGCCCTCGCCCCACATCAGGGGCGCTGGCACAGAGCGCCTGCTGTAGATACTGCCTGCCACTTGTGAAGGGCCAGGACCAATCCATAAACGCTGACCATTCCACCACTGACTACGCTTTCCTGTTTGTTCCTGTGAGCCACCTGGCCTGTGGTATGGAGGCGTGAGCCTCCCAGGGAGTCGCCCTGTGGGCCCAGCTGCACATGCATCGAACGTGGGTGCTAGTTTGTATTGCAGTCAGAGGAAGTGCTCCGTGTCGGTCTCGCAGTCTGGCGACAAACACCCCGCGCACGCGCCACTGCGACCACTGCAATCACGGCGAGCACGGCGCGCATGGTGGCCACAGAAAACGCAGCTACCACGGCGACAATGACCACTGTGAGCGACCAGTGCGACCACTGAGATACAGGCGGGCGTGGGCATGTAAGAACACGGTGAGCACAGCTTGACGAGCACAGAGGCCACATCAACCACAGCTACAACAGCATCCACAGCAACCACATCAACCACATCAACCACATCAACCACATCAACCACAGCAACCACAGCTACAACAGCGACCCAAGGCAGTGGAGGAAGACTATCTAGCTGATGTTACAACACTCTGTGCACGTGCGTGGGAAAGAAAAGAACACAGCCTCATTTAAGCAGTTGATCATGGCCCCTTGGGTCTGTTGTGCCCGTGCAGAACACTGGAATGGCCCGACCCAACAGTGGGGATTTCTGATTTCTGGCCCCTGATATTCCCCGAGATATTTGCGCATCAGTTATCAACCGACCCGATGGAGACGTTGGTGAGCGCTTCCCTGAACGGGGGGGCCAGCGTGCCGTCGTGCCAGATCGCCGTGGTCGTGCGGTCGCTGACGGGGCTGTGGTCCTGCGGCCAGCCCGTCGTCTAGTGCGCAGCTGAGCTCCCAACTGCTCCCCCACTGGCAACACTACTCGTATCTCCGAACCCGACGACCCGGTGGAAAAACTGATGGGAAAAATAAAACCGAACACTATAACACTGCGCACCACACGCAATCTCCCCCCCGCAGCCCGCCCAAGGGGGAGCCCGGGCTGCTCATGGCCGGGCACAGGTGGAGGCTGCAGCTCGTCCCCGACCGCCAGTCGCGCTGCATCTCGCTGTGGCTCGAGTACTCTGTGCGCCCCTCCGCCTGCCCCCGCTTGGCTGCAGCCCTCCCTCGCAGGCCCGCTGAGCACGAAGCACGTGGCTGTGCCACTCCTCCCTCAGGGACCCGCGGACGCCGGGCAGCACGAGGACGCGGGCTTCACGTGCCACGCGCTGTCCATCGCGACGAGCACGACGGCGGGGCGGACGCTCTGGTCTCCCCGCCTCTGCCGGCCCCTCCCGGCCCTCGTGGCCCTCGTGGCCCCGCGCTGACCGCTGCGGGCCCTCGCAGGGAGGAGACGTGGTACGGCCCCAGCGCCTGGCGCAGCGCGGGCGACCAGCTGGGCGCCCCGTGCGCTGTCCGCCACGACGACATCGCCGCCTGCCCCGACGACGCGCTCCACGTTCGCATCCGCGTGCGCGAGCCACACGACAGCCGCGCGGCGCTCCAGCCCCCGCCGGCGGTGCCCGACAGCAGCGCCGAGGTCTGCGCCTCGCTGGGGGCGCTGCTGCGCGAGGGCTGGGCCGCGGACGTCTCTTTCGTGGTCGGCCCCTCGCGCAGGCGTTTCGCTGCGCACCGCGCGGTCCTCTGCGCCCGGTCGCCGGCGCTGCGCGCGTTGCTGTGCGCTCCTGGCGCCGCCGCCGAGGAGCTGCGCGAGGAGGAGGCCGGGGAGGAGGCGTTCGCAGCGTTCCTGGGGCTGCTGTACACCGGGAGGCTCCCCGCGGGCCTCGGGGAGGGCGACGCCCAGAGTGCGCTCGCGCTGGCCCGCAAGTACCAACTGCCGCTGTCGGCGCCCGGCCCTCGCGCTGGCCGCTGCGCCCCGGCCGCGTCTTCCCCCCCGCACAGCAGCAGCGCGGGCTCCGCAAGCCAGGACCCGGAGGATGCGTGCCAGGCGGGCCTCCTCGACGCGGAAGACGTCGAGCGACCGCTGGGCGACAAGCAACTGGCGCAGCAGAGCGGGGCTGGCGACGCGAATCAATAAATGAATCGAAGTCCGAGCGGCGCAGCTCAGGGAACCGAGGGAGAGGGGCTGTGCCCGGGCCACTACTGCTTGGAGAGGGCCCTGCGCACGGTGTCGAGGAGGCTCGTGGAGGTGTAGGGCTTCTGGAGGAACTCGACCTTCTCGCCCCTGCGGAGGCGCTCGGACAGCTCCTCCCTGGGCAGCCCGCTGATGAAGACGACCGAGAGGCCGGGACGCGCCTTGCGCAGCTCGTCGTGCAGCGCGTAGCCAGACTGCCCGGGCATCTCGATGTCGACGAGCGCCGCGCGGATCCTCGCGCTGTGGCGCGCGAAGACCTCGACGGCCTCCGGGGCGCTGCGGGCCTCGACCGTCTCGAACCCGAGGTGCTGCAGCATCCGCGTCGTGATGCGCAGCACGACGGCGTCGTCGTCGACCACCAGCAGCGTCTGGCGCTGCTCGGGCGCGCCCGGCGGCGACTCGGCCTGCTGCGCGTGCGCGCGGGCCATCTCGGCGGTCGTGTCGGTGCTGCCGCGTGTGTGCGATGTCCGGTGCTCCCCCTGCGGCGCCTCGTGCGCGGCCGAGGGCACGGGGAAGTAGACGGTGAACACCGAGCCGCTGTCCGGCGCGCTGTCGATGTGCAGCGCCGCGCGGTGCGTCCGCAGGACCCCGGCGACGACTGCGAGCCCGAAGCCGCGCCCCGTGAACTTGGTCGAGAAGAACGGGTCCATGCAGCGCCTGCGCGTCTCCGCGTCCATGCCGACGCCGTTGTCGCCGACCGAGAGCGTGACGTAGCTCGCCTCCATCTCGGCGCGCGGCGGGGCGACCTCGGAGCTCGTCAGCAGCCCCGGGAACAAGCGCAGCATCTCGGCGAAGGTCTTGCGCGCGGTGCCCGTGGCGACGACGACCTCGCCCCTGCCGCGCTGGTCCTCGGGCAGCGCCTCGATGGCCTCGCCTGCGTTGGTGGCCAGGCTGAGGATCAGGTGCCGCACGTGGTCGGGGTCCGCGCTGATGGCCGGCAGGCACTCGGCGACGCGCACGTGCAGCGCCGCCCGGCAGCACGGCACCTCGAGGAACGGGCCCAGCCCGCGCACGAGCTCCGACAGGTCGACGCGCTGCAGGCGCGCGACGCCCTTGCCCGAGAAGAACAGCATCTTCTGGCTGAGCTCGCTGGCCTGCTCGGCCGCCTCCCTGATGTCCTCGAGGTCTGCGGGAAGGGGAGCAGAGGGCCAAGCGTGAGAGAGAGAGGAGTCAGAGGGGACGCCGCCGCACAGCCCCGGTGCTGGTGCAGGAGGCTCTGCTGGTCCGCGGGGACCGCGAGCGACTCGAGGTCGAGGAGGGCCAGAGCGCTGTTGCCCAGGATGGCCGTCAGGAAGTCTGGCACGGCGGGGTCAGAGACGTCCGCACAGGACACTGGGGAGGCGGCGGGCGCTGCGCAACTGTTGAAGCAGTGGGCGACGCCGCCGGCGAGGACGCCCAGGCCCTCGTTCCTCTGCGCCTCCATCACCCGCGCCTCAAAGTCGATCCTCAGCCGCTCCTTGTGCACGCGCTCTGCGGGGCGCCTCGAGGTGAGCCGAGACCACCAGAGAGACCCCGGGAGAGCGGCCAGAGCGACCTGTGATGTCCCTGTTGGCCACGCGGACACCGAGGTACTGCTTGTTGTGGTAGATGGCCTGGCACTGGTGCGAGATCCACACGTGCTTGCCGTCGGGCCGCACGATGCGGAAGTCCATGCTGCTGATGACGGGCAGGTCCGAGCGCAGCTGGTGGTGCTTGGACACGACCCTCCGGTCGTCGGGGTGCACGATCTCCATCAGCAGGTCCGGGTCGGCGTAGAACTCCTCCCTGCGCCTCCCGGTGATCCTCTCGCACGACGGCGACATCTGCGCGGCTCGCGTGAGGCCCCGCATGGTGCGTAGTGGACGCAGAGCGGACGTAGAGGATCCGCTTGTCCGGAGTGATCCAGAGGACCCAGTCCGAGGCGAACTCTGTGATGTTGCGGAACCTGCGCTCGGTCTCGCGGATCCGGCGCTCCCACAGGCGCTCCTGCGTGACGTCGCGCACGCGGAGCAAGTACCTGGACATGGCGCCCCTGCGCACGACCAGCGGCACCACGCGCAGCTCGAAGACGTCCGAGCGCGCCTCGATTTCGCGGACGACCTCGCGCTCCGTCCGCGCGGCCTCGGCGACCTGCTGTGCGTGGGCAGCGGCGGCCACCGGGGGCAGCAGGTCGTAGATGCGCGCCCCAGAGGTGCTCGGCGAGGACTCGAGGAGCTTACAGGCCGCGCACTCGCTGGTCCAGTCCTGCACGTACCCGCCCTCGCCCACGACGATGGCCGGCTGCCCCGCGGACCGCAGCAGCGCACGCCCCGCGCTCTGCTCCGCCCGCAGCGACTCGGCGCACTCGGCGTCCTCGAACACGAGCACGGCGGGGCCCCCGGGGTCTGGGGAGAGCGCGGGGTGTCGGGCAGGGGGAGCGGGAGGCCTGTGGGCGCACCGGGAGAGTTGGCCCGGACGAGGAACAGCCGCGCAGATTCCCCTGTTGCTCCGCGGGCTCGCACGGTGACGCTCAGCGACTGGCTCGCTTCGAAGAGGCGCCGCAGGGCGAGGCCCAGCGCGTCCTTGGAGTCGCAGTCGGCCGCGATATCGAGCTTGGGGGGCTGCGTGTTACCAAGAGAGCAGAGATAGGGAACGGAAGTAAACAGAGGCCGAAGTGAGCGAACGATGAACTTCACGGGCCCGAAGTGCGACGCAAAGTCCGGGCTGACCGCTGTGACAGACCCTGGCGCCGCCCAACATCAGAGGGGATGGCGAGAGACGGGAGAGTCCTCACCCAGAGGCTCTCGGCGGACGGCGCACGCGCGGATCGCGAGATGAGAGAGATCGAATTGCGCGCACATTTGCGAGAACAATTGATGACTGTTGTGTAGAAGCGAAAGATACAAACGCCGATTCCCCAGCACAATGGCGAAACACTCTTCCGATGTCCGCAGCCCCTCTACGCCCACGTATAGCCCCTGAGGGTGTGAAGCACTCTTGGGGCAGTCCGTAATTTCCGGGGCAGTTGGCAAGAAGGGATGCGAGATGCCTTAGGAGGTGCTCCGCTTGGGTCGGCGTGTCGTGCACTCTGATGTGCATAACCTGCGTTCGTGTAGGCCCAGAGTACCACGGCGCCAAGGGCCCCCTGCCCCTTTTACTGCATCGGGAAGCTGCGAATACCCGAAGATCGATTGCGGGCGTAAGATTGCAGCGACGAGGTCCCGCCGATGATCTCAGAATTGCACAGGCCGGTCAGCAGATCTATTTTCGGAGAGAATGGCAGAGCACGGGGCGTCCTGGGTGTCCCACCCTCCCGTGAGCCGTGTCTACGGGCCGCGCGCCGACGAGGGGGCCGGGCCAGGCCTGTGGGTATCGACGGCGGACATCTGTTGCGGGACGACATTCAGCGTAAGTCGAAAAACTCCCAATTCGCGTGCTCTGACTTCTGTGAAGGTCGGGGTTGTGGCGCCGGCCCCGTGGATGGCGAAGCACAGCCTAGAGCCTGTGGACATCCGCACCGCAATGGGGCGGTCGTATGTCGTGCTGCAGCGGCCCAGGAGCATCAGAGGTGGGCCGAGCTCAGCGGAGTTCAACTCACGTTGGGCCATCGCTGACTCCTCGACACCAAAAATACCTCCTCTGCAGTGGTCCAGTGCCCCAAGTGCTGCTCCAGACGTCACGGGCGCATCGTCGAGGCAGGGCACAAGATGGTCGAGCTCTTCAACTCGTCTTCGGCGGTCCGCGAGTTCATCTTCGAGTCGGCGAAAAAGTAATTCCTAAGATCGGGCGGATCTCTCCCCAAAAAAGGAGCCCGCGCTCACACTTGGTTCAGTAACTGCAGCTCCTCGAGGCTCCATCTGGGCGGAATGGTGGTCCTCGTCGTGGAGATCACGGGGCGGGACGGCCAGGTGGTTGCGCAGCTTCAGTCGACGCCACTCAACCTCCTCTCCAAGCCTCCAAAGGCCCCACTTGCAACCTACACAGCGACCGCTCCACCCAGCGAGGTGGCCTCCCCGGTTGACGTCCCCGGGACCAGGAGCGAGCTGGAGAGACTGGTAAGATGTCTGCTGGAGCTCTGCGAAATGCAGAGGGAGCAGCTCGCCCGTGTTGCTGTGCTGAGGCAAATGCTCGAAAACTGCGGGTTCCAGTAGTCGGACTTCTGACCAAAGAGCGCATCTCCCCACCCCGTTACCGTTGTGACAGCTCCACGAACAACGGGTTGTTTTCTTTGTATCTGCCTACTGGGCCCCTGTGGTAAGCAAGAAGCCTGCCCTTCACCTCCTGATCATCAAGGCGACTCGGACGGGAATTCCGCCGAGTTCGTAATTCCAAAACCCGGTCCTCAATTGGATGGTAGCCGACGATTGGAGCTCACCCGCTTCCCCCATTTAATTCCGTGTGGGCAGCCAGACAGCCTCTCGAGCTAGCAGTGCCTGGCAACCCGTATGCGTCCAGCGGAAGGCAATAACTGCACGACCGTTCATATGAAGCTCTGGTGCACTTTACCTATTTATTTGACATCTGTGTAACTGAATCGGTCGTCTCTCGGCCTGGCATTCCTTCACTATTGCAGAGGGCGCTTGAGAGGCACTTCGTTTTCTCTGAGAAATGGCCGAGCAGTGCGAATTCGCCATGTCCGGCGTGGCCCTGAGCCGCATATCGGGACCGCAGCAGAGCGACGGCCCTTTCCTGTGGCTATCGACGCAGAGCATCTGCCACGGCTGCCCGTGCAGCGTGAGCCTCTCTCCCCTCCCTTTCTTCCTCTCATAAATGGCAATGCTCTGTGTACTCGTGGCCTCACGCTCTCTGTCGCGCGTGAAGGCGGGCATTGTGGTGCCCTCGTCGTGGATGGTCCTGCACAGGCTGGAGCCCGTGGACATACGCACGGCGGTGCTGCGCTCCGAGGTGGTTCTGCGCGGGCCCAAGTCGGCGTCGTCCAAACGTACACGCAATGTTCACTCGACGTGCACTGACCCGTTCGCTCAGCGGTGAGGAGGTGCTCCAAGTGCACCGCCAGGGGACGCGGGCGGGTGCTCGACATTGGCGGCAAGATGTTCGAGTCGTTCAGCGCGGCCTCGGCGACCCGCGAGTTCGTCTTCGAGTCGATTCGCTCGTACGCTTCTGCTTTCTCGGAGCAGCTGCCCGACAGGCCGATGGAAGCCCACGTGCTCACCACCTCCCAACAGGCGGTGCAGGTCCTCGCGCCTGCATCTGGGCGGAACGCTGGAGCTGGTCGTCGAGATCCGAGGAAGGGCGGGCCAAGTGGTGGCGCTGCTGCGGTCCGCCCCCTTCAGCCTCGTCTCCAAGCCACCCAGGCCGCGGCCAGCGCCTGTCGGCCAGCAGCAGCAACCACGGCCAGCGAGCATCTGGCCAGGCGAGGCGAGCATGGAGCGTGCAGTCATCGAGACTGGAGCGGGAGCGCAGGAGGAGGCGGAGCTGGAGAGGCAAGTGCTGCAGCTGATTCAGCTGCAGAGGGATCAGCTGGCCCGCGTGCGCATTCTGAGGCAGCTGCTCAGTGCGTACGCTCATGCCCCCCCCCCCCCCCTCCTCTGAGACGTGCATGTGAGGTGGTCGGTGCGCCCGAACTGGGCCGTGGAGCTTCTGTCATGCTTCATTTTCATTGAATATACCGACATTCCGTTTTCAGAACTCGTCATATTCCGCGGGCGAAATGATGCCCGAGGGTTTATCCCCAGACAGGAGATAATCCGCTGGTCGGCTTCTTTTCGACCCGAGCCCGGATTGGCGATCCAGCGCCTCCACGAGTCCTCCGCGCTGCTGTGGGCTCCCATCCCTAGAGCGCGTTGCCTGAAGAGAAGCCAGGCGAGCGAGTGAGAAGTACAGTGAAAAGCACAGGCGTCGGCTTCCACGGCGGCTCGCCGAGGAAATGCTCAATCGCATTCGTGTTTTCCGCTGTAACCCGGGCGAAACACGAGAGACCCGTATCACAGATGATACATCCAAAGAGCAGAACTTGTACACAGCGAGCCTGAGCAGAGCGATGTCGTCCACGAAGCTGCGGGAGTGCACCATTCCGGTAGCGGTGCAGGACCGCATCGCAGGGCCTGTGGGTCCCGGCAGCGACGGTCCCTACCTCTGGTGACCATCTATTCTGATGGCCGTGTAACCTTCAGTGAAGATAAACTGCTGGAGCGACTGATGAAGGACGTCTCGTGGGTGCCAAGGGGGTGTGGCGCCAGTCCCGTGGATGGCGAAGCACGGGAAGGAGCCAGTGGACATTCGTACTGCATTGTTGTGTCGTTGGTCGTGCTGCAGCGGCCCAAGTGCAGTTCCAAGAGAATCAGAGGTGGCGCAGAGCACAGCACAAGCAATCACTGACTCATCATCGCCCACAAGAACTTATGCAGTGGTCCATGCCCAAGCGCGCCTCGCGGTCTACTTACGCCGAGGCGGCTGCGCGGGCAGTAGCAGGGGGGAGGCCGCCAGCTTCCTGTGGAAGTGAAAATAAACAACAAAGAGATGTCAACATATCTTCTCAACGATGAAGCAGACAAAAAAGGAACTAGTTGCTGGTCGAAACACACTGTGTGGGGGGACGGGGTATGCAGCAAAACGCAAAACGTTGAATGTTGGCAGTTAAGAGACGGTTCCCGAGTGTGCAAGCTCGAGAATCGCATTAAACCTGCCGTGGAGTGGTCGAGTGTTTGTGGGCCAGCGAGTCTGCGACCAAACCGATACGGTTTCTCTCTCCCCCTGGCTTATGGGATGCGCTGACCCGCCCCACGCAAGCCCCAAGGCTCTCGCAAGCACAAAACAGCAGGTACGGCGCGACCCTGTACACTGAGACTCTTGAGCGACTGCGCGGCAGGTGCTCCTGCTGCGATCTTTCGGTTCCCAACCGTTTTTTCCAACACACACCGCCGGTGCTGGTGCTGACCCTGACTGCTGAGAAGAAGCGACCGAGCGGACGCCTCCTGCTATACTGCAGGGACTGGGCGAGACGCTCGACAGGGCCCATCGCCTGCGGGGGTGCGCACGGAGGCAGATGCGCGGCGTCTCCCGCACGCCGACAGTGCGAGCATCCTCGCGACGCTGCCGAGGGCCAAGGGGTCGCACAGGCCCGCGTCCACGCCCGCCACGATGTTGCCGTCGCCCACGCTGACGTTGACGACGTCGGGGGCCTCGCGACGAGCGCCCCCTGCTGGGCCGGGTGCCGCTGCGGGCGAGTATTGCTCGCAGAGCTCGAGGGCGACGGTCTTCTTGCCCTCGGAGGTGTTGGGGCTGTGGCCGGTGCTGCTGCCGTACCGTCGGAAGCGCTGGCAGGCGAGGAATTTTCCGATTCCGAGCCTTCCTTCCCACTTCCTGAGTGCGGGCACACAGCATCGCACGGCCTCTCCCGGGCAGGCGGCAGAAATGTGCACAGCAAGAGGACCCATGGGGTCGCAGGTGCCTGCCGCAACCAGAGGGCGCGATAACAGCTGGATCGCATCTGGTGCTTTGGCACTTCCTCATTCGTGGCAAACCTCGCAAGAGAATATCCGATCGGTCGTCTCTCTCGGCCGTGCATTCCGCCCGCTGTTGCAGTGATCAACTTGTGGGGCCATTTCTCTCTTCTCAGAATAATGGCCGAGCAGTGCGAGTACGCCATTTCCGGCGCGGCCCTGAGCCGCGTCCCGGGCCCACAGCACAGCGACGGCCCCTTCTTGTGGCTCTCGACTCCGAGTATCTG
>CACRSC010000010.1:653791-665713 GCA_902651635.1 Mastigamoeba balamuthi
CAGCGCAGGAGGAGGCGGAGCTGGAGAGGCAAGTGCTGCAGCTGATTCAGCTGCAGAGGGATCAGCTGGCCCGCGTGCGCATTCTGAGGCAGCTGCTCAGTGCGTACGCCTGAACCGCTGCGCTGGCATGTCCCCTCCTCTGAGACGTGCTTGTGAGGTGGCCGTGGCACCCGAACTGGGCCGTGGAGTCTGTCATGCATGCTTCAATTGAATATACCGACATCCTTTTAGAACTCGTCGAATTCTACTGTCCTGGATAACGACAGCATGCCTGTCACGCAGCGTGAGGGATGGCACTTGGGCCGCGGCTGGCGAAGAGACATCAAGAAGTCTGCGGGGGGGCTGCGGGCGCGAAATGAAGCACGAGGGCGTGGTCATCGGGTGGCTCATTAACCCAGACAGGAGATAATCCGCTGGTCGGCTTCTTTTCGACCTGGGCCCGGATTGGCGATCCAGCGCCTCCACGAGTCCTCCGCGCTGCTGTGGGCTCCCATCCCTAAAGCGCGTTGCCTGAAGAGAAACCAAGCGAGCGAGTGAGAAGTACAGTGAAAAGCACAGGCGTCGGCTTCCACGGCGGCTCGCCGAGGAAATGCTCAATCGCATTCGTGTTTTCCGCTGTAACCCGGGCGAAACACGAGAGACCCGTATCACAGATGATACATCCGAAGGGCAGAACTTGTACACAGCGAGCCTGAGAAGAGCGATGTCGTGCACGGAGCTGTGTGAGTACACCATTCCGGCAGCGGCGCAGGACCGCATCGCAGGGCCTGCGAGCCCCGGCAGCGACGGTCCCTACCTCTGGCTCTCGGCCCAGAACATCTGCCGTGGCACACCCTGCAGCGTGAGTGACCTCGTCCCCGCCATCCATGGCATTTTCCGCCCACCTGCCTCTGTTTCTGCGCACTGGACTCAATGCCTTGGCGCTGGCAGGCTGGAGTGGTGGTCTCGGCAGCGTGGATGGAGCAGCACGGGCTGGGGCCTGCGGACATCCGCTCGGCTGTGCTGCGCGCGGACGTGGTGCTGTGCAGCGGGTCCGAGTCTGGAACGAGTGAGTGTGCTCTCTGCGGACCCTCTGGGGCGACAGTGTGTCTGACGGGCGACCCGGCTGTGACACCAGCGGTGCGCTGGTGCCGCAAGTGCTACCCGAGGAACCGCGGGAGGGTGGTCGACGTGGGCAGGCGGATGTTCGAGACGCTGAACCCGTCGTCGTCGATCCGCGAGTTCGTCTTCGAGTCGGTCCGATCGTACGAACTCCGCTCCACACCTCTGTCGGACGTTTCCCCCAGAGGCCTCGGCTGACTCGCCTCGCCCGACTGCACAGGCGGTGCAGCTCGTCGAGGCTGCACCTGGGCGGAGAGCTGCAGCTGGTCGTCCAGATCATAGGGAGGGCCGGGCTGGTCGTGGCGAGTCTGCGTTCTGCGCCGTTCAGCCTCGTCTCCAGGGCTCCAAGGGCTTCCGGGGTCCCTCGGCCCTCCCCTCTGCTCGGGCAAGAAGAGGTCCCACGAGAATGCTCTGTTGCGGACAGCGACCGCCTGCAGGAGCTGCAGGAGCTGGTGCACTGGGCATTGCTGCTCCAGGAGCTGCAGAGAGACCAGATGGCCCGCGTGCTGGTCCTCAAGCAGATGCTCTGCCACAGTGTGTGAACGGCACTTTCGCCAGTGCAGCAAATGAAAGACCGTGCATTCACCCCTCGGCATGTTGAGTACCCGAATGTAGACTGGTTGCAGGTCGCTTCCTCCTCCTCCTCGAGAGTATGCTGCTGTGTTCACGCCAAGAGCAGCGGATGGATCGTCGTGAATGGAGGCCCCAGAGAAGTCTGTGGCCCCCAGAAAAGTGGCAAAATGCGCAGTAGGCGCTTCAAGCCGAAGCCGTTGTGGGTTCTGCCGCAACCCGGGCGAAACCCGAGAGACCCGATGGCCGGGCGATTGATTCTCTACCGGAACTGGTGCCCCGCCCGAGCAATTCGGAGAGGAGATCGATCTGCACGGGTCGGCAGCGGCGGCGCTGACCGCACCGTCGCCTGCCATCCACAGTATCCAATGTGAACCGCCCATGGGCGTCAGTGTCCTCGTACACCCCCTCGTCATCGTCGCCAGGCAAATCGTCGTCGGGCGTCTCCGCCAATCTCGGCCAGCAACTGACCAGCGGAGTGGTTTTCCTCCTCAAGCTTTCGAGTGGCCCGCTCTCCTGCCCTCTACCGCCGAGTCCCGGTTGACGAGTCTCGGTGATCCTCGCACTCATTTAGACTCTGCTGCGCAAGTCAGGGACGACCTGCGGCGCTTTTGGAACTGCATGCCAACGCGAGAGCGTCAGTGCGATGCCGCGCGTCATAATGCACAACAGGCCACCAACATGACCCAACGCAAGCACTCGCCAAGCATGACCTATCCCCCATCCCCAGCGATCTGCCGCCGGTGCTGCCGAGCACACGCAGACCCGCGCCCCAGATCGTTTTCAGAGGCGAGAGCAATTGTGCACCCCGCATTCCTCGTCACCCGCCGTTCCTCGCCCACCACCCAGCACACAATCTCTCACTCGCCCCCCTCCCGATGAGCGCGCAGACCTACGCCACCGCCTCTGCCGACGCCTACGTCGTCGCCTCCTCCGACTCGCCCTCTGCCGCCCCCCGCCGGGCGTCCCCCTCGTCGCCCGCCGTCCCCCGCGCCACCGACGCCTCCGACGACCTGCGGCTGCTCCGCGCGAGGCACGCTCCCCCGCCCGTCCGCCCCCGCGTGTGACGTAATAACACGTGTCGACACGTCACACCCCCGCGCGCGCCCGGGGACGCGGGGGGGCCCACGCTCGGACGCCTGTCCGCAGGGTCGCGGAGCTCGAGGGGCTGTTCGCGGCGGCCAAGGCGGACAGCGAGGCGCAGCGCAGGGAGCTCTGCCACCGCCACGAGCTCGTGCGCCAAACTCGCCAATTCGAATTGATTCGCGGGGGAGGAATTCCGAGTGTGATGTCATGGTGACGTGTCGCGAAAAATTTTGGGCGCGCGGGGCGCTCGGGGCAGGAGATGGAGGCGCAGATGAGGACGAGGAGGGAGGAGAGCGAGGCGGCGCGGAGGGACGCGGACCGCAGGGCCGACGAGGCGGCGCGCGAGGCGCAGAGGGTCAGGGAGGACGCCGAGCGCTCGCGGTCCGCGCAGGCCGAGTCGCTGGCGCGGCGCGTGTCGCAGCTCGAGGGCGACCTGCGCTCGGTGAGCAGGGGGGGGGGGTGGAAAACGCGTTGGAGACACGTCACATAACCGACGGGGCGGGCGCAGGCCAAGGAGGAGGCCGTGCGGGCCGCGGACAGGCGCAGGGAGATGGAAGCTGAGATGCGCAGGCTGAGGCTCGCGCACGAGGACGACGCCCGCATGGCCGAGAGGGCCGCCCAGCAGGCACGTACAGCCCCGTCCAGAACCGTTCAGAGCCGTCCAGACCCGTCCGGACACGGTGGACGCGCGTGCAGGAGGCACCTGTCGGCCGCTTCGCTGACGCTTCTGCAATTGATGTGCGCGGATCTTGCACGTGCAGAAGGAGGACGACGCCCGTCGCGAGATCTTCAGCCTCAAGGCCTCTCTGTCGCGCGCCGAAGGTCCGCAGCAGCGACGTCTCTGGCACCACTCTGCTCGGGGGGGGGGGCTGGAAACCCGCTCGCACTATTTGAGAACCCGAGCGGAATCGTCGGTTCTACACGCTGAATTCCGGCCGCAACGCGATGCAGAACTGCTGCGCGCGGAGCGAAGCGCCAAGGAGAAGGCGAACGAGGAGAAAACGGTAAGCGCTTTACGCTCCTCGGAATTCCCTGCCCGTACCGAGGCAAATGCAATTGCTCACCCCGGTGGCCCCCCGTGGCCCCTGTGGCTGCAGGCGCTGGCGCACGAGGTGCAGGTGCTGACCGGCCGCGTGGCAGAGCTCAGCGCGCGCGCGGGGCCGCACCGCAGCTGAGAGGGCCCCGGAGAATTGCACCCGGCTGAGTACCAGAAAATACAGGAATCCCCGCAGGCATTTCCCGCAGGCGCACACGTCACATTCACACTTTGCACGCTGCCCGCTCTGGTTCCGGGTGCCGCGGCAAAAATAGCCCCGCGCTTCCACAGCAAGTCGGCCCCGACGTAGGAGGGTGCCTGCCTGAATCGGGCGACTCTTTCAAGAGAGAATTTTGCTCTCTCAAATAAAAAAACCCCCACACACAGAGCAGCGCTCCTTCTCCTCGCAGAGCCCACGCGCAGCTACCGCGATGTCCGGCGCGCTCTGGGCAGGCGAGACGGTGCGTGCGGGTCCCGCCCAGGTCGCCCCGGGTGCTGGGAGGCCGCCGGCCCCCGTCGCTGCTGCGCTGCTGCGCGACTTTGTGTTCGAGAAGAGCCGCAACCTCCTGCTGCTCCGCGAGTTCTCCCGGCTCCAGCAGCGCCTCTCGGTGCGGCTCCCCGCGCCCTGCGACGCTTCTCCCTCGGTTCCGGTCCCGCGGGCCCCGCCGGGATCTCACCCCGGAGCCTGCTGCAAGGCTGGCCGAGCCCCGACGGCCGTTGCTATTTAGAGAAAAGGCCTTTGCGTATTTATGCATTGTGCATTTCGCCCCCGCACTGCTGCGCTGATGGCCGCCCCGCTTCCACTGACCCGCAGCGGAATTCGCTCCCCTGACACCCACACCGCACAGGACGCTGCACGGGAGACGGCGAGGCTGTCGGCGGAGCTGGCCAGGGCCCGCGAGCCCTGCGCGGCCGCGCGTCCCCCGGCGCTGGTGCTGTCGACGCACCGGCTGTTCCGGCACCGGCAGTTTGCAGTGCACCTCGTCGCCGCCCGCGGCTGGCTGGCCTCGCACGGCGTGACGCCGCAGATGCTGCGCGAGGCCGCCTCGCGGGCCACGACGCGGCTCGAGGCGGAGCCGGACCGCGAGGTGCGGCACTGCGCGCTCTGCTGCCCGACGCGGCCGATCGTCTCGGTCTGCGCGTCGTCGCCGCCGGCGCTGGCGGCAGAGGCGTGCGGGGCCGGCGACGGGGGCGCCGGGTACGAGCGCTACACGTGGGACGGCTGCCAGTCGCGCTGCTCGTCGTCGCGCGACCACCACAAGTCGCGGCTCTTCCTGCGCCTCGAGCTGCCGCTGGGCCTCGGCGTCGTCGACTCGCAGCCGTTCAAGTGCCTCTCGCGCGACAAGCGCAAGGACCACGGCCAGGGCACCGCCGTCAAGGTCCCCGCCGCCTTCAGCAAGCTCTGCGCCGACCTCCCCAGCCCGCTGCCCGCCCCTCCGGCCCCCGTTGTCTCCCAGAAGCTCTTTGCCCACTGTGAGCGCCACGCCCCCAATTCTACAGGCTGCCCGCCTCTGCTCACTCCGTGCCCCCCCCCCCCTCAGGGAAGGTGAGGGTCTACAGCGCCAGCGTCGGGAAGATGGAGATCGACATGGTGGCGGCGGCGTTCCGCGCGGCGATGCAGAAGCGCGCGGGGTTCATGCGATACACGTGCCGGCTGCTCGACGGCGGGTTCGCGACGTTCCTCTTCGTGCAGTCGGCGTCGTGCGAGGCCGCCAAGGCCGGGTCGCCGCAGGCAATCCAGCAGTTCATCCGCGGCGGCGGCAACCCCATCGGCATCGACCTCATCCGGCAGGGGGCCATCACCGCCCCCGTCGAGTTCCACTCGTAGGGCCTGAGAGGAGTTCGATGCGGACTGCCGACCTCCTCCCCTCCAGTACCTCATCTACACGCACGTCTTGATCGCTCGCTCTCTCCACCGTATCCCCCTTGTATTTCGCGCATTCCTATAGTACAGTTCCGATTGCTGTTTGGTCGTTAGCGTCGTTGGTCAATTGAGCTGGTGTGCTTGTTATTTGCTGTGTTGGCTTATACGGAGTTGGTGTAGAACACTTTGATGGGCACAGAGGCCTCGAACACGGCCCTGCGCTCGGCCTCGCCGAGCTCTGCCACGCGCTGCGGCGTCAGCGTGGCGTCGTAGCTCGCGGCGTCGGACATGCAGCGGTAGCCCCTCAGCGCGTCGAACTGCTCCCCCGTGCACTCGAACTGCAGGCCCCTGTACGCCTCTGGCGGTATGGCGAGGTACGCGGGGCCCAGCATCAGTATCCGCAGGCGGTTCGCGTGCGCCTCGAGCGTCTCCAGCAGCTTCTGGCGCGGCTTGGGGTCGCCGACGCTGTCGACGTCGTGCGGCTTGAACGACACAATGTACTTGGTGATCTCGTGCTTGAAGTTCATCAGGTGCGTCTTTGTCCGCTTCCACAGCCTGTCCTGCTCTGCGCGCGTGGCCGGCCGAAGTCACCCACGCGCGGGGACGCAGGGGGGGAAGGCAGGGGAGGAGCAGGGCGCGGGGGGGGTACCCAGGATCCTGCGTATCGTGTCGCGCCCCATCGACTGCTTCTCCCTGAGCGGCTGCAGGATGTCGGGCTCGACAGCGTTGTGCAGGCTCTGCCACGTGCTCTCCAGCAGCCCCCCGCGCGTCGTCAGCGGCCTGAACAGCACCCCGGCCGCCGCCAGGCGCTCCCTGAGCGCCTCGGGGTCCAGCGCCGGGCACGCGGGCGGCGTGGGCGCCTTGGGCGACTTCTTGCGCTTGATCTTGGGCTGCGCGGGCTGCACGGGCCTGACCCTGACGGGCAGCACTCTCCTGACCACCACGCGCGCCTGCTGGTGGCTGCCCGTGCCCTGCGCCAGCACCGCGCGGGCCTTGGGCTGCGCCAGGCGCGGCTTGGCCTTGGGCTTCTGCGGCGCCGGGGCCTTGCGGGCCTTCTTCCTGGGCGCCCGGACCACGTGCCGCTCCGAGACCATCTCGAAGCCGTCCTCGTCCGTCTGCCGCTCCCTCGGCCGCGGGCTCTGCTGCTGCAGCGGCTGCAGCGGGGCCTCTGGCGCTGGCGAGGGCCCCGGGGACAGCGCCGTGCTCTTGGCCCTGCGCCCGCGCCCCCCCGCAGGCACGTCGCCCACGACAGCCAGCAGCGCTGCCTCCTGCTGCTGCTGCTGCTGCTGCCGCTGCTTCCTGAGCGGCGCCGACTTGGAGCGCGACACGCTGCCCTCCTGGCGCCCGCCAGTGGCCTCCGGGGCGCGGCAGCCCCTGTCCTTCTTGCGGACCACCGGCGTGAACCCCGCGCCCTCGTCGACCTCGTCGCTGCCCTCGTCGCTGCCGTCGCTGATCCTCGGCAGCCCGCGCTGCACTGCGGGCGCCACGACGGCCGTCGCTGCAGCTGCCTGGCGCGCGGGCCGGGCGGGCACGTCGCCGGGGATGGCCGCCTGCGCCGCCCGCTGGCGCTCGCGGGCCGCGCGGGCCTCGCGCTCGCGCTGGGCCGCCCGCTGCTGCCGCTGCTTCCGCTCGGCCGCCGTCGCCCGCGGCTTCGCTCCCCTGCGCCCGCCCACCGTCGTGAACTCCTCCTCCTCCCGCGCCCCGAGGCTGCTCGCCGTGTCCGACAGCGCCCGCTGCTGCTGCTGCTGCTGCTGCTGCTGGGCCGCTGCTGGGGGCTCCGCGGCCGGGGCGCTGGCGCTGCGCTTCACTGCGGGCGCGGGGACGTCGCCCGGAATCAGAGCGCGCGCTGGGGCCTCCGGACGACGCTCGCGCCGCGCCGGCCGCTGCGGGGCGCTGGGACGGGCCTCCCCCGAGCCCCGGCGCTCCCTGCAGCGCTTGCGCGCGACCACCTGCGTGAACTCGCCCTCGCCCTGCTCCGGGTCCCCGCGCGCAGGCAAAACGCCCGTTGCCTGCGATGACGTCGCGCGTTTCTCCTGACACGCGCTCCGCACGCCCGCCGACGCCGCGGCCGCCGCGGCCCCGGGGCACGTATATTGCGCCTGCCCGCGCGCTGCCCCGGCCTGGGCGGCCCGCGCGCCCTCGCCCGCGGCACCCGCGCCGCGTCCGCCGGCGCGCGCGGCGCCCACCGAGAGCTGCTGCGCGGGCAGCGGATCTCGGCGCGTCTGCTGCGCCTGCGCGCCGCGTCCGGCGGGTCTCGAGGGCGCGGGCTGCTGGGAGGGCGCCTGGGCGGGCGGCCGTGCGGCGGGAGCAGGCGCAGGCGCCGGTTTCGACGTCTTGGAGGGCTGGCGGGCTGGCGGGGCCGCGGGGGCCGCGGGGGCAGCGCGGGACGAGTGCTTGCGGTGCTGGACAACGGTGAAGCCGTCGTTGGTCATCTACGGGGGTTGCTGCGGTGTGTGTTACGCGTTGGGGCCGCCGGGGCTGTGCTGCTGCACTGTTGCGATTACTAACCGATTCGCGACACGATATTTTTCTCTGGTCTCTGTTGTGATATTTCCCGGAAGCTGATTTTTCCCTGCCATCATGATCGATATCCATCCCCCTGGAGAGGGGGAAAAAAGTGGTCATGGGAAGGCATATCCCAACCTGCACTTGCTCGCACGGAGTTGGGGGGTTGTCGGGGGTACCAGTGTTGCACTGTGGTTCCTACTGTTGCTGAGTCTGCGGAGTCTGTGGGGTGCGTGAGTACACAAATATCGGTGGAGTGAGAACACCGCGTTTTGGTGCACCAGCGGGAAAAATGCACCGGGGCAGCTGAATCCACCCACAACCGCCACCCTCCTTTTTTATTCTGCCCCCACGCATTGCCATGGACCCCTCCCCGTCCCAGTCGGAGCAGTACAAGGTCGTGGTCATGGGCGATGGCGGGGTCGGTACGCGACCCCCTCCCCTGCGCCCTGCAGGTCCCCGCGCGCCGAGTGGCCAGCAGCGCCCAGGGGATTTTGTCGAACTGAACTCAGCTCATCCCCCAAAAAACAACCGACTTTATTCATCTCTTGCGCCCGGCGCTCCAGGAAAGACCGCCGTGACCACGCAGTTCGTCGTGCAGCACTTCATTGAGGTGTACGACCCGACTGTGGGTGCGCGCGGGCCCTTGCCCTGCCTCTCAGCCCCTGACGCTGCGTTGCCCGCACCAGAAAACGCCTACCGCAAGGTCGTCCAGGTCGACGGGAAGCCCTGCCTGCTCGAGATCCTCGACACCGCGGGCCAGGAGGAATACGTGCGCGCCTCCGCAGCCCCTGCCGTCCACTCACAGTGCCGCCGCGGCGCCCGCAGGTGGCGATGCGGGACCACTACCTGCGTGCGGGCAAGGGATTTCTGGTGCGTTTCTTTCGAAGTCCACTTTAAGTGCACTGTTGCAGTGCTCCCCGCGGACAAGCACCTGCGCCCCCGTGGGAAACTCACCGCACTAGCGCAGGTCGTCTACAGCGTCACGGACGAGAAGAGCTTCAAGGGCGTCAACAGCATCCTGCTGAGCGTGCAGAGGGTCATCGGCATCGGGCAGACGCTGCCCGTCGTGCTCGTCGGCAACAAGGCGGACCTCGCGGGCGAGCGCGTCGTCAAGAGCAAGGACGGCGCCCGCCTCGCGCGCAACTTCGGCGTGCCCTTCCTCGAGGTCAGCGCCAAGACGGGCGCGGGCGTCAGCGAGTGCTTCTGCGGGCTCGTCAGGGAAATCCGCAAGAAGACCGTCGCGGGCGCGTCGAACGAGCACGAGCAGCCGTGCGACTACCGCAGGCATGAAAAGAAGAAGAGGGCCTGCCTCCTCATGTAACACGCGACCCCGCCGAGGCCCGAGTACCGACAGAGGGCCCACACTGTGACAATTAGTTTACCCGAAAAAACGCATCCGAGAAAAACCGCCAATAATTCAATTGAATTCCGACATCTCATTGTTCTGACGTGGCCTGTTGGGGTACCTCGCGCTGCTGGGCGGCGCTGCCGGTCTTGGGCCCGTGCCTGTGCAGGAGGAAGAGCACGAGGGAGAACACGAGGACCTCAGTGGCGCACGAGATGAGCTGCTGTACGGCGAGGACGCCCGCGCCCCTCGAGACCATCAGGAACCCCATCGCGACGGGCACGATGATGTCGCCGACGCTGGCGCCCACGACGATGAACGTGGCGGCCTTGCCGGTCACCTCGATGTACTTGCCGAGGACCGTCCACAGCGACCCCCAGATGGGGCCCATACAGAAGCCGTAGGCCGCAGACGACGCCCACAGTACGGCCACCGCGTTCTGCGCCTCGGCCCGTCAGATCCGCTGGGCTGAGGAGGGCTGGGAGAAATAATCGAGGGCTTAGGACTTACGGGGAAGACGACCAGGGGGATCTGCGCCACGATGCAGAGGCCGATGCAGCACATCAGGATGCGCTCGCTGTCGACGAGCAGCGACAGCGGAATGCCCGCAAGGCGCCCGAGACAGAACGACCCGAAGAACACTGTAATGAGGGGGAGACAGAGCAGTGAGGGCGAGCAGAGACCTGTGCAGGGGGCGGACCAGCGACCATGAAGGCGGCGACCGTCTCGGACGCGAGGTGCTTGAGCAGGGCGTAGGCGGCCAGGTAGCTGCTGAACGGCGACTCTATCGTCATGTACACGAAAAGCGACACCGCTGTGGCCGCCACGACGGCCCAGTAGAGCCGAGCCTGCTGTGGGCTCTGCGGGGCTGGCGCGGGGCTCTGCGAGGGCTGTGGCGCCACGGTGATGCCGTCGTCGGGCTCCTCGGGCGACACAACAGACGCCATCGACATGGGCGTCGACTTGTCGCCCTCCTGGCCGCTGCCCTTGGGCTGCGCGTCGCCAAACGGCGGCACGCACAGCAGGCCCACCCCGCACGCGATCGTCAGGACGCCTGAGTGCGAGGGACGTCAGACGCGCTCGCAGAAGCCGAGAGGTTGTATCGTGCCCATGAGGACAAACGGCACGGTGATGCTGTTGACGCGCTCGATGAACGCGCCGACGAGGAACGGGGCAACCTGTGCGGACATGCCCGCAGGCGAGGATCGTGAGAGGGCACTCATCGGGCTGTCGCTGGGTGAGCTCACAGTGGTGCCGACGGCGTAGGTGAAGTGCATGGCCTGCATCCAGGGGGCGACCCTGTCGCCGTGCAGGCGCAGCATGCAGACGCTGCCCCCCGTGTCCAGCGCACCGAACGAGATGCCCTCGAGGAACGACAGCCCCACGAGCATCCACAGCTGCTCTCCGAAGGGCAGAGGGAGGCACGATGAGAGAGGGGGCGAGCACAGCCCAGCAGCAGCCCAGCAGAGGGCGGCACGGTACTTTGGGGACAAAGGGGATGGCGCAGCTGGCGACGCCCGTCAGGCACAGCGACGAGCCCAGCAGCAGCCCCTCTCTCCTGATGCGGTCGAACAGGTGCCCCGACGTCACTGCCCCCACCGCCACACGTGGTCATTCAACATCAGCGAGGGCGGGGCAAGCAAAAAACCCGCCGAAAACCCGCTGAAACCGCTTGAAAAACCCGCAGGACACACCCCCCGAGAGTGAGACGCGAACGTGTCCCTGCGAGGTAGCCCAGGCTGCGACCGAAGAACATCAGCCCCACGCGGTCCAGCGACCTGTGCGGGGGGCGCCCAGAGGCCAAGGGGCGCGCGAGAGGCACGCGGTGACGTGGAATTCGAGTCAGAAGCGTCTTTTCCGCGTGGAAAAACGGGTGCATCGATAGAGCGGTACTGACGTGCGGGCCTGCGCAGCGAGCAGGGGCAGGGCGGGTCCGAAGCAGGCTGTGGCGAGCCCCACTCCCCAGAGCGCGAAGAACATGGCGGCGCTGTTGACGACGCGCCGGCTGCAGAGGAGCCCCGTGTCGAGACGCATCTTCGGTCCGGTTCTCGCAGCGACAAATTGCGACAGAAGACAAGATATTGCCGGATCCATGGACCCAGCTGAGATCTTCCCGCAAGGGATATCTCTTCCCCCGGGAAGATCCTAGGGGTTGGCTAACTCCTCAACTGAGTTAACTCGGGGAGAGCAGTAACTCAGCCTGTCCCAACTCTGAGTTGGATGAGTGAACCAAGATACTTAGGTCTTCGGTCGGGATACAAACCGTAGACCCTTGTGGTTGCGTGAGTGCCCTTTGATCGGTCAGGTCTTAACAGGACACCACCCCGGACTCCGTCATCCCTCCCCCCCCCCCCTTCCCCTCGCCACAGTTGTGCACTTCTCACTTAAACAAAAATTGCTCTGACACAAAAA
>CACRSC010000010.1:666422-692439 GCA_902651635.1 Mastigamoeba balamuthi
CTCCCCCCCCCCCCCTTCCCCCTCCGCCCACAGTTGTGCACTTCTCACTTAAACAAAAATTGCTCTGACACAAAATATCGCAGATCAGTTTGCTCACCGCCGGGTCGCCGTGCACGAGCACGATGGGCGTGCGTCGCGGCGTGTTGCGGTGCATCACGTGTGTGTCGCTGTGCATCGTGAAGATGGACTTAACTGAGTAAATAACTCACAGAAGTATTAGGTTGAGTAGTGGGCCGACCCCAGGATCCGGGGTTATGCTCTCATAGAGGGCAGAACGGAGCACAACGGTGGCTTTGCAATCGGCACGGTGCAGCACAAATACCCAAACTGCATGGGAAAAGCAAGGTTGCTGTATTCATTCGGTTTGGAAAAGGGAGTTTTGGTGAATGAGGAAAATGTGGAAAATGTGGAAAATGTGGAAAACGTTGGAAAATGAGGCGGGGGCAGAGCAAAGCGTTCAGCCCCGGCGGGAGAAGGGTGGTGATGGTTGATGGGTAGGTAAGAGGGAAAAGAAAGGCCTTCCAAAGGCGGCAAGACGGGGGAAAAGTCAGCCGGCATGAGGAGAAGAGAAGAGAAGAGAAAAACGGGAGAGTTTTTGTGTGTGGAGCGGAAGGCCTTTGAGCGAGCGAGGAAAACGTTGAAAGAGGGTTCGCTAGTACTGGTCGAAGCACCCGCACCCCAGCGGGTCCTCGTATCCCGAGCCTGCGGTCGTCCCGAGGGGGGTGCAGAGGGGGAGGGGGAAGCGGAAAGGGGCGGTCAGCAGTTCAAGCGCACGAGCGAATTGGCCCTGGGGGGGTGTGGGCTGCGCGGTTGGGGCGAAGTTGAATTCACCTGACGCCATCGGGGCACCAAAGAGCGCGTCCGAGGGATCGTACTGCTCGATGCCGTCGAAGGCGAAGTGCTGCTGCTGCTCCACGGGCGACGCCCCGATGCCCTCGAGCTGCTCGAGCTGCTCGGCGTCGCCCACGAGGACGCAGTCGACAGCAGCAGCAGCGCCCGAACTGCACGTCTGCTGCACTTCGTCGCCGGCTACGGGCGAGGGCGAGGGCTGGGGGGCTGCAGCCTGGGCGGGGGCAGCGTCGTCGACCGCGACGACCGAGACGACGAGGGGGAGCACGAGGGCGGGGGCCGTCCTCGGGGGCACGGGCACAACGTGGCGGAACGGCGACGAGTCCGCCGACGCAGCGACGGCGTCGGGGCGCGGCATGTCGCGCAGCCAGACCTCGACGTCGTGCAGGACCGGGTGGAGGGCGCGGTCGAGCGTGCTGCTGGCGTGCTTGAGGTGCAGGCGGCGCTGCAGAAGCTTCCAGAAGCCCTGTGCGCTGCCGCCCAGCAGCTCGGGCGCGTCCTTGGCGACCAGCACGACGTCGGGGGCCATCGGCGGCCGCAGGATGGCCCCGCTGCACTCGAGGTGGTGCAGCGAGGCCGCGCTGTACATGCGGCCCCGCTGCAGGGCCTTGGCCGCGCGCTGCGTGTCGGGGTCGCCTGCACGGCCGTTCCAGGGCTTGAAGGCGTAGAACGCCCTGCCCTCCCGGTTGCTCATCTCCAGCTTCATCCACGCTGCTGCCGCTGCTGCCGCTGCCCCCTCAGGCCCTGCCCCTTGGCTTGCTCCTCTTGCGCCCGTGCCCGTGCCCTTCGCAGAGCTCTCGTGCTGCAGAGTGAACTTGTGAATCCCCGAAACAGCAGCGAGAGATTTCGGCAGTAGAACAAACCCACAACGGTCGTATCTTCATTGCAGGAAAAACAGTGCAACATGCACAATTCGGGGTTCGTCGCAGGTGCCACCCTCCGCGAGATCGGTTTCAATACGTATGAGTGCTTCATCATTGCACGAGTATAACTCCGGAAGGCAATTGAACACAACATATCTTTTCCAATCAGACCGTATTTCACACAGAAAAACGCTGAAACACTGTGAAAATTGGCTTCTCAAAACTGTTTCTCCTGTTCTCCTGTTTGCGGATATCGTACAGGAAGATTTCCGACGGAGACAACAAACACACAACCCAGCAGGTCCGAACGGATTAAAGATCAGGAAAGGATGAGTAAAGGGAGGGGGGGGGGGGGTAAAGGGGGGGATGGACACATCAGGTTCAGCCCCCAGCTTTCGCAGATCCTGAAATTCTGACCACTCTGTTCAAATTGGTCGAAAGATACATCTATAAGATTAACTTTAGATTGCAGTACTTTATTATGGAAAACTACGTGAATGGCATTGCCCAGAAAATAACAGTAAAGTTTGTGTATGTTTTCAAAAAAAGTGCTTACTCAGAGCTTCTGTTACACTTAAAGCATGATGAATTGTGGCAGAAGCACAGATACTCAAGAATGATGCAATGCATTTGCTCTTATTCACTCATTTCTGCTGGTTCTCAATATTCTAATTATTCAGAAGCAACGTGCCATCCTCAGAAACCTGTTGAATATATATGATATCTTATGCTTGATCTTAAGCAGAGACTGATTTTTCAAGTAAGATGTATGAGAAAGATTCATCTTCTTCATAATACATAAGAAATTCGATTCTGGATTATTCTTTAACAAACGTTAGCAAGCTATTAAAGAATGACTGCTTTCTTCTTGGTAACTGGAACACAAATCTACATTACTTTCTTCACTCACTGATAATTTACCCTTCTTGTATGCTGAACTGTGATAATATCAAGTGAGTGAAGGTTATTTCAATTTCAAATTGAAAAGAACAGATGGATGAAGCTATCAAGTATGAGATGACTGCTTGATTGCCACATTGCTGTTTAGTGAAAAATGCAAAGCATTAGCACTTTGAGAAGATTCTGCTTCAGACTCTCAAGATGGGTTATGACCTGATACCTTTCTTTTTCATTAGCAATTCCCAAGAAAAAAGTTATGATACTTCTGCTTGTTAACATCTATTATTGAATTGTTTGAAGGAATCAGCATTAAGATGGTATCAAAATGGATGAGCTCCTTGTCCATGTCATTCCTATGCACTTTCTGACTGTGCATAAATATAAAATTCCACATATACGACTTTGTACTCTTGCCCTATCATTTTCTACTATTCACTTCTTACCTATTTCATTCTACAACTGCAACAAACATGACTGTTATCCTTCAAGAAAAACTGAGTAGACTTCTTATTTTGTCTGCCTCTGAGTGAGAGGCAGGCCATGGGGCACGATCTTAATTTTGTTGGAACTGATAAGTATTTACACTGTGCTTCTCTGTTAGGCCATGCCTTCTGCAAGCACTTCACAGGACAAAGGGGTATCAAAACCTGCCTCTAAGTCTTTGTGAGGCCAGGGACCACTGAAGCTGGACCCTGAGGTGCCTGAGTGGGTGCTGTCCAGAGAGGACATTAGGCCTGAGTACTCATTTCAACCCATCTCACTCTGAGTAGAAGGAAGACTACTTCCACACCAGTTCATTCACTTTCATGATTCATATGCTCTACCAACTTAATGGGAAAAGACGAAAAGCATAAGTGGGACCAGGAAAGGGATGAGATGACAGTATTTTTTCCCGTGATTGTGTTCATAGTAGTTGGGCTCGGCCAAGTTGATACAGCTTAAACTTGATGCTTGTACTGACACACAACAAATTGAATTGACAGTGGGGTATGGTTGTGCCAAGGGAAAGTGTTTCAAGTTCACTGTGAATGAACGTCAACGTAAAACCAACACCCTCTGACAGTATTGCGACCAGTGACAGCTACTCTCACACAGACTTAATTGTGCATTGCCCCCCCTGCCCACTGGCTCCGACCTCACAGACTGCCACGCTGTGCTGTGAGGTGCAGTGATCATGCAAACACACACTTCACCACGCTAAGTCCAGCAGTTCTGTTGCAGTCTACCACAAGGAGCACATCTGCCACGTGGAGGGCAAGAGCTTTCCAGGCAATGCTGAGTTCTCACCATCTCATCATGGGCTGCTCTGTTCTCCTGCAGTTTTCATTTCAAGCCTGTTCACTGTTTCTATTTCGACCCCCGTGATTTCTGAAAACGGGAGGTAGACGGAAAAACAGGCTCGAAAAAGGTGCGGAGTGGGTGGAGCAACCGGTGTTCACCGTGCGGGGTGCGTGGGGGCAGAGCCTCGTGCGGCGCACAAAATCACGCGCCCACATGTCGTCAGCATATCAATTCAGAAACACATCCACTACACCGAGTACATCCCGAAGATGGGCCGCCTGGCACTTAGTCTCCTCGTGGCCCTGGCGGCAGTCGCAGTATGCGCCCGCCCGCCACCGCCACCGCCTGGACCTGGACCACACCACCCGTCGGACGGGTCGGAGGGGCCCCTCCCCCCTGGCCCCGGACCTCACCCGTCGGACGACTCTGATCGGCCGTTCCCTCCTGGCCCCGGACCCCTCCCCTCGGACGACTCGGACAGGCCACCGTTCCCGAACGACAACCTCCGCCACCCGCTGCCGCCACCGCCTCCCCCGTCGGACGACGGCTCGGACATGCCGTTCCCTCCGTGCCCACCTGGCCCCTCGGACGAGTCAGAGAGGCCATTCCCACCGCACATCCAGGAGCACGGCCATGGCCAGGGCCACCAGCCGCCGCCGCCTTCCCCGTCGGACGACTCGGGCAGACCCTTCCCTCCATGCCATGGGCCGCATCCATCGGACGACTCGGACAGGCCGCTCCCGCCTCAGGGCCACCGCCACCACCCGCCGCCGCCACCGTCGGACGACTCCGAGAGGCCTGGCCCTGGCCCGCACCCTCACCCGTCCGACGACTCGGACAGGCCGCTTCCGCCTCAGGGCCACCGCCACCCGCCGCCGCCACCCCCGTCGGACGACTCCGAGAGGCCTGCCCCTGGCCCGCATCCTCGCCCGGCAGACGACTCGGATATGCCGTTCCCGCCAGGACCGCATCCGTCGGACGACTCGGATAGGCCGCTTCCGCCTCAGGGCCACCGCCACCCGCCGCCGCCACCCCCGTCGGACGACTCCGAGAGGCCTGGCCCTGGCCCGCATCCTCACCCGTCGGACGACTCGGACAGGCCGTTCCCTCAGGGTCACGGCCACGGTCTTCGTCACCCGCCCCCGCCGCCCCAGTCGGACGACTCGGGCAGGCCAATTCCTCCGGGCCCCGGTCCTCGCCCGCACCCCTCGGACGGCTCTGATAGGCCTGGTCCTGGCCCACGTCCCCATCCCTCGGACGGATCGGATAGGCCAGGCCCTCGCCCCGGTCCCGGCCAGCACTCGGATGACAGCATGGACAACGACAACGACAACGACGACACCAAGAACAGCAACACCAAGACAAGCACGATGATAAACTCGATCAAGATCTGGGTGCCGGCCACTGTGGGCTGCGTTGCGCTCGTGGCCGCCATAACAGGGACCGTCGCCCTCATCGCGCGCCACAGGCGCAATTACAATGGGATGTATGAGCGCCTGGTCCAGAGCGCCTGAGCAACCCCCCCTCTCACACGGGCTTGTTAAAAGACCCCCAACAGCTGGCAATTCCTCTGCAGGCTCCCTGTTGTTTTTTGTTCTGGAGTATTCAACGATCCGCAGGGACGTTTCTCGAGTGTTCAATTGATCCGGATCAGTGTACTGGATTTAGTTTTCTCTGTTGTTTTTGATTTGCCTCATCCTACGATTGTCTGTAGAACTCTTGAAATCGTGTGCCAACACACACCCCCTACAGACGATACAGCATAGTCACGCTCTGTTCCAGTTTCACCAACTCACCAGTTAGACTGACATATTAGCGATATAGGTCTTGCCCTGCATCTCAAGTTGTACCCTTCACTTCGGCTATGGACAGGTATCACAGGGGTGCGAACTTAAGGGCCCACATGTACAGTTGGCCCACCAGCCACGCAGCGGGGCTGTGACCGAGACATAATCTTCTCTGCTAGCAGTGGTAGACAGTCAATGGAGCAGGTCTTTATTCTCGTGTGGCATCTGGATAGCTCCACGCAGTGCGTGTGACTGTGGTTGCTGTGGAAGCTCCTACTGCCCGACGGCCTTAACGAGGTTCCAGGCCCAGTCGTTGTGCGAGGGCCTCGTGATCTGCTGGACCTGCGACAAGAAGGAGCGCACCTGCATGTAGCCGGGCTGGTCGGTGTGCGAGGCCGCGGCGATGGTGACACTCCACGAGTAGCTGTCGACCTTGCCGGTCCAGAGCCTCCTAACCCCGTCAGTGAACGTGTTCCACGCCCCCATCGCGTCCCCCTCCGATGCCAGCTGCGCAAGGGGCCACAAGGGGAGTAAGAACTGTGCTGGGCGGGGTGTGGGAGGTCGACAGTGCTGCACCCTGGCCCTGCGGCCGCACTCGATGTAGGCGCCCCACTCGCCCGAGTCGGTGCGCGGGGGGTTGCTGCCGATGGTGACCGCGAGGGTGTCGTAGAGGCGCCTGGCCAGCGGGGCCAGGTCGATTACCTCGACCTTGTCGATGGTGAACGTCTGCGAGGCGGGCGCCTGGCTTGTGGGCATCGTCACGATGCTCTCGACGGTCGAGCCCTCGAAGCTGATGATCACCTTGAAGACAGCGACTCCCCTGTCCGGCGTCAGAGTGATCGTCTCACTCTCTCTCGTGACGTGGCGCTCCCTCGACGACGCCTCGCTGTAAGCTGAGGGAGAGCTGGTGAGCTTACGGGCAGTGAGTGTGGGGCTCGAGGGCGCACATCTGTGGAAGCTCTCGAGCTCGTNCCCCGTCGGACGACTCCGAGAGGCCTGGCCCTGGCCCGCATCCTCACCCGTCGGACGACTCGGACAGGCCGTTCCCTCAGGGTCACGGCCACGGTCTTCGTCACCCGCCCCCGCCGCCCCAGTCGGACGACTCGGGCAGGCCAATTCCTCCGGGCCCCGGTCCTCGCCCGCACCCCTCGGACGGCTCTGATAGGCCTGGTCCTGGCCCACGTCCCCATCCCTCGGACGGATCGGATAGGCCAGGCCCTCGCCCCGGTCCCGGCCAGCACTCAGATGACAGCATGGACAACGACAACGACAACGACGACACCAAGAACAGCAACACCAAGACAAGCACGATGATAAACTCGATCAAGATCTGGGTGCCGGCCACTGTGGGCTGCGTTGCGCTCGTGGCCGCCATAACAGGGACCGTCGCCCTCATCGCGCGCCACAGGCGCAATTACAATGGGATGTATGAGCGCCTGGTCCAGAGCGCCTGAGCAACCCCCCCTCTCACACGGGCTTGTTAAAAGACCCCCAACAGCTGGCAATTCCTCTGCAGGCTCCCTGTTGTTTTTTGTTCTGGAGTATTCAACGAGCCGCAGGGACGTTTCTCGAGTGTTCAATTGATCCGGATCAGTGTACTGGATTTAGTTTTCTCTGTTGTTTTTGATTTGCCTCATCCTACGATTGTCTGTAGAACTCTTGAAATCGTGTGCCAACACACACCCCCTACAGACGATACAGCATAGTCACGCTCTGTTCCAGTTTCACCAACTCACCAGTTAGACTGACATATTAGCGATATAGGTCTTGCCCTGCATCTCAAGTTGTACCCTTCACTTCGGCTATGGACAGGTATCACAGGGGTGCGAACTTAAGGGCCCACATGTACAGTTGGCCCACCAGCCACGCAGCGGGGCTGTGACCGAGACATAATCTTCTCTGCTAGCAGTGGTAGACAGTCAATGGAGCAGGTCTTTATTCTCGTGTGGCAGCTGGATAGCTCCACGCAGTGCGTGTGACTGTGGTTGCTGTGGAAGCTCCTACTGCCCGACGGCCTTAACGAGGTTCCAGGCCCAGTCGTTGTGCGAGGGCCTCGTGATCTGCTGGACCTGCGACAAGAAGGAGCGCACCTGCATGTAGCCGGGCTGGTCGGTGTGCGAGGCCGCGGCGATGGTGACACTCCACGAGTAGCTGTCGACCTTGCCGGTCCAGAGCCTCCTAACCCCGTCAGTGAACGTGTTCCACGCCCCCATCGCGTCCCCCTCCGATGCCAGCTGCGCGAGGGGCCACAAGGGGAGTAAGAACTGCGCTGGGCGGGGTGTGGGAGGTCGACAGTGCTGCACCCTGGCCCTGCGGCCGCACTCGATGTAGGCGCCCCACTCGCCCGAGTCGGTGCGCGGGGGGTTGCTGCCGATGGTGACCGCGAGGGTGTCGTAGAGGCGCCTGGCCAGCGGGGCCAGGTCGATTACCTCGACCTTGTCGATGGTGAACGTCTGCGAGGCGGGCGCCTGGCTTGTGGGCATCGTCACGATGCTCTCGACGGTCGAGCCCTCGAAGCTGATGATCACCTTGAAGACAGCGACTCCCCTGTCCGGCGTCAGAGTGATTGTCTCACTCTCTCTCGTGACGTGGCGCTCCCTCGACGACGCCTCGCTGTAAGCTGGGGGAGAGCTGGTGAGCTTACGGGCAGGGAGTGTGGGGCTCGAGGGCGCACATCTGTGGAAGCTCTCGAGCTCGTAGTTGTACTTGGTGACGGCGTCAAACACGGCCTTGGCGCCGATGCTCAGCGGCAGCTCGACGGGCAGGACGAAGTTGACCGAGGCCTCGTTGTGGTAGTTGAGCTCGGTCTGGCTCTGGATGAGTGTGCGCTCGGTGCTCTCGTAGACCGACTTGCTGACAACCTCGATGTCGCTGGTCTTCTCGACCACCGATGTCCACGCGACCGGCGCCCTCGTCGTGTCGACGATGAGCTGCGCTGTGACGCTGCCCGTCGCCTGCGTCCTGACGATCTTCTTCAGGCCCTCCCACGTGACCGTGGACCTCCCCTGCCTCGTGGCCTCAGCACAGAGCACTGCAGAAACTGCAAGGACCAGAATGGCAGAGCGCATTCTCGCTGGCTACGGTGTGTCTTTCAAAGTAAAAAAGAGGTGGTTTGCCACCGATTGCGGGATTTTATATGCGGGACACGTCACTGGAATGACGTTTTCGAGCGCCTTGTCGCAGAGACCCGACAACATCTTTTTCTGCTGGAGATTTCGGACTCAGCCCAGCAGGGCAAGCGGCGCAAATAAAGACTGTCTTCAGGCATACCAGAGGGACTTCACCCTACTGCCGAGAGACAGGCCACACGAGCACATGAGGTGCTTCCTCCGGGCTCTGCCCTCTCGGGGAATGGTGCCGGACTGGCGTGGTTGGACGGCGTCCCCGCACTCGGAAATAGTGGTGCTGTACGGAATCTGCACGCCTGAGCTGCCGTTCACACCCGGGTGGGTATTCCGGTGGGGGCGGATCCCATGCTAGGCCAGGGGGTGCACGTAGTGCATGAGCACTGCTCTCCTTGAAGGCCTTTGAGAACGGATCAGCAAAGAGAACTTACCTCAACAGCTGTGGCACACTCCGAACAGCCGTTCTTCGTGAGAAGCAGAGAGCTTCTGTCCCAACAGCGACTCGGGAGCGCCACTGAGCCCCGAGAGTAGACTGGGAGGGTCGGAATGGAGGAAGGCGGGGGAGCGAGAGAGAGAGAGAGAGATCTCTCCCAAGCCTGCTCGCAGGCGAGGCAGCCAGACGGCAAGCGCAGCCACACAACAGGACAAACAACCGGTTGCTCGGCGAACATACAGAAGAAAGGCCCCGGGGGCCAGGCGCCCGGCGGGGAGGGGGATCAGAGCTTGAACTTGGTGGTGCTGAGCACGTGGTCGATGTGCGTTGTCTTGACCTCGACGCCCTGGCGCAGCTCGGCCAGTATGCTGCGCGCGTGGCACGGCGGCCCCCGCTCGCGCTGCGAGTACTGGCTCCAGAGCACGACGGCCAGCACGTACATGTGGCCGCCGGCGGCCGTCGTCGTCGCGATGCTCGAGATCGACGCCTCGACGCCCAGCGCGCGCAGGTCGTGCAGCAGCAGCTCGCGGTTCGACAGCACGTTGAGGAAGTCGTACTCGCTCGCCCCCGCCGCGTACTCGAGCGTCAGGTGCATCTGCCCCTCGAGCGCAGCGGCCCGCACGCGCTCCAGGACGGCGCTGCGCAGCGCCGTGATCTGCGGGCGCACCTTCTCGCGTGCCCGCGAGATGGCCAGCGCGGCGATGGCGTCGCCCAGCTGCATGCTGCACCGCGCAGCCTCCGAGGGCAGCTGCCAGAAGTCCATCTCGGCCTCCAGCGCCTGGGGGGGGGGAAGTGGTGGCCTGACACGTCAGCAGCGACGTGGCAAGCAATCCCGATTTCTAGATTCGGGCAGGGGAGATCCTCGGAACCCATGAATCCGAATCAGCCCGCCACGAAAAGATACGGAAATCGGAATACGGGGAGTAATGGGACGAGCCGAGAAGATACAGGAATCGCGCGCAGGCATTTCTCGGGGAAAGCGGAGCGATACCCGGAAACAGAATCTGCCGCGAAAGGGTGCGGAGGGTGGTCCGCATCGCACGCACCTCGGGGGAGGTGTTGGGGCCGAGGAGGAGGCGCCCGGTGCGGTAGAAGTTGACGACGGCGGCGAAGGTGTCGCCGCACCTGTCGAAGAAGTACTCGCCGCTGGCGTCGGGGCGGCGGAGGTGCGCGTTGCGCGGGTGGAACATGGCGCCCAGCAGGCTGCTGGGGTACTTGAGCAGCGTCGACACGTACACCTCGTACCGCTTGCCCCCCACGTTCAGCACCACCCGCTCGTCCTGCCCGGGCCCCGCCTCGTCGTCGCTGCTGCCCGACATGGTGGAGATGGTGGGAGGGCGTTGGCCCGAGGGGAATCGCGCAATATATCGCGGTAGATCCGGGTATCTCCGGGAGGGGAAGATATCGGGGGATTCTGCACAGGAAGATTGCGTCATCAGAATATCTTTTTGCTCTCTGTTGGTGTCGCGCGGCGCAGGGAGAAAAATGGCGGACCAGCAGCAGCAGATGCAGGCGCAGGCGCTGACCGAGAAGTACTTCCTCGTGACGTACATCTGCGGCGACTGCGGCCAGGAGAACGAGTTCCGCAGCACCAAGGACGCCGTCCGCTGCCGCAACTGCGGTCACCGCATCCTCTACAAGAAGCGCACAAAGAACGGTCAGCCCTCCCTCTCCCTCTCAGCCCCCCCTCCCTATCTGCGGATATGTCTATCTTTGTTCCACCCGATCTTCCTGTTGGGTATCTTTCTTTGCGACCACCCACGAGGCTCACCACGCTGTGCTCTCGGCACTGCACCCCCTCCGCATACACAGTCATCCAGTACGAAGCGCGCTAGGGCACCCCCGAGATGCTGGAAGAGGTCCTCCGTACCGAGGAGGAGATCTCACAAATAAACACCGTCTCAAACAACAAACCAACAGAGTGGGTGAGAGGGCTCTGCTGTGGCGGCGGAGCTCTGGGCTCTCTGCAGTAGGGCCCTGTGGATCGCAGTGGCCAGCCTTGGCGAACTGATGCACACGTGGGCCACCCTGTGAGTGGGCGCCTTCCCACGGGGTAAGTGCAACGAGCGCGGCACGCAGGGCGATGAGACACTGATTTGTTGTTCATTCCGAGATCTGCGGATCTCTCCGAGAATATCTGCGGAGCCAAATATAGCCCAAGACCAGCCCAACAACAGAGCTCTTGTCGGGGACCCCACACAGAATGGCGATGGCGCGCAAACCAGTGGCGGCGGGAGGCGCCGCCAAGGGGGCGGACAAGAAGAAGGACGGGTACAAGCTGCTGGACTTTGTGGAGGCGCGGGACTGGGTGGGCGCCCTGACGCTGCTCGAGTGGCAGCGCAAGACGGGCGAGAAGACCGAGGACCCCCTCGAGTGGGCCCCCTACTGCGCCTTCCACCTCGGCGACTACAAGAAGGCCGCCAAGGCACGCAGGGCCCCCCTACCCCCCTGCCTGCCTGCCCCCTCCCGTATCGGGGCTAAAAATAGCGTGCCACGTCAGTACTACGAGGAGATGCTGCAGAAGGAGGGCGCGGACCCCAACCTGCACACGTACCTCGCGTGCTGCTACTTCTTCCTCGGGATGTACAAGGAGGCCGACGAGGAGGCCCGCAAGAACCCGCAGGGCGACGACCTCCCGCTGCAGAACCGCCTCATGTGCGCTGCCAGAGATCAATTGACCATTCGCGCCAGAGACTGAAAAATTGGCACTCAATTACCCCCTTATTACAAATATAAAAATCACAGGTTCCACTTGGCGCACAAGTTCAACGACGAGCAGAGGCTGATGCAGCACCACCAGAAGCTGCAGGACGGGTCGATCGAGGACCAGCTGTGCCTGGCGTCGATACACTACCTGCGCAGCCACTACCAGGAAGCCATCGACGTGTACAAGCGCTTCCTGCTCGACCACAAGGAGTACCTCGCGCTCAACGTCTACGTCGCCCTCTGCTACTACAAGCTCGACTACTTCGATGTCAGCCACGAGGTCCTCAACGCCTACCTGCAGGTATTAATACAAATCTATTTCAATTCAATTGCTATTCAAATTGAATTTAATCTAACAATACAATGCAATTAGGCGCACCCGGACAGCGCGCTGGCGATCAACCTCAAGGCGTGCAACCACTTCAAGTCGTACAACGGCAAGGCGGGCGAGACGGAGCTCAAGAGGCTGACGGACCTGATGACGAGCACGTCGCACAGCTTCGCGTCGGACCTCGTCAAGCACAACATGGTAGTCTTCCGCAACGGCGAGAACGCGCTGCAGGTGCTGCCGCCGCTGCTGCAGTCGATACCCGAGGCGCAGCTGAACCTGGTCATCTACTACCTCAAGAACGACGAGGTCGAGGAGGCGTTCCAGCTGATCAAGGACCTCGAGCCCACGACGCCGCAGGAGTACACGCTCAAGGGCGTCGTCTACGCGGCCTACGGCCAGAAGAAGGAGTCGCGCGAGAACCTCAAGATCGCCCAGCAGTACTTCCAGCTCGTCGGGGCCTCGCCGAGCGAGTGCGACACGATACCCGGGCGCCAGTGCATGGCCTCGTGCTTCTACCTGCTGCGCCAGTTCGAGGACGTGCTCATCTACCTCAACTCGATCAAGAGCTACTTCACCAACGACGACGACTTCAACTGGAACTACGGCGTCGCCAAGGCCTGCGAGGGCGACTTCCGCGGCGCCGAGGAGGCCTTCACCCTCGTCCAGAACGAGGCCTACAAGAGCGACTACTGCTACATCGGCTGGCTGGCCCGCTGCCGTACGCGAGCGACCCCGCAGTTTCCCAACATTGCAAACTTCTGGGGGCTCGAATTCAATTGAATTCGGCGCAGTGATCATGAACGGCAAGGCGGAGCAGGCGTGGGAGCAGTACCTCAAGATGGAGACGTCTCCCGAGTCGTTCAACCTGCTGCAGCTGATCGCCAACGACAGCTACAAGACGGGGGCGTTCTACTACAGCGCCAAGGCGTTTGACGTGCTCGAGCGCCTCGACACGAGCCCCGAGTACTGGGTGGGCAAGCGCGGCGCCTGCATCGGCGTCTTCCAGCAGGTCATCGCCGGCGAGGAGAGCAAGGAGCACCTGCGCGACGTCGTGGCGATGCTCCGCACGTCAAAGTACGCCCACTGTTCACTCCGGAGTGCCGTCTGTGCACATCGGGGGAAGTGCAATTTCAAATCCAGATTCAGAAGAAATCAGAATATATTCCTAACCGTCCTTCCGTTCTCCCACCGAAAACCACAGCAACACGCAAGTCGAGGGCATCATCAAGGTGATGAGGAAGTGGGCGAAGGAAAATAACGTCAAACTGTAACAGAGAGTTTCCCGGCAGAGTTTCCCCGCAGTGGGGTGCAGTTTCAGTTTCAGAACCCGCAAGATCTTCTTTATGATAACTATCTCATGCGAGATATTTTTCTCAATCAAACTGGACACAACAATGGAGCTCGCGTCAAAAGCGCGCTCGCTGCTGCGCGAGCTCGTCTCTGCCGACAGGCACCGCTATGTCGACGGCCGGTTCGACCTCGACCTCTGCTACATCACCGACCGCGTCATTGGTGACTCCCAGTCCCCTCTCTGCAACTGCCGGGCAGTGCAACAGATATCGTTTGGGGCGACACGAAATCTTTGCAGAATCTAGATACCAGATTCCGGATATCGGAACTAAAACCGGGATTGCAGCGATGTCGTGCCCCATGCAGGGCCTCTACTCGACGTGGAGGAACAGCTCGCTCGACGTCGCCGAGTTCCTCTCGCAGCGGCACGGCGACAACTACACCATCTGGGACCTGACCCTCGAGTCCCCCTACGACTCGGCCGTCTTCGGTCACCGCGTTCGCAGGTCCGCCAGATTCTCCTGTCATATCCAGATTCCAAAAATATCCATCAGATATATATCAGTTGATTTTTCTATGCCAACTGAGCTCTCTGCTGGACTTGTTCGCAGGTGTGGGTTCGCCGACCACCACGCGCCGCCTCTGGCGCTGCTGTGGCGCATTGTGCGGGAGGTGGAGGACTGGCTGGCAGCGGACGAGCGCAACGTGGCTGCGCTGCACTGCATGGCGGGCAAGGGGCGCACGGGCACCGTCATCGCGGCCTTCCTCGTCCACAGCCACGCCTCCCCCGACGCAGACTCGGCCCTCAACCACTTTGCCTACCGACGCTCCCGAGAGGGGTACCACAGCCGCAGCAGCAGCACAGGGACAGAGGGGGAGGGGGAGGGGGGCCACTCTGCAATTGAATTGGGCTCAACTCAGAGCACAGTGCCAAACAATCAACTCTGCCGAGCACAACTCAACTGCAACGCAGCACACAACGCACAATTCACAGCACTCCGCGAAGCCCGAAGCCCGACAACAACTACACAGGGACAATTCACAGCACTGCGTGCTGGGCAGCACGGCAGCAAACAGCTCTTCTGAGCAACACATACTCCCTCGCTTCCTTCGGCACTGCAAACACCACAACATCGCAACGTCACAGCACAGCACAGCACAGCACAGCACAGCACACAACCACCACGTGCAACGCATCATTACCGCAGCACCGGCACCCGCACAATGTCGGGCAGTGCAACAGCAATCCGCTCACATGCGCGACGACCAACAGGAACGGAGTGGCCTCGGGGTCGCAGAAGCGGTACGTGTGGTACATGGAGCAGATCACCAAGGGGCTGGTCGCCTGGAGCCCCGAGTCCTCGCGCTGCGTGGTCCTGCGCTCGGTCACGTTCCACCGCGCGCCCCCGGGCTTCGCCCCGCGCATCGAGCTCGTCGAGCTCGCGTACCCGCACAGGCTCCTCTGCCCCGCGCGGCCCTGCGGAAGGCAGGCGGGCGCCGCCGGCGTTGTCAGCGTCCCCGTGCTCGCGCAGGTCGACGGCGACGTGATGGTCCGCGTCTTCGAGGAGTCGTCGTCGGGCGAGCGCGTCTACGCGCTGCGGTTCGCGCTCAACACGCACTTCGCGACGCCCGGGTACCGCTACAGGTTCGCCAAGTCGCAGATGGACGGCGCGGTGACCGGGGGCCTGCGGGACGACCGGCTCGCGCAGAGCTTCGCGGCAGAGGTCGAGTTCAGCGAGGCGCCAACGTCGCCGGGGGCCACCGCGGAGGCGTGCGCGTCTGCGAGGCCGCTGTCCCCGCCGGCCGTCGACAGGGCTGCCAAGCCGCGCTACACCATCGCGCGCCTGTGAGCACGGCACGGCACGGCCCTCTCTCGTCTCGTCGCCGCCGAACGCTGCGACGTGCAAACCACCAGAGACAGAGGCACCACCACCTCGGACACTCCGTTTGCTCAAACAGTAGTTTTCTCATCCGGCCAAGCCGCCGCACCTCGCTGCTCAGCGGGCTTCTCTCCACTGCAATGATGAGCTCTCCATTCTGCCCGACAGGACCAGACGAGGGTGACGAGTTGTCTTTGAATGCTGGAACCCAAATGGACGTCTTGATACCAGTTGCCCAGAGGGACGTGGTGCTGCTGTTCAGACAGCAGCAGTGGCCGGTGAGTGCTCGCCTCCGAAGCCACATCTGGCCTCGGAAACCACAGCTAACAGTTACTGAAGGCCGGCCCCAGTGCGATTTGTCGATGCTTGCCGGGACCTGTGTGAGACCAGTCAAATACAAGCACGAATGATCTGCTCGACACACTTTCTGCAATACTTGGGAAACACCCCTGCCCTCTCCGATAGCGTGCAATGCACTCGATCATGAGGGAGGCGGGCACTGGGGGGCCTCACAAGCTGCACATGCCCCTCAACAGCCGAAGAGCAGCGAGCGGGACGCCGCACTGCGGGGCCTCGAGCCCACAGAGGAGTTCCGTGACGCACTTGGCCGACGCAGCGACGGCCCTGCACGCCTCGGTCGCCTGCACTGACGCCGGGACGACGTGGAGCGTCAGCACGCAGCGCCCCGCGTGGGAGGCGAGCAGCCAGAACGCGTGGCCCGCGTCGCCGACGAGCCTGAGCTGGTTGTTGCAGGGCGAGAGCTATAATTGGCTGCGACAATTTCTTAGAAACGGAGTGGTACACGGGAAGTAGGGGAATCCGGGGATATCTGGTGGGGGAGCTCAGCCAACGCAGAACCGAGGGCGGATATCCACACACGTACGCAGCAGCCCAAATGAGAATTTTGCCAGTTTCGGCGAAGAAATATCTTCACACGTGATCGGGAATCCGGGGATATCGGGCGGTGCGCACCGCTGCAGAGCAGGCGCTGGCAGCGCGTGGGCCGCGGCTGCGCGTGCACCATGGCCAGCGCCGTCGCCGGGGCGGGGCACGAGGCGCGGAAGGCGGCCTCCCTGAGCCCCTGGGGCGCCGCAGCGAAGGCCGAGAGCGGCAGGAGGCCGAGGGCTGCCAGTGGGTGCAGTATCTCGACGTCTTCTGCGTAGACGCCCAGCAGCGGGACACAGAGCGTCCCCATGGCCTCGTGCACAGCCACGGCAAGGCGCGACGGGGGCTCGCCGGTCGGCGACCACGCCAGGGAGGCCTGGAACGCCGTGTCGTCGGGGACGCCGACGACCTCGCGGCAGCGCAGCCCCCGCATCGCCTTCATCGTCTTCGCTTCGGTCTGGCGAAAATCAAAGTGCCGTGTTTGTTGGGTTTTCCCGAGTTTGTTCTGCTTCCTTTCTGGTCGGCCGGTTCTACACGGTGGCCAGCGGCTGCTTCTTGGTGATGAGCTCCCGCAAGCCAATTCCCGCAGGCCTGCACAAGTACGAACCACAGGCCACGGACTTGCGCCTAATGACGGTTGCCGGTCGCGATCGTCAATCAACTGCACGTGACGCGTCGCCAACTCTCGGACTTCTCCGACCCGACCTCCGCTGCCAGCGGCTTTCCTCAGCCTCGCCGAGACCCAATAAAGTACACTAGTATGGACAAAGCAGGTCGATCAGCAGATGCCCTGTTGGCGCGAGGTGGTCGTGTAGTTGGAGGGCACAGACGCCCGCTGCACTTGTGTGTCGGTCGCATCCCTGAAAGGCGCCCGTTGTTGAACACTCTCGGGCAATAGCAAATTCGGTCGAGCATAAGCATAGCAGACCTGTTCAAGGACAAAGGACAACCCTGAGTCTCGAAAAGTGATCTATTCCTATGAGATCAGTCGGAGTCGCGTGGCGTCTCCTCGTTCAACTTGGTGACCATTTCACGAGGTGAGCCGGTTCCGAGTGTCGCTCCCATGTACAGGAACTGGGGGCGGCGGCCCAGAGTGGGTCCGTAGAGGGAGGGCAGCCTGTTCTTGGGGATGACAGCGACATTGTCGTAGCTCCACAGGTGCTGCTGCAGGACGCTCTCTGGGATTTCGCGCCAAGCTATGATGACCAACAAGGACAGCTTTGGCAGGGCCCCGGCTCTCACGATGTTGTTAAACGAGTGACCCTTCTTGTCGATTTCGTCAGCTTGCATCACAGTTGTGCTACCCTCGGCAGTGTATCGGGCCTCAACAGCGCACGCAAGGAAGGATGACGGCGTCTTGAAGAGGGAGACCATATCGAGCCTGCACAATGGGAGTAAATGAGCTTGATATCGATATGTAGTAATCGCATACCCTGCCTGCCCACTGGGTGGAACGAATATTCCCTCTCTGTCCTGGAACACGTCCCTCCAGGGTTGTGTATCCCAGGCACCCATGAGGTTGGCAGTACGCCACGGGTCACCAATGGTGTAGATGCGGGTGCTCCGATGTGAATAATCCTTTCTTCTCCAAATCAAGAGCTCCTTGTAGTGCCTGTCGATCGTCGTCTCAGTTGCTCCGGGCATGAGCAGGTGCTGAAGCATCTCCCATCCGAGATGGAACAGCTCGAAATGGTCTCCAGCAGCTGATCCAGCAGGCCACTCAATCCCAGTGAGCACGAAGTCACGCATAATGATCGCAATGCGTTTGGTGATAAACCACTTGTCATCAGGAACCGAACTTGGATTGTCCAGGACGTTGAGGGCCCACATCCGGATCAGAAATGGCGGGATGACAGGAACGACAGTGTCAGCAACAACAGGCTTCGGAACTCTCGAGCGTGCCCTGCTGCGTGTCTCAGGCCCCCTTCCTTTCAGAGCATCAGAGACCGTTTCACCCACTGGTGTGCCTCCACTTGCGACAGTGACAGCATTCATGTAAATCCCCTTGACAATGAGCTCCTGGAATGTTGGCTCTCCGGGAGCACAGCGGTCATCCAGGTGGTGACCTGTGGAGAGCAGAACAGGTCTCAGAATGTCCACATTCAGCTTTGGGTATCCTGCAGAGTCAAGCTTCACCAGCTTTTCCATCTCCACGTAGATAGTATTGAGGTTCAGTTCCCGTGGGTCTGGCAGGGCATGAAGGGAACTAAGAACCCTGCAGAGCCTCTCGAGGGTGCGTGGGTGGCCTCCACAGTCCAGAACAGCGGCATTGAAGGCATGGTATTTCTGCAGCTCAGGGTACTGTTCCGCAACCATCTTCACAGCCGAGTGTGCTCCGATCAGTTTCAGTGGGATCCATCTGATGTCCCTAGGCAACGAGGTTAGCTCTCTTTGTGTATCCATCTCTGTACCTGCCCGAGGACGTCTGAAGGCCCATCTTATCCAGTGAGGTAACGACGTGTAGCAGCTTCCACGCCTCAGACGAGCAGCGAGCCCCTGTGAGGGAAGCAATTTCGTGGAGCACCCGTGTTCCACTTGCTGCACTTGTCGACAGCAGGTTTGCGACCTCGTCCACGCCAAGGTATATCGCCCTGCAGCCGCCCCTGTCATTCGCCACCGCATCGAGTGCCTTCTCCAGGCTCAGGTCCACAAAGGTCGGCGATTCTCTTGCCCACTGGGCAAACATATCGAAACACGATGGTGGAACATCGCGTTCGACAGGGAAGTCAAAGAAGTACCTGCACGAGAACAGTGTTAGCACACTGGTGGACACTGAGTCTCAATACGTCGCCAGGGCCCGCAGGGCGAGGTACTGCAGCGGCATCTCCTCGTCCCCCTGCAAACGGGGGCCCAGCTGTTGTATGTGACGAGCAGCGGTACGCAGCTGTCCAGCAGGCCCCGCAGCTTCTCCACGAGTGGGCGCTGCTCGTCTGGAAGCATCTGTACCAGAACAGATTCGTCGTCTGCAAGGAGCTTGGGCAGTTCGTGCCACACGTCATCAAGCAGTCGCGACTTGCCAGTGCCCGGTGCCCCCGCTGTCGAACACAGGGGCACAGACTGCCGTGCATCGACACTCTTGTGACTCAGAATCGCAGTGAAGCACTGAACCAACTCGTAGAAGGCGTCGATGCGCGAGGTTGTGGTGAGCACGTGCGGTGCACGCTGGCCGCAAGGGAAGGCGATCAGATAGCATTGATCGGGAAGTGATTACAAATGGCGCACGTTGTTCGGGACCCTGCGGTCGGTCTTGGGGCGCAAGTGCGAGGGAAGATTCTTGCTTGCCATCCACGCTTCGATCGACTTCAGCACACATTCAGCGGACGTCGTGTCGAAGACGACGGTGTTCATACCTGCAATGAAAACGGGCACTGTTGTGAGGGACAATGAAGAATCGGCCGTGAAACAGTGGCACAATTCCTGCTTTCACAAATGAACAGGGTGGGAAAGGGACACACGGTGGCGGAAGAGCACGCAGAGGGCTCTAACAACAAACTCCTCCTCGAAGCCGAGCTCATGGAAGAGAGTGCTCAGCACAGCCTCAGACGCGCCCAGAGATGGCAGCTTCATGTTCTTTTTCGAGAGCCTGCTCTGCATCTCCTCCCACAGGGCGTCCTCCCACAGCTTCATCTCGTCATTCATTTTGCCACTGCCACTGGAGTACTGCTCTGTGGGCGCCGACAACTGAATTTCGCGTGCGAGCCTGGCAGGATTGCAAAAGTGTCGGGGATCAGCGCTCAGGATTTGCCAAAATCACAATTGATCTGTTCCTCCGGATAGATCTTCCTGTCCGAGATACCGATATCTATTTCCTGGGGCACCGAAATGGGAATTGGATAGGCTGCCGAGAGTTCACTGGCTAGCGATGCGATGAGGCACTGACACGCCAGGGGTTCGCAACAGGAGGATCTCACACACTTCGCCTTGCACCTGACAGAGCTGGGAATTCTCTGTACCAGGACTGGCCCCGAGTCTTACCCTGCAATGACCTCCGCCTTGGACAAGAGTGACAGCACCAGAGAGGATACCAGCGTCCAAAACAACAAGTGTAGAATAAAGAGTGGGCCGATCTACCAGGTTTTCCTATCTTCTCAGAGACAATCAAGGCTTGGATTTGGACCTGGATGCACAGATACTAATATTGGTACGGAAAACAATCTGGCCGGCAGCTGGACTCCATCTCAATTTCATGAAGGGCTCGAAAACAGCATCTTGATCAACGTTCATCAAGTCGCCAGTGCACTCGACGCACTGGCGGTTGCCCAAGTCAGTTTGATGTGCACGTCGCTTTTTTCTACCGAGGTCCCTTGCACAGCATGCGGGCGACAGGGGCGTGCCATCCTACCCTTACAAGCAGTGCAATCGCGTTCCACAGCCCGTGACTGGTCACCTTTCACGCTCTGCATCTGCCTGATCATCCGTTCAAGCGGTGATGTCCACGTTTACAGCAGCTGTCTGACCTCGTTCTCCTCGCCAGCACAGATGCATCCTTGCTTTCCACGTGTAATGCCCTAGAGAGTGGCTAGGGCTGCCCTTGCCTCCGGCGTCGCTAGCTGTAAGCACGACGTCACTGCGTCTCACTGGCAGAAGGGAGCAGCTTGATCGCGGTGCACAGGAACGGGAAGGCTTGAAGAACAAGATCTTGCCGGTGCCCGCTCCCCACGTTTACAGAATAGGAAAGATGCTCGTTGCATCAGGCCAGAAGAAATGTATGATCAGTGGGCCATGGGCGTCGGCCATGCTTAACTCGATTAGAAGTGTGTGCGTCCTAAGACTCTGCTCTCTGGGTATTCTGCAAGGAGCTGTTGAGCCATCTCGTCGTCGTGTTCGCATTTCATGGGCATGGAGTCGGAGGCACCCTCGGGCCACTGGATCTCTGTGTGATTCATGAAGGCCGGGTACCTGTCAATTTCGGCCTTGCCCGCCCAGTCAAAGTCAACGATGAACGCGGCCATCTTCTCACCACACGTCCTCCCGAAGATGTTCGGGTACCTCAGATCGCCGTGCACGAGGTTGTTTGCTCGAAGGAGTTGCAGGACCTCCAGAAGCGAGTCCCGGAAGACAGTCCCCCCAGCCGCCACCGCCTTGTCGAACTCCAGCAGCTCCTCGCACCATTCCATTACCACCACTCGCCACCCGTCGCCATGCTCCCCTAGTGCCCCCTCGTACAGCAGCTTCGGGGCCATCTGGTGCCCAGAGAGCAGGATGTGTGCCTCCTTTCCGTACCGCCTCACAAACTTGATTGCTAGCTGCTTCGGCACGGTGAGGTCGCCACCGGCGCCCACGACCTCTGCGCGGAACAGGAGCTTCTTCGCCTGCAGCTGCTCGGTGTATTTGAACCGTATGGTGGCCTCGCTCTCGGATTGGAAGTGCACCACGTATGGGTAGTATTGCACGAGCGGGCTTGTTGTGCTGATGCTGTCAATAACGTTGCTGTAGTGGGTCATGAGCATTGGTAGGGTCAGCTTCAAGGCGTGGACGAAACGCGCCGCGCGGAGCATCGCGTCTGGTATTGGCAGCAGGTTGAGGGATACTACGGGGTCCACACGACGCCCAGCAGCAACGTGAACTCGGAGTAGTGGGCCCTCAAGCTCCAGCAGGACCGCTGGACACGGCGACCTGTCCACAATACTCTCGACGTCGTCCTTTGCCCAGAAGCGCGCATAGTAAAGGAAGTTCTGAACGACGAGATCACCCACTTGCCAGTGCGATACCAGCCATTGAGGTTCGAGAAAAAGGCGGTCGGCGTACCCTTTCCAGTGTCTGGCATGACCACGAGGTTTGCCAGCATCGCCAAAGGAGAGCCGCCGCCAACGACGCTGCCGTCTGTCTTCGAGCCGTCGATCGTGTACGGGTCAAAGTTGGTCATCCCGAGGTGGTCCATCAGCGGCCGGAATGCGGCACGGAAGCCATCTGCCCTTCTGGCCTTGCCACCCGGGCCGCAGCAGAAGTTTGGCATTGTGCTCACTAGGTCCTGCACGACCTGCTCGGCGTCGTAAGATGGTGGCTGCAGCGAGAGGAGAGGAGCACTGCATACCTGGCAGTCGTCCTTGTCAGGCAGCGCGCTGACGCACATCTCCGCAAAGGCTCGGAGCTCCTGCGACAGTAGAACAGCGGGAATGCCGCCTGACGTTCCAGCGGGCCTGTGGCAGAACAGGACCGTATTCTCTGCCCCCTGCGGGCTCTCCAGCAGGCCGATGTCGCCCGCGACCGATGACGGAGCTTTTTTGGCCCTCTCCGACCACTTGTAGGCCTCGCGCACCGCTGCGGGCGACAGCACCGGCGTGGCCGCGGGGGGGAGCTTGGGGGCCTCGACGCCCATCTGGCACAGCGCGCCGGCGAAGGTCTGGGCGGTCGCCACGCTCCCGAGCACCTCGTCGTCGAGCCTGGCGAAGTCGAGGCGCTGCTCGAGCTGCTCGCGGTCCGTCACGCGCAGGCGCTTCTTCTCGCGGTCCTCCAGCCTGTCGTACAGCGACCACACGCGCTTGTGCGCTGCCGCCCGTAGGGCTGTGCGCTCTGCCCTGCGCTTCTCAGCCTGCCGATCCGCGGGCTCTGCCTCCTCTGCTGCACGGGCCTTGTCTGCGGCGTCCTGCACGCGGGTGAGTGGGCGCTGGCAGGCGACGGCGGAGCACCACGAGCTGCTGGGCCGACTGCTGCGAGACGGCGCACAAGCGGCACGCAGGCGCGAACACGGAGGCGTGGGCGACGACGAAGCTCCGCAGCGTGGCGAGCCTGAACTTATCGTCGGCCACGGCCATCGCCGAGTCCACGAACGACGACACCACCGCCTCGTCGTCAGTCCCTGTCGCCATGGCGCGCGAAAATACAATTGATCCGTCCCTGCCGAAAAATCTTCCTGTCCGAGATACCGATATGAATTTCCTGGGAGATACAGAACTGGGAATTGGATAGGATGCCGAGAATTCATTGCCTAGCGAGGCGATGAAGCACTGACACGCCGGGGATCTCACCTGGAGGATCTCACACACTTCGCCTTGCACCAGACCGTAGAGGGTTAGTTGAGATGCCTCAGACGTCGCGCTTGCACACGCAGCACCTCCTGGAGGCCAGGCTGCGGCGTGTCTCGACCACCCTGCGGCAGTGGCGGCCTGCGTGGCAAAAACATGTCAGATGCAGGGAGCGAGGCCCAGAGGCAGGGAGGCTGAGCCCACAGTAGTGCGAGCCTCTGTGGCCTGCATCCAGGTCTATGGGGCACGTGCTGCGCAGGAACTCGGCCACCCTCTCCACAGGCAGGCCCGTGGCACACCCGGCAGCGTGGAGGGCCTGGGGGCAGGGTCAGGCAGGAGGAGGGGGCAGCGGGGCTACCTTGGCCATGATCTGGAACGCTGTGTCGACGAGGAAGACGTTGTCGAACGGGTCCGCCGAGGTGAACTCGAAGGGGGTGGCCTGAATGAACGCGACGCCCTGGGGGAGGCTCTCGTCCCACACCTCCCTCTTGTCGTCAACGATGAAGCAGAGCGACCCAGCAGGAGGGCTGGGGACCAGTGTCTTGCGCTTCTTCTGCCTCGGGTCCTCGGTCTGGCAGTGGGCCAGCACAGCGGTCAGTGGGAGAGGACTCGGCAACCAAGCTACTCACCGTCGTACAGACGACGTGGCCGTGCAGCTCCCCGATGTACCTGCTGATCTCACCGACCAGGAACGAGTTGTTGAACGTGTTGATGGAGAACCTGTCCGGGGGAGGGTCCTGTCAGAAGAGAGCAGCTGCAGAAGCACGACATCGCTGTGTCTCACTGGCAGAAGGGCCGCAGCAGCTTGATGGCGGCGCAGAGGAACGGGCGGACCCGGAAGAACAAGAACTTGCCGGTGCCCGCGCCCCACGTGCAGCACTCGTCCAGTGGGCTCGCAGACCGGGCGGCCCAGTTCAGCACCTCGGAGCAGACGAACGGCCCCTTGGACACGCCCGCAATCAGCGTCTTGTCGAGGTCGAGGTACACGTGGACCGGAGCGTCGCCGCTGAGGGCCAGCGTGGCGATGCGGCGGCAGAGGAGGTCTCCCAGCAGACCCACGGGGCTCTCGGCTCCAGCCCGCGAATGTGTTCCCAACGCAAACGCCTCCACGCAGCCACGGCGAGGCGAGCGAATGCAGTCTGTGGCAGAAAGCAAGGGGATCAGCGCAGGGAGGGCACAGAGCACGCTACAGGTGGCAGGCTGCACGCGCCATACATCTGGGAGAAGGAGAGCGTGTTCTTGGCGACTTCGACCAGGAAAGACCACAGGGGTGCGTTCCCCAGCGCGTCAGCTGCCTGCGAATCTCTGTGTCAGAACGGGCCGACGTCGGGGGACTGCAGGTCACCGCCAGGTAGTCGAAGAACACGCGCAGGTCGAGGGACCGCAGGGAGCTGAGCGCCGACACAAAGGCGCTGGGGACCAGAGCGCGGACGGCGTCGTCGAGCAGAAGCAGTCCACCCCTCGCCGCCAGAGGGAGGAAGCAACTGGCAGACTCACCGCCCCTCCCCTGCAGGCAGCAGAACAGCAGTGCGAACTCGAGGGCCGGGGCAGTGCACCACAGACGAAGCGGACCTGTTCCGCTCGGAGTAAGAGACAGAGGACGAACGAGGGATGGAGGGCGAACTACCGCCAGAGGAGACCGCGACGGCGTGAAGGGCTTTTGCTCTGGGGCAGAAGGAGAGCCACTTGTCGTCGGTGGTGGGGATCTCCCGGCCGTCTGCGGCGACTATCGCGCTTCGTGGGCATCTCAGCTCCATGTTCGATAAAGAAAACACTCAAATGTGATAAGATTTGTTCACACGAATCAATTTATCGTGTGTTGTGACGAATGAGTTCTGTGCACACTTGGTGCCAGGTATGGCTGCAGGTAAAAAACAAGGGGACAAGAGAGGCCAGAGGCAATTTGCGTTCTCATCTAAGTATGTTGACATTGTTTCAGGTACTGCAACGAGCACGTGAACAAGTGGGCACTTTCGAGTGCCGCCTCCCGGGATGGCGCTGCTCTCACAGCAGTGCCGCTGCCGACACCGCGGCCAGGGCCACGGCTGCAGTCGACACGGCCGAGGCGGCCGACTTCGGGCTCTCGTCGTCGACCATCCCGGTAACGGGGATGACCGTCATCGTCTCCCATCCCGCTGCCACCGTGTTGGAGCACGCCACCTTGCGCGGGCTGTTGACGACCTGCAGGTACTTGCCGTTGGTCGCCTTGAACACCCACTGGTTGTTGCCCTTGGACTCGGGGAAGAACGTCTCCCAGTCGTCGGCCTTGTCGCGGTCGCACGTGACCTCCCCGTTGTTGGGGTTCGCGCTCACGTACTTGCCGTGCGCGCCCTTCAGATACACCGCCCCGGTCCTGCTGCTCTTCTCGATGGTGAAGACCTCCCACGCTGCAGGGTCATCGCGAGTTAACACAATTTCAATCGGGTTTGTGCGTCTTTTGTTTCGTGGAGAAACTGGCGTACCCTGGACAGAATTGCGGTCGGCCTCGAGCTTGCCGTCGGGCTGCGCGCTGAGGTACGTGTTGAAGAACGACTTGATGCTAACCCTGCCCTGCAGACCGGTGTCGGGCTTGGTGCTCGACGAGGCGACGGGGTCGGGCCCGGGCCCGGGGTTGTTGGCGAGCTGCGGGCACATGTTGAGGTAGTACACCACGCCGTTCTGCTTGGCAGACCCCGAGCTCTCCTGGGCCATGCACGTGAACGTCGACGTCATGTCGTCGTAC
>CACRSC010000010.1:692844-706975 GCA_902651635.1 Mastigamoeba balamuthi
CGCGGAGAGGAAGAGAGCAAGGGCTGCGCGCTGCATGACGCTGTCTTGGAGGGCTGCTGCTTGCCGGAGGTGGTGTGCTGGTACCGCTCGGTCACGCAGAGTATAAAATGTGGCAGTTATCGCATGGCAGTTGTATCTTTTATGCCCCCGGAGGTGCATTTTTCCGTGCCGTTGTTCACAGCGTCCCCGCAGTGCACCAAAATCTTGCCACGTTCGCTGCAACGGCTGTGCATCCCCTGCAATTGCCCATCAGCGGCCCAACCCTCGCGGGGGTGGCCCACCGTCGCATTGCCCCCAGCCCCCTGGAAGCGAGGCTCACGGCACCCGCTGGCCGCGAGGCCCTGAGCGGTGTGGGGAGCATTGCAATTAAAGTTCATTTCACGAGCCTTTGGAATACCCGCACAAGTGACACACGCGTCCCGTTGCGGACAAACCGCATCCCCCTTTTAAGATCGGAGCGCCTTCTGCAGTGCGCCAGCCCCCGGATTGCTCGTATCACGGATTGCACCTGCACAGACGGCAGGCCCCAGAGAACGGAAGAAGGAAGCAGTCGGTTGAGTTCTATGCTCCTCCGACTCGCCAACTGCCCCAGCAGGCAGCGCTCGAGTCACCTGCCAGCATGCTTCTCCAGGCAGTGGCTCAGTCACCAGTGTTGGGGGGAGGAAGGGGTGTGGGGTAAAGGGGCGGGCTTGTGCTGTCCAGACAACCCCTTGTGGTTCTGTCCCTCATCGCCCAGCGCAGCGCAGTGCCGCGCAGCCCTCACTCGTGGCCGTGGACCAGCGGGTTGGTGAAGGCGGCCTTGGCGGGCTCGCAGGACCCCGCAGTCTGCCTGCCCAGCTGCTCCAACCAGGCGGCCTGCCTCTTGGGCAGCACCGCGCAGAAGTTGAGCTCGCTGGCCGTGCACCGGCACCTCGCGACATCCACGGGCGCGCTGAGCTCCCACGCGAGCGCCACCCTCCGCCTGGGCGCTGCCCGCGTGGCCCGCAGCTCGTAATCGACACGCGCGTGGAGGCTGTCGGGCAGCACGAGGCGCAGCGACGCGGGGTCGCAGCCCTCGGAGCGCACGACGAGCGTCACGGTGTCCTCGTTCTGGGAGTAGCTGTACGCGGGTACCTCGCCGCTGGCGGCCACCTCCGTGTCCGCGAGGGCCGCGACGGGGGACTGCGGCTGCCCCTCGGCAGGGTCCTCGGCGCGGGGGCTCTGCTCAGGGTCCTGGTCGCCTTGTCGAACTGGGCCCTGCGCCGTCCGCGTCCATCTGGAGTGTAGCTGCGCCTCCAGCGCCACCTGCGGGTGCCGCGGGGCTCGTGACAGAGGGCAGAGCCTGCACGGTGGGGCGGGGAGGTGCACAGAGGGGCTTGCAGAGCCACAGCAGTCTGCCCTCGATGTCGAGCTCCACGCCGCCACGGAGCTGCATACGACCCCGACGACCAGCTGCCTGGGCCGCGTGGTTGCAGCGCCTTTTCCGTGTCGATCATGCGTGAGCGCGTCTCAGCTGGAGGGGCTGAGGTGAGAGGTGGGCAACTGCGAGCCTACGAGGCGATGTCCCACGGGGAATCTGCCCATCAGAGTTGGATTCGTCTGAGAATCACTGGCGTGGCTGGCACAAACTGTGTCTTGCCCAAACAACGTGAACACAACACCGCGGTTAGTTCGGAATTTGCGGTGCTGGCGCACAGTGGTCGGTGCGACAAGAAAAGCCACGTCATACTGGCCATTATTAGCATTCCATTAAAAGAAGTCCGTGCAATACAGCCTCTCACCAATGGTCACAGTTCAGCAGTTCCGCGCCGTCGTGTACTCTTCGACGGTACTCTCGCTGGCGCTGGCTGCCTTCTGGTTCGGGTTCAGCACTGCCCGCAGAGAGGCCCTGATCGACATGGTCCTGTGGATACCGTTCCTCTTCCACGCCCTCCTGTGCCTCCTCGCGTGGCACGCCACCCGCAGGCCTGCACCGCGCTATCACCGGCGCCTCCTCGTCGCCGTGCGTGCCATTCTGTTCTCGGGGGCAGGGAATAATCCGACTCCCCTTCCACCCTGCTTCACACCATGAATAACAATCCAAATAATCTGGGTGCGGGCACACAGTACGCTGGGCTGCAGGTGGCGCAGTTGGTGGCCTGCACTGTGTTGATCGTGGCGGCGTTCCAAATGATGCTGGTCCGTGGGGCTGCTCGGCCTCAGGATTTTCTCCTCTTGGAGTTGGCACCGCTGGTCCTTCTGGGGCTCTTCATTGCGTCGGTGGTGATGGCCATCCAGCTGGCATGCTCGCGTGCTGCACCTGACGCATCCCTACCTGTTTCTCAGGTGGTGATTCTTCCTTCAGAGTGCTGTCCCTGGGCGGCACAGAACGGCTTCATGCCCATCCCTGCCACTGTGCCCGCGCAACAGCAACAGAACCAGCAGCAGCAGCAGCAACAGCTTCCTCTTCCTGTGCCCTGACCGAGGCCCAATAACGAGAGTTCTACATGGAGATACACGATGATTCAGTTGAAAAGCAGCTTACAGTTTCGAAAACTGAGAAAAAACCTCTCTCAATCCAAAAGGAGATGGATGAGTTCAATTCAAACATATCTACTCTGGGATGTCCAAGATGACTGCCTCTGCAGGAATACTCACATTTTTGGAAGCGGTGATGCTACTGTAAGAGAATTGGCCAACAGTGTGAGTGTCTTTTAGTAATACGAGATTCCGGGTTCTGAGTTCTCCAGCCTCGGGTTTCAGCTGTTCTTGAATGGCCCTTGCAGCTGGTGGCCATCACAACTGGGCTGATGAAACCTCAGAAGTGAATCAAAGTACAGCTCCATCAGAAGGATGGGTCAGAAAGCCCTTCCCATGAAGTGAGTGCTTGTGTTCCCCCCTTGCCCTTGGCCCAAGTGCCATTGCATCCCATGTCACAGATATTTTACTCACCTTGTGGCGAAACACTGGCAGGTGGAATTGGTGTCTTCGTTCGTTGTTTTCGTTCATCAACTGCACTCCCTGAGTTGTGAGTGGGGCCACATTGTGACCCTTGGGGTGTGTGTTGTATTACATTCCTGAGGTGAGCAGGATGTGCGATTTGTACAAGGAAGTGCTTGGTGAAGCCATCAGAGCATGTGGTTGTGAAGCCCAAAGGCGAACCATGCCAGGGCGTCCTGGTCTGGGCCATCGTGGAAGGGTGTTATGAGGATGGCAATGAGCCACTTGACGTGTGCAAAGACACTTGACAGTTTCCACATGGCTCCTGTGGTTTTTATTGCCTTGTTGTATGCACAGCATTCCTGGGTGAAAACTGCCACCCTGCATGCCACTGCACCTGTCCCCTTCTACGAGGGATTGGGTAGTTTGTAAGCCACTTTGGATGGTGGAAATGGTCACGTAGCCAGGTTTAGTGATCATGTCATCAGTGATTTAAATACCCCCCTTTAATATCCCCCCCCCTCCAAAAACCAAGACAGAGGTTCTGGTGAGCAGAGATACATGAAATCCAGCCTGTAACTACTGTTCTCACTATTACCCATATCTACAATAATCTACATGGGAACGGCAGAGCTGGAATCTACTATTCTGAATTCTGTTATTCTATCTCAGATCTCTCTCGAAAAATAATCCCCCTCGGTTGGCAGAGAGTTCACGTGCCACAAACCCCTCTAGTAACAAATCCATTGATACCATGCATCCTCCTAATCACCTACTAGATAATCCGGAGACTATGCAAAACAAGATCACAGTTTTCTGTATTATTTTGCAGCGTTTCATTTTTCATAGATATTTTTGTGTAAAACCAAACAAATTCTGCCCCTTTGAGTGGAAGTGAAATTCGATCTTCAAAAAGAGGTTTTATTGGAACCCTCACTGGAAACGCTGAGAAATGATGTCAGGGAACAGTGTCGAATAGTCTATGTCCTTCTGAGAATACTGGTTGAGCTCGACTACCATGTCTTTCATATGAGTTTAAAGATCATTATCTCTCCTGTCTTCTCATTCCACAGAGCAGCCCACTACTCCTGATTTCGACATGAGGATGTAAGGAAAATATGGGAAGAGAACTATACTTATCCTGAAGGGGTTCGCACAGTGGTCCAGCCTGGGGGTTTTTTTTATTTATCAGATATGAGAGAAATGTTCTCATAGAGCATTTCCCTCCTTCTGTGGTCTTGATAATTGAAGTAAGCTAGTAGAACTGGGAACTTCGATGGCTCAATATCAATTATCTATTTAGAAGAGGCCCACTCTGTGATATCAGAAACATGATCATGCTCTTCTTTCTCTGTGCATGCAAAACAGGGGGAAAAGCCTTGAGATTTACAACTTCTCCACCCGAATTTAGCAGACACACTTATCAAACACACTCATTTTTGGTATACCTCAGTTATCTACTGCCCAATTTGGTCTGGCTTCTCTCTTATCTGACGAATGGCTGGGCTATTCCCTTAATACTTCTTCAATTTCTTGTCCATGCAAACACTAAATTCCCATAGAGAATGAAGCTCTCCAGTTTACCACTGAGAGATGTCTTTGCCCATTCTGTTTCTGTGCGTAAAAGTATTATTGAGTCCTTGTATATGCATGAGGGTTTGCAGCAGTAAGTGTGAAGCTCTTTTCAGTGCTGAAACTTCATAACTTCCTTAATTCTGTAGATAATCATCGCACTGTCTGTACCACATTTCGTGGAGATTGTTCTTCAGTTTCTTGAACTCAGCAGTAAGGCGAGTTGTGCCATCATCCTCCAGAGATCTGTTACAGTGGAATTTCAGATAGATCCAGATTTTCCAGAATTTAATGACAGTGTACGGGTCACACTGAGGATGTACTATTTTTAGTTTCCATCAAGGGGGGTTCAGGAGAGGCGTTTGCACAGAAACCCCTATTTGCCACTATGAGAGACTCATACATTAGTACACACGTGATAAGAACAAAGATCTGCAGTTGTGATACAGGATAGGGAATGTGATATGTCTGAGCACAACCTCAGTGTCCAGTCTCCAACTCTGTGAGAAAATCAGGTCATCCTTGTCTAACTCCTCCCAGTCCTCACGAGTGAGCACTATTGCTGCTATTTTGTGCCTAACATGAGAGGCTCTGAGCTCGGCTACACTGTTATGCAGTCTGGCAATCTACCAGGGTTGTCCACAGTGGTCTGTACACATGACAATAGAAACTGAAGGGGGGGGGATAATAAAATCACAGGCATATTGACCTCATACCACTTGTGTATTACCTGGATGAACGCACTGTTATGACACTTTGGTGAGTACCCTCCCAGATATTAACATGGCTGTGCCCTGAGATGACCATCTGGTAGCGCTGTCCAGGCCCATTTAGTTTGTAGCTTCATGACGAATCTTTGCATGAAACCTATCTTTGGCAGAGCCAAATGAGACAATGTTGTTCTAGAAGTGAGAGAGAAGAAGGAGTGCACCATTCTGACACCGGAGAGAGAACAACCAACAGAACCAGCCCACGCTATCGTACTCTTGACAGGGGCAAGTCAACTGCTGCCACCTCATTTTGGTACTGTTCATGTGTCTGTAGCACAATCTGGCTCTTGCCCCAGTTTGAGAGCACGGTGCAGATCTTGTGAACATTGTGACTGATTGTCTTCAGGCCAAGGGGCATCCAGCCCACAATCCGGTCGTGGAGCTCCTTGTGCCCATGTTATCAGGATTCTTATAGATCGTGAGGTAGACACTCTTGTGGAGGAAGTCACGGGGTGATTGGCCCAGAGAGTCGGATGCCTCTCGTGGATATAGGCGAAGATCTCCTTGAGCACCTCCCAGAGTATAGACTGCTCAAGACACCTCCGAATGCCAGCATAGCTCAACAGCTCTGCCATTTTTTGGGCACAATTAGTGAAATAATTATGACCATGGTCGCCTTTTATGCAATAATGTTTGCAATGACCTTGCAGAGATCCACACACTATTTGGCAACATAAAGGGCACACGAACATATGCAGCTTTCACACAGTCTTCCACATAGCACGAACACACCACCTAACCAGATGTGGGGAGGAGGAAGCAGCCAATAGGGGGGTTTCGGGACGTTTCTTTGTTGGTCCACCCACTGAGAGTCCACTGGCGTCAGCAAAGTGGGTGGTTTCTCGGGGGATGTGGGTTTTTTCCAAGGAAAAACCCACAAAAGTGAAGGACTGGGTGGATTATCTGTGGGTGTTTTCAAACCCCCTATGGCATACATAATATTCCTTCTGCTCTTATAAATGACATGACATGAAAGCAAGTGCAACAAAACAAGAGGTCTCTATAGCATCAAGCCCTGATGGATACATACCATGTTATGAAATTCTTGTCACTCTTTTGACATCAATTGTAGATGGCAATCACGATCTCTTCTCCAATTGATTGCCTTCTTCACATGCTATCTTCTTTTTCCAAATATTACAGATGCACCTGGCAGGGCTCTTGACATTTCGAGGGTCACACGACTCTTGAGAAGGGCTCACATGTTCTTAATTGGGTTCAGGTCTGAAGAGCAGACAGGCCAGGTCATACGGATTACATGTTTAGAGGCTCGTCACTTTTCGGCCAAGTGGAAGGTGTACTTGGGATAGTTGTCCCCAGGATTGCTTTTTGTTTAGTGTCGTTTTCAAAAATGACCTCACACATCAAAACCTTCAATTCCAAATGTGTCGTGATGATGTCATCATAAGGAATCATAAGGAATCCGATAAAATTCATTTTTCCGATTCAATTCGCCAATCAAACTTTTAGTCAAAACTTATCTGGGGTCAGGAACTCTTTGCCAGGACTGTAAGTGAAGAGCTCAGTCCAGTCACTGACAAGTAGGCTGCAGAAGCTGAGACAGCATTTGGAATTCAACCATTTGGAGCGAGAGTATCACGACTCGGTGCTTGCTTTATCATGTGGTCAAATCGTCTGGGCTCTGAGTGATCAGTTGCCAGTCATGGGCATGGGGTGTGAGCCAAGGGCAGGGATGGGCATGTAGCCATTGTTCCCAGACCATGGGTAATAACCCGGAGAGACAACTACTGCCTGGGGGGCTTGGGAAGCTGGGGCAATTTCAGCATTGGGATATCTTGCCAGCCGTATTGCCATGACCGTTGATGCAATGAAGAGCCCCAGAAGGACCAGAGGTGGAAGCACGCCCAGCAGAAGCGTTGTATTCCCAAGGTCGCAGTTGCCGAACAGAATGGATGGGACGCACAGCACCACCACTACAACCGCTCCCAGCACCATCTGCACAATCTGCAGGGTGGCATACTATGCCCACAGTCAAGTCCCAGCTGAGAGGTGAAACAAGAAAAAAAAACTGTGAACCGGAGAGGGTAGAAAAACAGCTGAGATGTGGTGGAGCTGTTTCGAAGTGAATCGAGTGAGGATAACGGGGAAACGCACGACTGCGAGCAGGTGACGCCGACCATGGAGTGCAGAGTCGGTCGTCGCGAACCAGGCGAGGAGGCAGAGGCCGGCGTGGCAGAGGAAGACGGCCCAGGGAAGGCCAGGCAGCACACCTTCGGGGTGGCGGAAGAAGCGCTCGTACCAGCACGCTGCCAGCACCAGCGAGAGCGCGGTGGCTGTGCCCACCACGATGCGGAACTGCTGTGCTCTGTTCATTGCGGTTGTTGGAGTGAGTGCCTTACGCAGAAGTGGATAGCGGTTTTGGATAAATCCTTTTCGTGTCTTCAACCGTTGTTTCTACTTATTTCCCGATTCACCAACGATATCTCACCGCTTCCTCCCCTCCCCTTCTGGTCATTGGCCTCCTGTTATGTGAGCTGCACCACTTACCGGTGCTCAGCTGACATTGCAGAAATAAACCAACATGTCTTGAGGAGGATGCATTCGCGATAATGTCACAGCACGCAGCCGGGTGGCTGTGTGCCTCGCCCCCAGCACAGCGCAGTGTCGCGCAGCCCTCACTCGAGGTCGTACACCATTGAGTTGTAAGGTGACTGACAGGCTGGCAGGCCCCGCAGTCTGCCTGCCCAGCTGCTCCCACCAGGCGGCCTGCCTCTTGGGCAGCACCGCGCAGACGTTGAGCTCGCTGGCACCTCGCGACATCCACAGGCACGCTGAGCTCCCACGCGAGCGCCACCTNGCGACGTAGAGCTGGCCCGGGGGGCGCTGGCCGGGGGGCGGCATCGAGGGGCCGGACGTACGCGAAAGATGCGCGTATCTTCGTGGGAGAAATCCACACCCTGCGTTGCACAATCGGAATCGAGGCAGGCTGTCCACAGGGTGGATGCGAGGTATCCTCCCAGGCCTCCGCGGGCGATCACTCATCAGCCGCCGCATCAAGGACCCGCGGGCGAATCAGGGAGCCTTGGGGGCACATAGGGAGCACTGTGCTGGTTCCAGAGCCCGTGGCCCTCTGAGGGGAGCGAGGTCTCCGTTGCCGACCTCGTACACGGATTCCTCACCGCAGTGCCGTGCGTCTCGTACATAGCGCAAGGCGTGCACGGCCTTCACGTGGCAGTACGAGCTCTGGCGCCTGCCGCTGTTCTGCCGCACGATGTGCAACGCCCGGAGGGGTGAGGTGCACGCAGTCCAAGGAGGAGGAGCACACGCTGGTGCCGGGGTTCAACATCATCGGGGTACACAGATACTTCGTGGCCGAGCTCGTGCTGAACGGGTACGGGCACACGATGTTGAGGGGTCGGTGAGGCTCGGAATCGAGATGACCCTGTGTACACTCATCTTTCAGCGCTTCTCCGCTGCCCTTACTGAGTAGGGGCGGGCAGAGACTGACGAGGCAAATGCCACCGATGTGCCCCAACAAACTTCGCTCCAGAGTGGAAAGGACGTCCACTTCCATTCTATGTGTAGCTCGTTATACCCTCCCTTTCAAACGTAGAAGATGCGGATCAGCTCCTTGATCATCTGCAACAGGGTTTCGTAGATGTGGCTGAACGTGGGACGTGCCGCAGGGTCGTGAGCCCAGCACGACTTCATCAGCGAGACGAGCCTCTGGTCCCAAGAGGGATCGACTGGCGGCCTCTGCAACAGTGGACGTGAGACTGTACAGTAGTGGGCGTCCCGATACGCACGTTCTTCATCACGTGCACCAACACGTCGGTCATTGACTTGAGCTCGACATCAGCATATGGCTCGCTCCCCGGTGACAGTACCGCCCACATCGTGATTGCAAAGCTGTAGACGTCGGCTTCCTGCGTGCAGTTTTGTTAACTCGAAATTAGTATTAGGAAATCACCTTGCTGTACTGCTCTCCTGCGAGTATCTCTGGTGCCATGAACAAGGGCGTGCCACTGCCAGCACTCAGCCTTTTCTCGGCCGCCACCTCGCGTGCACTGCCAAAGTCTATGAGCTTGCAGACAGCCACGTTCAGAATGTCCGGGCTCCAAGTTGGGTTGAGTATCACCATCTGCGCCAGAGAGTGAGTGCAGCAATAAACAGGAGGCTATTTGGTGGAAAGGGCGCACCAGGTGATTGTCAGGCTTCAGGTCCCTGTGCATCACACCCGATTCGTGGAGGTACTGCATCCCATTCGCCGAGTCGACAAGGCACTTGATGCGCATCCCGTATGAAAGGTGTGGGATCGCCTGCTGCAGAGAACCATGTGATAGGTACTCGGTCACGATTGCTTCGCGGCCGCGCAGGTGTACTGCACCGCAGAACTCGATCATGCAAGGGTGGCGCAGCTGCTCGAGGAGAGTGGACTCCCTCTCGAAGTCGTCGAGTCTGTCCTGCTGGTTCTCGAGGTCTTTGAACAACTTGACCGCCACTTGCTGCTCGCGGTACAGAGCACGGTAGACGGTCGCAGTTGCCCCACGGCCGATCTCGGAGCAGAGAGTGATCTCGCTGAAGTCGAGTCTGGGCGATGGCCCGCTGTACAAACTCGCAGAGAACGGTATGGCACAGCAACACGGCTTGCCCTTCCTGACGAGCGTCGTGATCAGGAGGATGCTAGGCTCTATCCACTTCGAAGTCAGGTGGACCGTCGCATCGATGAGGACTGCAACCGTTTTTCCAGGAGCAATCTCCCCGCTCTCCGGCCTGAACGAGACTGCCACCCTCTGCGAACTCGGAGCCACGAAGGAGAACTTGACAGGGCCCTCCGTCGAAATGTTCTTCAGCTCCAGGGTGTCATGCACCGGTGTGCCGACCGGCAGTGGCGAGCCGGCAAATGCCAGAGAGCTCTTGCTTGCGCCGACGAGAGGCATATCGCTGACAGCGAAGCGCAGTATCCCCTCGACGGCGTCGTCGTACCCTGCCTGGCGCCTATCAACCACGGCACGAATGATGTGCGTGGGGTTCCCGAGCATAACCGAGCCCTGCGGACGCTCCACAATTACCAGCTCCACCACATCCGAAACGTTCTGCTCATGGATGATTGGGAATCGTGCAAGGAAAAGAAGTGATTTGGGGTACCGATCCGGCAGTTGCCTCGAGTGGCGAGCTGTAAAGACGGGGTTCGGACAAAGGCGCCTGGCTTGACGTTCCGGATATTGTCGAGCAGAGCCGGCAGCGCTCTTGTGGTGCGCAGAGGGCGTGGTACAGCACCTCAACTGGCGTTCCAGACATGGACACCAGCTTTGTGAGGGTCGAGTTGAACACTGCGTCCGTGCTAATCAAACGCAGGGCTGCATCGTCAACCTTGGGCCCCACCCACGCTGCACTCGCAGCCAGATGCAGGATGCCCCTGCTGTCCAGAGGGTCGACAAACGTGAAGACATCACCCGTGTCCCGCAGTTTACGAATATCCACGTCTCGTGTGGGCCTCAGGGACGCGAGCGACGTGCGCGAGAATCTCGACGGGTGCTCAGCGGCGTAGCGACTGTGTACACAGAAGACACGGGATGCTTCGTCGGGTGTGCGCGAAGTCAGGAGGATCTCGATCACCTCTGACAGTGTCGGCAGCAATGACGACGGTGACCGGGCCACCAAATCTCTGAGCTCTCCCGCAGTGGTAGGCAGGTGTTCGACTGCGAGGTGAGTCGCGGCGGCATATAGCGTGGCCGCGAGGCAGCCACAGTCGTAGGCAAACGAGCCCGTGCGTTCGAGGTCCTTGAGCGCGTAGGGCTCCGTGGTGATGCGCACCGGCCAGCCCAGAGGGACCGACTCGCCGAGGTCGCCAACCGCGAAGGCCCACTCACCACTTGGGCTAAGGCGTGCCCAGATGTTCGTGGGCGCGACATCCCCGTGGCAGAACCCCGCGTTGTGGATCGCCTCCAGCCCCGCGACGCACCAGCAGCAGGCGTCGAGAAGCTCCTCGTCAGACCACGTGCGCTCAGAGAGGTCGTACTGGAAGAACTCGACGAACAAGCACGCCCTGCCGCAGTAGCTGGCCGGTGCGACCTGTGGCGCCAGGACCTTGGGGATCGCCTCCGTGTTCTTCTGGTTTTTGATGTCGAGGTAAATGCTGCGCTCACGGAGGACCTTGACATTGCTCACCTCCGATTTGGACATCTTCAGGACCCACGGCTGCTGGTTCAGCAGGCACAGGCGGAACTCGCAGTTACGCGACGTGAAGTTGAGGCGCTCGTTGATCGGGAGAATGGCCTTGGTCTCGTTGAGTGGGAAGAACGCCGCGTTCAACACGTCCGCAACCTGCGTGGCGAGCTGCTGCTCCTCGACCGTCTCCTGCTTGGGCGCCTCCCTATCCTCCTTCTTCGTCACAGTGACGGCACGCTGCAGGGAATCGGCCACAGTGGCAAGGCCTGAGGGAGATTAGCGGATAAGGTAACGAGGATAACGTCCTCACAGAAACCCACAGCGCCCATTGGCAGGTGAGCGATGGGTGGCCGCTGAAAGAGGGGGCGGCAGTGGCACACCAAACCGAAAATAAGGTTACCTTTGGGCAGCTCACCGACGCCAGCGGCAGGAACTGTTTATGAAAGGGTCATGGTGGTCCTTGCGAAGAAGACAGATAGTAGCATCCGGAAGAAACGAGAGCCCTGAGAACAAAGCAGCGGCGTACCATCACTCGAGGGAAGAGGTGCGACAGCAGCAGCAGCGACGGGCTCGACCACTACGAGGTATTAGAAAAAAAGCACCAGTGCCCACTATAGAATCAACTGAATCGCAAAACAAGGAAGTGACGGGGGAGAAACGAACCGACAATGAGGCGCACGACTCCGGTGTCACTGACCGGGACGGCCTCGAGCTCCTCTTGCAAGGCGACTGTCACCTTGTCCTGTGGGTGGGGGTGGTCGCCACGATGACAATTGTTGGAAAAACGATCATCATCAGCTCAACACGATTTCCTTATTTTCGCGATCTGAGAGGGCCCTGCACGCCGTCCTCGTCGATGTACTTGATGGCGACGAGGCGAGCCGGGGCGAGCCGTGACGCGATGTGTGAGCGGACGTCGTCGTAGGCGAGCGCAGGCACGGGCACGCGGCGGATCTCGCCCCCGGGATCCACGGTCACCTTGAGTGTATACGCGCCTTTATCACCCATTTTCCCAATATGGTTTAGCTAAATCACTTGTTCTTCACAAAATCACCGTGGATCCACCAGATCCACCGAAATCAGTGAATCGGCCAACCCTAATGAACTTCCCATTTCTGAGAAATGCAAGTGCCATCCAATCATTATTGAAATGCAGGCGGTACTCTCCCACTGCCTGTGAAGGACGAGGGGGGGGCTGAGCTCAGAGGCACGTGGTGATGCACAGGTGGAAGACGAGCATTGTGCCATGGCAGCTATTGCAACACCTCACGTTTTCAAGCCTCGGGCTGCATTCTCAGACCTCATATGTAAGAGACAGTAATCAACTAACAAATGCACCTCCACAGTGAGCTGCTCAAGGATGCCCTCCCATTGCAACCTCTGTAGACTTGTTACAATCCTGTGTTTATCTTCTTGCCCTTCAATTTTGATATAGCAAGTGTCCAAAAATGGGCCAGGCAGAGAAGACATACATTCCATGGGCTCATCCCTATTGTCTTGTTCTTTCTGTGAACAGAGTGGCCATAGAGCATCGTGATGAGCAGAACACGTTGATCACTGTTAGGATGGTGCCACAGGCCAATTTGTGAGTAGAAGTTGATCTGGGCAATGAAACTGGGTGCAGTCACACATGCTACTGTAAAGCCTGCCTGCTCACGAAAACTGATTACTTCTGCCCAGACCAACAGTTGCTTAAGGACGTTATAGAACCAGACCTCGTTGATCAACTTGCCACTTGCTCTGTGTCTGGCAATCCACTTATTTGATGCTCTGCCTGTGATCTTATAATACACTAGACAGGCATATTAAACATTTGGTCATCGCTACGTTTTAAGCGCTGAAGCGCTAAAATAGCGCATGTAGCGATTATTTTTCAGCGCTAGAATTAGCGCTAATTTAGCACTAATTTAGCACAAATTTTCCAATGCGCATGATTCGCATGACACGCATGACACGCATGATGCGCATGGTGCGCATCACTCGTTTATAGCGATACATGCATATGTAGTGCATGCATCGCTATAAACGATTAATGCGCATCATGCGCATCAATCGAAAAACACAAAATAAATTGATTTAATTAATGCGCTAGTTGCGCAACAGACGCAACATGCGCATAGCACGCATGAAGCGATTTAATCGATTTAATCGATTCAATCGCATTTAATCGCATTTAGCGATTCAATCGCTACAATCGCTAAATGCGATTGCAATTTACAAAAACTACTGGTCGACCACATTTTTAAAAAAAGTTTTGTTTTTATTTCTTTGGTGCTTCTACAGCACTGTGCTGCTTTAGCAGCATAGTACGGCGCCTCTTCTGTTGTGGTGAGAGGCGCCGTACATCCGCAGGCCCCATGCTGGCCAGCGTGGTCATGTCGTTCCAGTTGATGTCGTCCTGGTCGTCCTGCTGCTCCTCCTGGTACTCCTCCTGCTCAGGGGCCTCAGGGGCCTCAGAGGCCCCGTTCTGCAAAAATTCAGTTAGTATAAACACAAGGGAAGGGCAGTGAAAGGGGCAAGAGGGAGAAGGAGGGGAAGAAACATACCTCAACAGCAGCAGCCATCTTGGCTGCTGCTTCTCCTTCCCTGGCAGCAACCCTGGCAGCAGCACGTTCATGCTGCACAGGGTTGCTGATTAGTCCTAGGGCACGAACAGGAGAGACCTCCTCCCTGTGCCTTTTGGCCGGCTTGGCCTTGGCTTTCTTCAAAGCCTCAGCCACCACCGGCCGCTACAAAAGTGTTAGAAATTAATTATTTGC
>CACRSC010000010.1:708775-867959 GCA_902651635.1 Mastigamoeba balamuthi
CTACATGCGATTGTTAGCGCTATGTGCGATGCATTCGATGGAATTGCATCGCTAATTTAGCGCTACAATCACTACTAGCGCAAATAATTGCGCTAGTAGCGATTGAAGCGATCCGTAGCGATATAAATAAAAAGCAATAACGCTGAATTTAGGTCACATATAGCGCTAAAATCGCTATTAGCGATGTAGCGCTATTTAGCGCTAGAATTAGCGCTAAATTAGCGATGGGAGCGCTAAATTAGCACTGAAAAAACATCGCTAAAGATTTATCGCTCCATGCGCAAAAGTCACAGCGATGACCAAATGTTTATTGTGAAACTGTGTCTTAGCCAGGCAGTTCCCATGTAGATCCAGATGCCATCTGTGATGCACCAAGTGTTATCTCTTCCTTTTGCCTTCTCATGACAACTGATCATCTCACACAGTCTGTGGCACCTTTTAAGCACCATGTTCTTTGATTGTTCTCATTCTCTTTACAACAACTCCTACATTCTCAGATGGTGTGTTCTTCTTCATAAAACGCCAGCAGGACATGTTAATGATTCAGTCAGAGAGGTCTGCTCATTGCTGAATAACATCATGCAAGAGAGAGATAATTAAGAGGAATGATTAAGCAGTGTTTGCAGTTTTGCAGAACCCATGAGGTATATGGATAAGGCACAGGCACTTTTGCATGTACTTGTGTCTTAAGCAACCCATTGAGGTTCGAGCCCAAAAATGTTGTATTGTGCACCCTGAGCCCTTTGCCACAAGATTTTCAGGGCTCTGACTGAGATTTATTGAGTGCACGAGCCCTTCAAAGGGTCTTGTTGTGAACAGTGAAGGCAAGGCAAACTAGGTGGTCGTGCTGATTTTTGCTCTCCTTCCATGGCTTGTTGAGTGCCTTCCACTTGCCCTTCATGATGCTATATGGGCCCTCCACACAGGTTCATGGCAGTCTTCTTTGCTGGAAGAGGCACTGGTGCAACATTCCCATGCCAGTGCTTGGGCTGGGACCACAGTGTGTGGACAGTGGAACCCTCAAGGTAGTTGTAGCCCCAGGTGAAGTGCTGGTCCACGAGCATGGTATCCTGCCCGAACTCGTTCTCCAAGGTGCATGTGTGGTCTCGAATCCAGTGCCCATTGAAGAGCTGGACGTGTGAGATCCATTGAGCATGTGCACACGGGTGTGAGTGTCACACATAATGTAGTAGCACACACTGCAGCTGTTGAGCTTAAAGCTCCACGCTGGTTGTGGCAGAAGGACTTGATGTTCAATGACAGCCACTTATGCATCATTGCATGCAGGCGATTGTAACCCACAGCCTTGATGTCCTTGAAAAGTGTGACATATGTCACCTTCTCAAGGAAGTTGAGTGGGCTGGGTGGTCATGGCCCCAGAGGTGCATGTTGAGGTCACGGAACAATGCCCAGATGCTCGTGGTGATCTTTGTGGGAACAACTTGGTAAACACAGTGGTGGAGCTCACCAAAAGTCCAGGCCTGCACCATTTCTCGGGCTTAAAGGGCAGAGGAGCCCACGAAAAGAAGCAGTCTGGGCTCAAGATACACTCTATTTTGGGCTCGTACCTCATTTTACTGATTTTTTCATAGACATGTTTCTTGGTTAAGCAGAATATGAGTGAGATTTTGTGTGTTTTTGGTGAGACCAAGATTGCACAACCGGATTTGTATGCCAATCATCAGGCCAACACATATCACATTCCACATCCTAACAGACGGAATACACTTCCAAATTCTGATTCCTAATCCAACATCAAATACCATATGCACAGCATAAACTCAATTCCTGGTTTTCTCTGAGATCGGACACATTGGAGTGAAGTGGTACAGAATAGTGCCCTTTGCATGTCTTTGTAGTATTGGAACCTCACAGGAAATCTATCTAGCGGGGAAAAAATATCAAAGCGCACACGTCACTGGGAGAGAGGAGAGAGAAAAAGGGGAGAAAGATCCGGAACTGTAATACTGGGCGCTCAGTTGGCTGAATGCTGAGCGAATGGGGAGGGGGGGAGCAGGCGGGAGAGCGACTGTGGGCCGCTCAGTGGCGCTGCCTGAGCTTGGCGGCGCTCCTGGGCGACGTCGCTGCCCCCGCCGCTGCCCCGAACGGCTCGGGGTCCTGCTGCCTGTGCTTGCCGCCGCGGCTCTTGGGGCTCACGGGCGCCGCTGCAGAGCCTGTGGCGGCCGTGGAGGCGGCCCTGCGCGCCCGGCGGCCCCTGCGCGAGGGCGAGGGCTGCGAGGCCTCGGCGTAGTCGTAGTCGTCGTCCTCGGGCACCTGGTCGGCGTCGTCGGCGCCGTACAGCCGCGACGGCTCGCTCTCGGCGGCCGCCGGCGAGACCCCGCCGCCGCGTATCTCCTCCACCGTGTCCTGCAGCGCGTACATGCGCAGCAGCACGCTGGACGGGCATTTCCCAGTTTGGTCAACTTGCACAGAGTTCAAACCCCAAAAATAGAACGTAGTGCCGGTTCGGGAAGTAGGAATACGGGAGAATTCCCGGAATTCTGGGAAATTTACCTGCGGGCGTCCACCGGGACGCAGGTGCTGCCGGTGGCGGCGGCGCGCATCGAGTCGAGGTCCTCCGAGAGCTCGCGGACGACGGCCGTCATCGCGCGCGTGCCGGCGACGTCGCCGCGCGCCGCCGCCCTCGAGAGCGTCTCGCGCGCGCGCGCCAGCAGCCGCGGGATCTCGCCGAGGAAGAATATCTCGTCGAGGCACGACAAATCTTCCTCCTCGTCTGCGGCGCCGGCCGGGCGCTGCTGCAGCTGCACGGCGACCTCGCAGCCGCCGACGAGGTACGAGGCCGTGGCGGCCTTGCAGAGCGGGCACGAGGCCGAGGTGCGTAGCCAGCGGGCGATGCACTGCTCGCAGAAGGCGTGGCCGCAGCCGCGGGCGCGGGCCGCGTGGCCGGTGCGCAGCTCCGTGAGACACACGGGACACACGTCGCTGCCGCTGCCGTCGTCGTCGCTCGCGGCAGACATGGCGTGGGTGGGGGGAGTGCTATGCCCTCTGGGCAGGCGGGGGGGTAGGGCACAGATTGCGTGCACAGAAGAGGAGAGGAAGAAAGAGAGAAAGAGAGGGGGGGGGCAGAGATAGAGAGATACGGTGCGCCCAGGCGGCTCAGACGTCACCCCCGCGTCACAAAACAATCGATTCCGCGCCGCCTGCCCGAGAAAAAGAGGTGCACGGAGTGCTGGTCCTGTGCCTCTGTGGCGCGTGTGTGCACCTCGCGCACTATTTGAATTTTTTAAAAAGCGGGCAAAAATAGCGTTGGTGCCCTGCGGTTGCGAATCAAGAACTCTCGGCTCCGTGCAGCCCAGTGGATGTACTGTGGCGGTGCTGGCGGGGCCCCCCAGGGGTGCGCTCTCACTGCGTGGGCTACAGGAACTGCGCGGCAGCGTCGCCAAAGGCCTCCTGCAGGGCGGCGGCGTCCTTCTCGGTCTGCTCGTCCATCCCCGTGGGCCTCGACTTCCTCCTCCTGACGCTGACCCCACACAAGTTCTAGAAACGCCCTGCGTCAGTCCAGTGCACAGCGCTGCGCATTTGCCCCCCACCACCACCACCACCACCACCGCGCACCAGCAGCGCCTGGTACACCATGTTGGCGTCGCGCTTCTCCTGCGTGTCCTCTGGCCTCTGCAGGTACGTCCTCAGGAACTCGGTCATCGCTTTGAGCTGCGTGCGGCACCAGAGTCAATTGAATGCACAGAGGGAGGGGGAGAGAAGGTCTCTCCAAGTGCCTTGGGGAACGTGCAGCTGGCGGTGACGCTCTCGCCGAGCATGCCGAACGTGACGATGGCGCCGAACCACGAGCCGAAGAACGGCGCGTCGTCGGGCCCGTAGCCGCGGACGGCGTCCTTGGGCTCGAGCACGCACGAGACGGCCTGCACGATCCTCTGCAGCAGCGTCACGTACTTGTCGCCGAACCTGTGGTAGATCGTGCTCAGCGTGCTCGCCGCCAGCTCCCGCACCGCCCAGTGGTTCTCCTCGGGCCTCTCCCCCATGTTCTTGGCCACCGCGCACGAGATGAGCCCCGGCAGCAGTTGCTGCAGCTGCTCTCGCATCGGCCGGGCGCCGAGCCCGTCAGATAAGCGGGGGGAGAAGCGGCGGAGAAGCGGTGGGGGCGGACGTAGTGCTCGATCGAGGCGAGGGAGCTCTCGACGAGGGCCTTGGCAGCCTTGATGAGGTTCGTGAGGGCGGGCAGGATGGCAGACTCCTCCGCGATCTTCTTGGTGATGTGCTGGACGAGGTACGGCGTCAGCTGGGCGATGGCAGGGTCGCCCTTGATCGTCCCGATGGCCGCCTCGACCTCCTCCGAGGCCGCGTCCGAGCGTATGGCCACCGTCAGCCGGTCCAGCAGCACGTGCAGCTCCCGCGACAGCACGTGCCGCACGCCCTGCTTGAACTCGAGGCTCGCGTCCACGCGAGATTTCTTCAGCGGCGGCTGGACGTCTGCGATTGCATTGCGCCCCCGAATCAGCTGATTTCTCCCCAACAATATCGCGCCTATCAGAGGGACCTCGCGCACCGGGGACCGCGGGGTTCTGGGGGATGGCCGGCTGCGTGCCGTCGACCGCCATCCAGTGGAGAGAGAGGCACACGTCCCTGGGGTACGGCGGCAGCTCCTCCTTGATGATGTCGTCAAACTCCAGTTCGGGGTCCTGGCAAATCCCGCAGATACCGTCAGCGCCGCTGTTCCAGATTCCCGGGGATATCTCCGGCGCACGTGCAGGAATTTGATCGCTGTGTTGGCGGCCGCGGACTGGAACTCGACGGCAGCGGTTCCGTTGGAGAACCCGTAGAGCGTCTCGACGCCGCGCAGCCGCAGCGCGCTGTTGATGTCGCTCGTCGTCAGGACCTCCCTCTTGGACCTCATCATGAACTTGGACGCCTCCTGCGGGCGGTGGTCATTGTGACGTCATAATGACGTGTAACGGCGCGGGCGGACCTGGATGACCTCGCGCATGCGGTACTCGGCGTCGGAGGCGAGGGCGCTGGCGATCTGGTCGGTGAGGTTGAGGCCGAGCGAGTGGCCGATGGTCTTGATCATCTCTTTCGAGAGCGTGCTCTGCACCGCCGCCTCCATCTTCCCGGCGCGCGCGCTGTTATAATCTCACAACACAACAAAATCTGCAGATTTTTTCTATATCTGGGATAATCTTGCTGTCTGATGAGACACTGGAACATAGGATTCCCAATGCCTGGCTCCCCGTCTGGTCTTTTCGCCTCTTCAGGGAATCTTCACGAGATCCACCCATAGGAATGGGATTTTTCCGGTGAGAATCCGCGGAAGAGATCGTCCAGGTGACGTTGGCCCCGCAAAACACCAAGAGAGCGCAGAGAAACGCACGGACCGCCCGGGAATGGCGCGTCGGCCGCTGGACATCACGCCCGAGGAGGCCGCGCGGCTGCGGGAGTGCCTGGGGGACCCCGAGTTCCGGCGCGCGCTGGCCGAGTACGCGGCCTCGCCCGACGCCCGCGCGGACCTCTCGGCCGCCATCGACCCCTCGGCCACCTCCCTCGCCGTCCCCCTCACCCCCGCGGCGCTCTCCAACGCCGCCCAGAGCCTGGCACGCGCCCCGCCCCTGGCCGGAAGGTGTGGTAGCCCCAGGAGGGGCCTGTGTGGAGAGTGGGATCTAACTCTGTAGTCATTGGGGCACTGCTGATGGCGTCACATGGCCACATCAGCAGTGCCTCGTCAATAGTGTGACATCTCTGATGTCACCACACGGAGGGGCTGACGGGGGCAGGGGGGCTGCAGGTGGTCCCCAGGCCGGGCTTTGTGCTCAAGAGCAGGTGGGGGCGGGGTGGCCGCAAGGTCTTTGTCAACGTCTGCTCCTCGGACAAGGTCGACGACCCCCAGGTCTGGCCCTTCCCCCTCCTCCCCTGGGCTGCCCTCCCCTCTACCGAGACGCAAGCAGAGAAGTCCCGCACAGGGCAGCGAGAGCACAGGGCAGCTGATGTAGATCAGTTGATTTCGCGCCCCCCCAACGCTGCTGGTTGTCGCGTGCGCTGCTTTCGAGTGCGAGGGCCCGCGAGAGCAATCACAGAGGGGGCCGGCGCTGCTTTCTTGTGCCCGTGCCCTTGGAGAGCTGCTCTATTGGTTGCGGACCTGCGAGTGAACTGCCACGGCGAGATGGCCTGGCGCCCCACCCAGCCTGCTGACGGCGGGTTTCACTCCCCCTCCCTGCAGGTTGGCGAGGGCGGGTGGCGTGTGCCGCACCTGGTGTCGCCCAGGCGCGAGGAGAGGGACCATGCGGGCGACGCCTGCGACGTCTACGACGCGGTGTTCGGCCCCGGGGCTCTGCGGCTCGCGACCCCGGGCTCGCAGATGCGCTCCAACGTCATCCAGACGGTCGTCGAGGCCGTCGAGGCCGACGCCGGCCAGCAGCTCGACCGCAACACGATCAAGGGGCTCGCCAACAAGCAGTACTTCGGCACCCCGCAGGCCCGCGTGGTCGACAGGTCCCCGGCCCCCGTCTCGGCCTCGGCCTCGGCCTCGGGAGGCTCGCGCCCCGGCACCGCCTCTGCTGCCTCGCCGCCCGCAGCGCGGCGCCCAGAGGCCCCGCAGTCGACGGCCGAGGGCACCGCGACGGAGCAGAGGCCCCGGGCTGCAGAGGGCCCTGTGGCCCCCAAGTACACGGTCGTTCACAGCGGCTCGTGGGACATCGCCCCGTCAGTGCACAGCTGCCCACTTCACACCTCAGCCCCTCCAGCTGAGACGCGCACACGCAGGTTCTACACGGACAAGGCGCTGCAGCCGGAGGACCCCACGCGGCCCAGGCAGCTGGTCGTCAGGGTCGAGCTGCCGCTCTGCAGCTCCGCGGCGGGCGTGGAGCTTGACATCGAGGGCAGCGTGCTGCGGCTCTCGAAGCCCCCTCTGTGCACTCCCCGCCTCGTGAAGGGCTCGGCCCTCTGCTCACGAGCCCCTCGGCATCCGCAGGTACGCACTGGAGGCACAGTTGCACTACCAGGTGGATGCGGACTGCTGCAGGGCCCAGTTTGACAAGGCGACCAGGACGCTGAGTGTCACGGTGCCCGTGCTGCCCCCGAGGCCACGCGAGCAGACGGAGCAGAGCCCCCGCGCCGAGGAGTCCGCCGAGGAGCCCGCCGAGGAGCAGCCGCAGGCCCCCGTCGCTGCCTTCGCGGACACGGAGGTGGCCGCCAGCGGCGAGGTACCCGCGTACGGCTACTCCCAGAACGAGGACACGGTGACGCTCGTCGTGCGCTCCGAGGGCTGCGACCCTGAGTCGCTGCGCCTCGTGCTGCCCGACAGCCTCCACGTGCGTGTCGAGTACGAGCTGAGGGCCACGCGGGCGGCGCCCAGGCGGAGGGTGGCGCTCGCCTGGGAGCTCAGCGCGCCCGTGGACGTGGCGAGGTGCCGCTGCACGGCCAGCGAGCTCAACGTCTGCGCTGTGCTGCCCAAGAGGCAGGCCGCCTGGTGGGAGCAGCTGGGCAGGCAGACTGCGGGGTCCTGCGAGCCCGCCAAGGCCGCCTTCACCAACTCGCTGGTGTACGACCTCGAGTGAGGGCTGCGCGACACTGCGCTGCGCCGGTGGCGAGGGACAGGACGACCCGGGCTGCGTTGCCTGCGCAGCACAAGCCCCACCTCCTCCCACACCCTCTCCTTCCCCCCAACACTGGTGACTGAGCCTCTGCCTGGAGAAGCAGGCTGGCAGGGCCCCCACACGGGTGCGTGGATGACTTGGGCGCTACCTGCTGGGGCAGTTGGCGAGTGGGAGGCCCACAAAGAACTCAACTGCTTCCTGCTTCGTTCTCTCTGGGCCCTTCCCATTGTCTGTGCAGGAGCAATCCGTGTGATCCGCGGGCAGGTGCACTGCAGAAGACGCCCTGATCTTAAAAAGGGGTTGCGGTTTGTCCGCAACGGGACGCGTGTCTTGTGGGGCTATTCCAAAGTTCATTTCTCGCGAAAATAACTTTTGTAATTGCACTTCTCAGGGCCTCGCGGCCAGCGGGTGCCGTGCGCCTCGCTCCCAGGGCAGGTGGGCAATGTGATGGCGGGCGTCCCCGAGGGCAGTTGGGCCGTCGACGGACAATTGCAGGGGATGCACAGCCGTTGCAGCGAACGTGGCATGATTTTGGTGCACTGCGGGGACACTGTGAACAACGGCACGGAAAAATGCAGTTCTGGGAGCACAAAAAGAATCATTTACACGCAATAACTGCCACATTTAAAACTCTGCGCGACCGAGAGGGACCTGCACACCACCTCCGGCAAGCAGCGGTCCTTGAGGACAACGTCATGCAGCGCGCAGCCCTTGCTCTCTTCCTCTCCGCGGGCCTCGCCCTCGTGCGTCCAGCAGCCCACATTCATTTCTTCGCCCTTTCTTTCTCGGTTGCCCTCGTCCCGGAACTCCACAGGAGGTCTGCGGGGATCGACTGCTCGTCGGTTGCAAAACTCACACGCTCGCCGCCACCGCCGCTGCGTGCACAGGGGGCCGAGTACTCGACGCTCAACCAGGTGGGGTTCGACGTTGGCGTGCAGACGGCCGGGACGGGGTTCTCGTCGCGGCAGTTCCGCGTGCACAACTACTGCCCGACCGCCGTCTCGTTCCTCATCACCCCAGGGGCGGACCCGAGGCCGGGGAACCAGCAGGTGCATTGCAACGCCGACGGGGACTGCCCGCGCGGGATGCACTGCGGGCTGGAGAAGGGGGTGTGCCCCAGCACGCCGGCGTGCAACCACGTGTGCTACTGGGACGTCCCCAAGACGGCCAGCGGGTCGTACACGGTGCAGCCCGGCGGCAGCGACACGATCAACTGGCCCGTGTACGACGGCAACGGCATCCCCGACATCTCGTGGAGCGGCAACATCGGGTTCTGCACCGGCGGGCAGTGCGCGTCGGACGCGGCGACGTGCGCGTCCAAGGGCTGCTCGTCGGGGGCCAACGCCAACCCCGTCACGATGGCCGAGTTCACGCTGCAGCGCTTCCACATGGACTACTACGACGTCTCCAGCATCCACGGCGTCAGCGTCCCCGTCGAGATGACCCCCAAGCTGGACAGGTCCGTCCCGGCCTACTGGAACCCGTGGATCTGCGGTGCCGCCGGAGCCAAGTACCCCATCACGCCCCAGGTCGGCGGCTGCTCCTGGGAGTTCCAGCCGCCGTCTGTCGAGTACAACTGGGTCGCCCGCGGCGGCCGCCAGTGCTCGAGCAACAGCGACTGCGGTTCTGTACGCGCCACTTGGTTTTAGATTTCTAAATTTCTCTTGTTTGCAGTGTCTTATGCCCCTTTTCTCACGTGCCTCGGCGATGGCTCGAAACAGGGAGAGGTGTGCGGTGTGTCGGACACGCCGGGGACTGCGAAGAGGCTGGACCGGACGTGCGGGCAGAGGCTGGGGTACTGGAGCGCGAACCAGATGTGCGGGCTGATCTGCGAGGACGGCATCCCCTGCACGAGGCTGCGCAGCGGGGTCACCGACTACATGGGCTGCGCGGCGCGCGCGCCCAGCGGCAGTGCCTACTCGCTGATGGCGTGTGCGGAAAACTACGTCAGGTCGTGCTACCAGGATGGTGCCAACAGCGGCTGCTGCGGGTGCGCCAACTGGCAAGAAGAGGGTGTGACCGGCGTCCCGCGGGCCGGCACCAACTACACCAAGTCGTGCGTGAGCTCCAACGGCGCGTGGCACTCGACGGCCAAGACACGGCTGAGCTTCCTCAAGGCTGGGTGCCCCACGGCGTACGTGTACCAGTACGACGACATGACTTCGACGTTCACGTGCATGGCCCAGGAGAGCTCGGGGTCTGCCAAGCAGAACGGCGTGGTGTACTACCTCAACATGTGCCCGCAGCTCGCCAACAACCCCGGGCCCGACCCCGTCGCCTCGTCGAGCACCAAGACCGACACGGGCCTGCAGGGCAGGTTCAGCATCAAGTCGTTCTTCAACACGTACCTCAGCGCGCAACAGGACGGCAAGCTCGAGGCCGACCGCACTTCTGTCCAGGGTGCGCAGTTTATTTTTCTTTAAACGAAATCGATTGAACAACCCATTACTTATTCGCGCAGCGTGGGAGGTCTTCACCATCGAGAAGAGCAGCAGGACTGGAGCGGTGTTCCTGAAGGGCGCACAAGGCAAGTATGTGAGCGCGAACCCCAACACCCAGGAGGTCACGTGCGATCGCGACACGGCCGAAGACTGGGAGACGTTCTTCCCCGAGTCCAAGGGCAACAACCAGTGGGTGTTCAAGGCGACCAACGGCAAGTACCTGCAGGTCACCGACAGCCCGCACAAGGTCTCGTGCTATAACACGGTGGCGGCGGGGTGGGAGACCATGACTCTTACCCCCGTGGCCGACGAGAGCGTTGTCTCAAGTCACCAGTCGGGCACCTCGCCCACCTCGGGCACATCGGGCACCTCGGGTACCTCGCCAACCTCGCCAACCTCGGTCGCCTCGACCGTTACGACTGTGGCTGTGGCCCTGGTCGCGGTGTCGGCAGCGGTGATGCTGTGAACGCAGCGCCATCCTCACTCAGTTCACGTGCTCAATGCAGCACACGAAACAAATAGCGACATACTTAGTTGAGAACACGCCATGCTCCGTGTCTCCCTTTGTCCACGATTTCGACTCGCATTCTCCATTCCATCACACCACACCACCACACCACACCCTGGCTCCCGAAAAAGCTATTTCCCCATCGCACCCGAAACCAAATTGTTATGTGATCCCATCGCTGCCTCGTGTGACACATGACTGCCTGAGAGGATGGCCGAGTTACTGAGCAGCACGTCTTTTTAAGCCTTGCCAAGGGCACAGTTCTGTACCTAAGCACTCCGTCCCGCTTCTCAGCGTCGCTGTTGTCGCAGGCCTGGCTCGATTCCGATTGTGCAACGCAGGGGGTGTGGATTTCTCCCAGAAGATACGCGTATCTTCCCCCTACATCGCCCTCGATGCCTGCGTGGTACGTACTGGCGGCTCTGGCGCTCAGCGCAGCGTCGCAGCGGGTCTGCGAGTGCACCTGCACGGGCTACCGCACGCACTGGGCGCCCTGCAGGCTGACGTACCGTGGGCCCAACGGGACGGCGTGCGCAGCGTGCGCGGGGACCACAGCGGAGACCACCGCCACTGGGGGCCCGGCGACGCGCGAGGGGCCCGTGGTCGTCGCCCGGTGGAACCCCCAGTTCGACGACATCGGCTTCTACCGCCAGGAGCTCGCGCGGGGCTGCGGGGTGCCCGCGCCCTGCGTCTACACCGACGACAGGGCCGCGCTGGCCACCGCCGACGCCCTCGTCTTCTCCATCATCTACAACGCGGGGCTGCCGCCACCCGGCCAGCGCCCCCCGGGCCAGCTCTACGTCGCCCACTGCATGGTGGGTGCACTGGACACTGCCCACTGCGACAACCGCAAGAGAACCGCAGGAGAAGCGTTCACTGACGCGGGAGACGCGGGGGACAGGAGCCCGTGACGAGCTACTTTGGGCGGCACCTCAGCGACGCTGCGTACATGCGGCAGTTCGACGTCCGCGTGACCTACCAGTGCGCCGCCAGCCCCCCGGGGTGCCCGGGGACACTCGGGCGGCCGCAGCAGAGGCTCAGCCCGGCGCCTCTGGCAGGTCGACGAGCGACGTGCCGGTGAACTACTTCTTCGTGGAGCTCTGGCAGAGCCAGCGGGCCGACGGGACGCTGCCCCCCGTCCGCGCCTCTGGTGCGCCCCCGAGGAGGGCCCACTCCCGCCGCTGCCCGCTGACTTCCCCGGGGTGCTCCCCGCGTGCGTGTCCCCCGGTGCGTGGCGCCGGGCAGAGAAGAGGGGGCTGGCGGTGTGGGTGGCGCACGTGTGCGAGACGCCCAACAGGCGCGTCGAGTACGTGCGGCAGCTGATGCGCCACGTGCGGGTGGACAGCTACGGGAGGTGCCTGCACAACGCCGACTTCCCCTTCAACGACACGCGGCACGGGGACGGCTGGCCCGAGCGCAAGGAGCGGGTCATCGCGCCGTACAAGTTCACGCTGGCCTTTTAGAACAGCAACGCCCGCGACTACGTGACCGAGAAGTTCTTCCAGCCCCTCATGGCCGGCTCTGTCCCTGTCGTGCGCTCACCCCCTCCCCCTCCCCCCCCAGTCCCGCCAGAGGCCGCGCCAGTGCCCACGACACAAGCCGACGACGGCGGGCGCAGGTCATGGGGGCGCCCAACGTGCGCGAGTACGCGCCGTCGGAGCACTCGTACATCGACGTCGCCGACTTTGCGTCGCCCAAGGAGCTCGCGGACTTCCTCCTGATGCTCGACCGCAACGACACGCTCTACGAGAGGCACGGCGCACTGCCCCCACAGCCCAGGGGAAGTGACCTGACACGCGGAGACTGCGGCGACGCCCCCCGCATCACCTTGTGCAGGTACCACTCGTGGAGGAGGGGAGCGTGGTCGCAGAGGTTCGGGGACCTGATGCTGCAGGCGTACAACACGGTGCCCTGCAGGCTGTGCAGGCATGTCTACGAGGCCCGCAGGGCCCGCCTCAGGCGCCTCAGGCGCGACGAGCTGTAGCCACAGGCGGGGCCAAGGAGAGCGAATTGGATTCGGATATCCGGGCACCATGACACGCCAAAATCGACAGGAATCCGAAACAAAGGTGCTGGTCCATCATTGCGTCGGGGTCCGCCAACTACTCACGGTACGAATTGCCTGGTTTCTTGTCGAAAACGCAAGTCACAACAGTCCGAGCAACACTGCATCACTGTTTGAAATGAACTCAGCCATTGCTTCTCAGTTCTCGAAACTGTGAGCTACATTTCAGCTGAATCATCGTGCTTCTCCATGCCGATCGGCCATTATTGGGCCTCAGTCGCGGGCACAGGAAGAGGAAGCTGCTGCTGCTGCTGATGCTGGTTCTGTTGCTGTTGCACGGGCACAGTGGTAGGGATGGGCATGAAGCCGTTCTGAGCCGCCCAGGGACAGCACTCTGAAGGAAGAATCACCACTTGAGAAACTGGGAAGGATGCTTCAGGTGCAGCACGCGAGCACGCCAGCTGGATGGCCATCACCACCGACGCAATGAAGAGCCCCAGAAGGACCAGCGGTGCCAACTCCAAGAGGAGAAAATCCTGAGGCCGAGCAGCCCCAAGGACCAGCATCATTTGGAACGCCGCCACGATCAGCACAGTGCAGGCCACCAACTGCGCCACCTGCAGCCCAGCGTACTGTGTGCCCGCACCCAGATTATTTGGATTGCTATTCATGGTTGGAAGAAGGGTGGAAGGGGAGTCGGATTATTCCCTGCCCCCGAGAAAGGAGAATGGCACGCACGGCGACGAGGAGGCGCCGGCGATAGCGTGGTGCAGGCCTGCTGGTGGCCTGCCACGCGAGGAGGCACAGGAGGGCGTGGAAGAGGAACGGGATCCACAAGACCAAGTTGATCAGGGCCCCTCTGCGGGCAGTGCTGAACCCGAACCAGAAGGCAGCGAGTGCCAGCGAGAGCACCGTCGCAGAGCACACGACGGCGCGGAACTGCTGAACTGTGACCATTGGTGAGGCTGTATTCCACGGACTTCTTTTAATGGAATGCTAATAATGGCCCGTATGACGTGGCTTTTCTTGTCGCTACGACCACTGTGCGCCAGCACCGCAAATTCCGAACGTACCGCGTTAGTGTGTGATGACGGGGGTCATGACATTATCGTGTGTGTCAGCCACGTCGTTGAGCAGCCGCCTCGGACCACTGGGACTCTTCATCGCATCTGCAGTTACGCCGATCTGGCAGGGAAGAGTGCATTATGGGTGTGTTGCCCCGACGGTCGCGTCTGTTCTTGTGGTTCCCTTTTGACTTCGTGTCCCTAAGGAGCTTGCGTACAGCATCGTGATGCTCGATCTCAACCACACACTCCACAAGAGGCATGGCGCACAGCTCCCAGGGCCAGGGTATGTTCGGCCCTGAAATTGCTACCTCACCCGCGCCTGCCAGAGGTTGTGCGGACCTGATGCTGTTGGTGTACTAGCAGTGTCCAGCAGAATACGTAAGCATGTCTACGACGACCTCGGGTGTGACGAGCGAACTGTCTTAGTTTCCCCAGCGGTTTGGTGGCGATTCAATCAGGGAGAATTGGATCAGGATATCGGGGGCCGCCACTCGGAAACACGAGTGCTGGCATACCATGGTCCACGTCACCATCGCTTATTCGCATTCGGGTTTGAGGAAGGAAGGCCATCCAAAAATAGCTCGCTCACGCCAATGGCCACGGCGCAGCAGTTCCGCGGGGTGGTGCTCTCAGCGACGGTGCTCTCGCTGGTGCTGGCGACCTGCTGGTTCGGGTACCTCTTTATCCGTGCTGAAGGCCTGCTCAAGGGCATCCCGTGGGCCGTCTTCCTGTCCCACGCCCTCATGTGCCTCCTCGCGTGGCACTCGTCCCGCAGACCGGCACCCCGCTGGCATCGGCACCTGCTCGTCGCTGTGCGTGTCCAGAACCATAGGAAGTGGGGGCAGGGTCATGATACACTGCCGCCTGTTCACTCTGCTTATTGCTTTGCCCTTCTGTCACTTGTGCCTCGCTGACGGCAGGACAGTATGCCGCCCTACAGTTGGCCCAGATGGTGGTGTGCGCGGTGATCGTTGTGGCGGTGTTCCGCGAGGACCTGGTGTACGTGGCAACCATCCCTCTGGCGTTCCTTCTCGTCGAGCTGCCTCCGTTGGCCCTGCTGGGGCTGTTCATAGCGTCGGTAGTGATGGCCATCCAGTTGGCAAGGGCCCCTGCTGTGCTCGGAGTATCACTCCCAGCCCACCAGATGGTGGTGCTTCCTCCAGAGTACTGCTCGTGGGCTGCTCAGAACGGCTACATGCCCATCCCCGCCCCTCTGCCAGATTCCCAGCAGCAGCTTCCTCTTCCAATTCCCCCGGCATACCCCTCGTAGACAGATGGAAACCAGGCCGAGGGACCACCCTGATGCACATCATGCGAGATATCCAAATGAAATCTGCAATTAATCCCGAAATAACGGTGGCACACCTGCATTTCCAGGAAAACCTCTGAGAAAACAGTATCTGGACCACAGTCGCATTAAAAGCAAAGACCAATCACACGCTCGCATTCAGGAATGACCACAACGCGGCAGTTCCGCATCGTGGTGAGTGTAGCGACGTTGCACTCACTGGTGCTGGCTGCCTGCTGGTTCGTGCTCATCTTCATCAGAGAGGAAGGAGTGCTGCCCTGCATCCCCTGGGCCATATTCCTCTTCCACGCCTTGCTGTGCCTCCTCGCGTGGTTGGCGACTACAGACCCTGCACCCCGTCGTCATCGACATATGCTCATCGCTGTGCGCACGATCATTTCCGCTTTTCTCGGTCCATTTCCGAGGCTTAGATCTGCATCATTCTCTGGACCACTATTTCACACATTTCGCCCTTCCTCACTGACCCATGGGTGTCTTCTATTGCCACACAGTATGCCGCTCTGCAAATCGCACAGATTGTTGTGGGCGTTGTATTAGTGATCTCAGTGTTCGACGGTGTCATTGCGTTCGTCTTCATTATTCCTGTGTTGCTGTTTTTTGTGTGCGTAGTTCCTCCCATTATCCTTCTGGGGCTCTTTATCGCATCAGTGGTTATGTCAGTCCAGCTGGCGAAGGGACCTACTGCGCCTGAGGCAGCCCCAGTCCCTCAAGTGATTGTGATCTCTCCGGGGTACTTTCCCTGGGTTATGCAGAACGGCTACATACCTGTTCCTGCCCCGCTTCCTGCACCTCAAGCACTCCCGCCACCCCCTGCTCAGCAGCATCCGGACTCACTGGCGATGCCTCTGGCATACAGCTTCTAGATGAAAAAAAGGAAAAATGTGTATTGCAAATGCAGGAAGCATTGGCCGGCCATCGCAGAAAATCGCGGGATATTTTTCAAAATCAAACACTACAGCTTGTGAAATTGATTGGAACGTGTCAAATGTAGTCACCCCGGCGCCCCCAAGAGCGTGAGAATTTTGCACGAAGTTCATATCTCCACACCACTGGCAGCTTCATTAATTGCTTTGATTCAGATTCACCTGGAAGACAACCAGCTCTAATGGCGAAAATAAGACGAGAAACCAAACCGCAATCCCGATAAGACCATAGTGACGTCTGGGACCATAAAATGATACCGATTTTGCTCCGAGGTCATATTTCTGGGAGGGTTCACGGCCAGACCGAAGAACAAGTCCTCATGCACACAGCCAAGCTGGCGACACCTGCGGAGTACTCGGGGGCAGCGCTGTCACTGGTGCTGGCCGCTTGCTGGTTCGGCTTTGTGTACCACCGAGCAGCCTCCACAGCACTGTGGGCGCCCTGGGCCCTGTGGCTCACCCTGATCTGTTCCATCGTCTGTGCTGCCCTCCGCTCGCAGACAAGCACGTGCCGTCGCCAACTGCTGATCGCTGTGCGCGTGTCTGCCGCTGCCGTTGTGCCCAACCCCATTGATTTACGGGCGCTGTGGCGAGAGCAGTGCGCAGTGCTGCTGGCGCTACCTGCGGACGCAGTCATGGCAGCCGCCTCGATGACGTGGGGGTCGTCGCTGTTATGGGTGGTGACACTGCCGCCATTCATGCTGATGGAGCAGCTGCCGCCCGTCGTCCTCGTGGCGCTTCTCATTGCATCGGTCGTGATGGCCCTGCTGCTGGCAGGGGAGCCAGCAGCCACTCGGCGACCAGAACACCGCACAGTTGCGAACTCACGCGAGGCCATTGTGTAAGCCCTTACCGTTCCCCCGCTCATCAAGGACCACTATGACTGCAACGGAGCAGATCCGCATCATCGTATGCACAGCTGCGGTGCTTTCACCGTGCTGGCTCTGTTCTTGCCCCGTTTCGGCAACGTAGCTGCTGCAGAGCTCTCTTCCCGTGCTCATGACCTCAACGGTAGACTCTCAACCCTGTAGCCTTGTCCGTAACACTGCCTTAAACCTCGCAAAGCATTGGATCGCAAGCCTCATCTTTACGAGTCTGGGTGTTTGGCGATCATTACATTCAACGGAGGCCCAAAGTGCAATTGAATGATTCCATGGCGAAATATCTCTGCGAATCGCGAATCGGGAAATTTGGAGAAACAACGGTGGGGCGGCGCACCACCGACAATTTCTCGTTGTGAGAATTGTAATTTGGTGACGAGAGGCAGAAAAATCCATATCTTCTTTGATGTAAAAACACACCAACAACCATATCTTCTTTGGGGTATAACGCACCAATCGGCGACAATGACGAACAGGGTGCAGCAGTTCCGCATCGTCGTGGGCACAGCCACTGCGCTCTCGCTGGTGCTGGCAGCGTGCTGGTACTATTTCGTCTTCCTGGGCTCCGGTGCCGTGTTGCCCTGCATCCCCTGGGCCGTCTTCCTCTGCCACGTCGGCCTGTGCCTTCTCGCATGGTTTGCGACGACCAACTCCGCGCTCCGTGGTGGGCGCCATCTGCTCGTAGTTGTGCGCGGCCATATTCTCCAGTTAAATTTGAGGGATGTTCGGTACAAATAATGCCACTTACGCGTTGTGAATGCTTGGAACAGTACGCCACCCTGCAGATCACGCAGATGGTTGTGGGCGCGGTTGCAGTGCTGGTGTTGTGCGGCCCAGTCCTTCTGTTTGCCAGCACTGGCAGCCAAGATTGGACGACGGCTCTGCTGGTCGTGGTGCCGCCTCTGGTCCTCCTGGGGCTCTTCATCGCGTCGGCGGTGATGTCGATCCAACTGGCAAGAGACTCCAATGCGGCTGATGTCGCCCTTGCCACCCAAGCCCCTCAAGTGGTCGTGGCATCTGCGGGATACTACCCGTGGTCCGCTCACAACGGCTACATGTCCCTCCCTGCCCCACTTCCGCAGCCTGCGACGCAGCAGCCGCAGAGCCCACTTCCCGTGCCCGTGACTGCCAATTGATAGTGAGTCCTGTACTGATCACTCCACGCCAAACAAACACTGAGCGTTGTTCAATAGCCACCCAGGTGCAGCTGTTCCCGAGGGAATTGAACGCAACGCACTGCAGGTGCTACAGATTTCCCCAGCATGGCGGTCGTGCTGGGTGTGAGACACAATGAATCAGCTCACACAATGAATCAGTGCTGGGACTCCCTTCGGTAATTGAATACAAACGCTGCTGCCTCTCAATGTGGACGGGCTTCTCCTGCTACTCGCGTGATTCAACAATCAGCCACGGCAGTGATTCGTGCTCTCAGCTCATCTCGCATGCTGTCGTCCACCACCACAGGTGCAGTGCATCCATGGCTCGGAAACGATGTCCCGGAAATGAAATGAAGATGCAATCAGAAACACGTGGAGAGATATCGTAATAAACAAGGAAGATTCCGGAAACAACGTTTGGGGTGACAATCAGTCACTCCGTGATCACAAAGCCAGCCTTACCACAGCATCCGTGCAGGATCTGCTCTGTTTGCCAGTCAGCGCACCAGTCAAAGACGCCACGAGAAATCAAATGAAGATGCAGTCGGAAACACATGAGCGGATTAATAAACATAAGTTTCCAGAAACACTGCATGGGCGCGAAGATCAATCAGCCTGCGTGTGACAGACCTCTGTGCATAGCACACTTCATCTCGGCAGCCGATGTACTACGCTCAGATGACCAAAGTGAAACAGATCCGCATCCGAGTGCTCGGGCACGGCACTCTCGCTGTTGCTGTCTGCGTGCTGGTATGGATTCATTTTTGAAGAACAAAAACGGTTCGGTCAAGTTCGTGTGCTGGGCCGTGTTCCTCACCCACGCCCTCCTGTGCCTCCTGGCGTGGATCGCCACCGCCACCGTCGCGCTCCGCTGGCAGCGTCATCTCCTCCTTTCTGTGCGTAATGTGATGTACTTGAATGAAAAACTCGATGCCAACTCTTATGACAAATGTCGTCACAGTACGCTGTTCTGCAGATAGCGCAGATGGCTGTGTGCACGCTCGTCGTGGCCAAGTGGAGTTTCTAGTTTATCGTCTTCCTCATCGCCTGCTTCCACGTGACGGAATTGCTGCTGGGGCTTGTGCCACTAAATGTCATCCAGGGGCTCTTCATCGCATCGGCGGTTCTGGCCATCCAACTTGCGATGCAGCCAGCAAAAAGAGGGGTGGTGACAGACCGCACGGGGTCGTGGTTGTCTCAGACTGCAACTACACACTCCTCCCGCATCCATCACAGCAGCTGTGAGAAGCTGTCCCAGGTCCAGGAGACACCCCACAACATAAAAAAAAGAATATTGCTGACTAGGAAGGTCTCAGAGAGCAATCTCGTCTGGGAGAACGGACACATCTCACGGAACACAATTATACAGAAATAACTGGCTGAATCGCCACTCTACACTGGTCCAGGGAAGATACTTGAGTCCGAGGTGGCATCCGGGGCGACAGGCACTGGTACCTGGCCAAGGGCCTCGCGTGCCGAGGTCAGCTCGTACGACGACGGCCCGCAAGAGACGTGTGCGTGCTGGTGTTAGATGAGAGGAGTGGGCCACAAAAGGAGGCAGACTGCTGCGCATTGGGATGCTTATCTGCACACAAACTCGACGAGCATCGCCCAAGTGTGCTGGAGCTCAAAAACAACTGTTGCAAGCTCGCTGGACGCTGAAGGTGCTTGCCCAGGAGATCAACCTTGGCACGCTTATCAACTACAAGCACGCAGGGCACCTGGACCCCCCCCATACACCTGTCGTAAACTAAGAGTATTACCGAGCCCTTTCTTCTCTGCAGGACGCAGCTTTATCCTCGACCACGCGCCCACCACTCCCGCGCCCGACAGTTCTCTCAGAAACTGAATCCGAAACACGAACAAATTGAAAAATGGGGGGCTACTGATTTCGCGTTGGGTGATCGGTCTTGAAATGTCTGTGTCAATGTGCAGTGCTGTCCTGCTTCCCGCAGTGCTATCAGCGCGCTGTCCCCCGAACAGGAATCTGTGCTACGGCAGCCGCGTGGCCAGACACTACGGTGCCGAGTCCCAGTCCCCTCCATCCCTGCAGGTCTCCGCCCACGGAGTCGACGGCGAGCCCTGCGTTCCTGCCGTCGCAGGCACCGTTCTCTGCACAGGCGACATACATGCCGACATCGCCAGTGGCTTAACGTCAGTGTCTCGTGAATGCTGTTCGGTCCTCTCAACGGGTCTGCTGCCGTTCGAGCAACTGCCAGCATCTTCGCTGTTCGTGAGGACACAGCCGTCGCACTGCGACATACAAGAACAACACACTCGGCGTCTTGTACCCACCACGAGGAAGAAATCCACAAGTCAGGATGGGGCTTATCTACATAATACGAAGGGCCGCAGAGGCAACGCACCATGTGTGCGATGCGCATGGGCCGTGGCGATGGGCAGCACGTGGCCCAGTACCTGACCAACCCACTGAAACGCCCCTCCGTACCCGTATGTTACCACACTCTAATGTTATCTACCAAGGCAATACAAGAAAGGCCCCGACCCGACGAGAGAGAGAGAGAGGCGCGAGCTGTGATGCACTTGTGCTGCCACGGGGGAGCGTAGGCAGGCAGGAGCGGCTGGTGAGGAGAAGTCTAAGGATGGTAGGGGACTCAAGCGGCACAAGACCCCCAGAGACAACACACGCAAGCAGGGGGGTAGAAGGAGGAAGCGGAGGGCAGGCCCCATCTGCGCGAACAAGGACGTGGTATCCGTCTGCTGGGTGCTTGTGGCTTGGCTGTGCACAGAGTCATCCAGCCCGGCGGCAGGTCTGGTATTCCCGTCTCGTCTCGTTTTTCACGATCCAGTTGTCTGGATTGTTGGAAAACCAACGGTCACGGACAGCGGAAAGGAGGCCCAGTCCGCGCTCGCTGGAGCGCACGCCCACGGGGAAGGTAGTGCGGATGCTGGCTGTGGCCTTGTGCTTCGAATGACTGGGCGGGCTGGCACCGCTTGGGAGAGCAGAGCCTAAGGACACCACAGCGGAGGCACCCGACGCAGCAAGCAGGGGGGAGGGGGAGGTAGAACGCGGACACGGAGGGCAGGCCACATCTCCTCGAACTAGGAACGAGGCATCCGCCTGCTGAGGGGTGCTGGTGGCTTGGCTGGGCACAGGTCATCCAGTCCGGCGGCAGATCGGGGTCATTCCGGTCTCGTCTCCTTTTTGTTGTCTACAATTTTTGGAAAACCTGAACGGTCAGCTGACAGCGGAACGGGAGCCCATGTCGGCTCTCTCTGGAGCGCGCGCCCACGGGGGGCAGGCAGTGCGGATGAGTGTACCCTGCGGTTCGAAGCACTGAGCTGAAACCGCAAGGGAGAGCAGAGCACAGGAGCGGGTGCCCTTTCCTGGCGGTTCGGAGCTAGCGGGACACACCAGCCCATTTTCTGCACTATCCGATAAGCCTGCGTGCCGGTTATGGCACGTCATCCTCCACGAGAGAACTTTCGCCCACAGCCCCAGCCACCCGCCGGCGCCCTTGTCTGCTCTGTGCGATAAGGGCCGGCGGGCACGTCATCTGCGGTGACGTGTGCGCTGCTGATAAAACGCAGCTGTCTGGTTTTGTTATCACAACTGAGCCGCCACAACAGTAGACAGCAAGACACACACTAGACAGACAGGAGAGAATGCGGGCAGCTATGCTGGTACTGGCCTCTGCCGCCGTGCTGTGCGCGGCAGCTGCGAACAGCCGCGTGAGGCAGACGGTCGAGTGGGAGGGCCTCAAGAAGATCGTCAGGACGCAGGTGACGGGCAGCGTCACAGCGCAGCTCATCGTCGACACCACGAGGGCGCCGGTCGCGTGGTCGCAGGACATAGAGACAAGCAGCGACGTGGAGGTGGTCAGCAAGTCGGTCTTCGAGAGCACCGAGAGCAGGCACATCCAGAGCCAGAACGAGCTCAAGTACCACAACGAGGCCTCGGTCAAGTTTGTCCTGCCCGTCGAGCTGCCGCTGCACATCGGGGCCAAGGCCGCGTTTGACGCTGTCAGCAGGTTCAACTACGAGCTCGACAGCTTCCACAGATGTGCGCCTGTGCCCCCAGCAAGCTCTGGGAGCTGCTAACTCAACAGCCATCCCCCCCGGCGCCTGCACCCCATCAAAACACAGCCTACTCCGAGGCGTCGTCCAGGAGCCGCACGGTCACGAGGCAGAGGACGAAGGTCGCACTGACGCCGGACAGGGGCGTCGCGGTCTTCAGGGTGATCATCAGCTTCGAGGGCTCGACGTCGGACAGCATAGTGACGATGCCCACGAGCGAGGCGCCCGCGTCGCAGACGTTCACCGTCGACAAGGTCGAGGTGATCGACCTGGCCCCGCTGGCCAGGCGCCTCTACGACACCCTCGCGGTCACCATCGGCAGCACCCCTCCGCGCACTGACTCGGGCGAGTGGGGCGCCTACATCGAGTGTGGCCGCAGGGCCAGGGTACCGCCCAGCCGACCCCTCTCCCTCGCCCAGTGCAGTTCCTAACTCACTCTTCTCTCCCCTGGTGCAGCTGGCGTCTGAGGGGGACGCGATGGGGGCATGGAACACGTTCACCGACGGGGTCAGGAGGCTCTGGACCGGCAAAGTCGATAGCTACTCGTGGAGCGTCACCATCGCCGCGGCCTCGCACACCGACCAGTCCGGCTACATGCAGGTGCGCTCGTTCCTGTCGCAGGTCCAGCAGATAACGAGGCCCTCGCACAACGACTGGGCCTGGAACCTCGTCAAGGCCGTCGGCCAGTAAGGAGCGGCCACCAACCACAGCCATCCGCGCCCCTCTGCCGAGCTACCACAATGGGCTGCTCTCAACCACAGGCACACACATGCAAGAACCTCGTGGAAGCTTGAAGCAACACAGTTGTCACTGCTCTTTGAAGAACTGTCTTGCTGGCACTGCGGCAATGTCTCTATGGAAGCAAACCCTTCTATCTCCATCTGACTATCTCTAATCACATGTCTCTGAAGTTGAGGCCAATTTAGATGGTGGTCGCCAGGGTCAGTGAGCAGCTAATCGACCTGCACACCATGCTCAGACAGTATGTGCCCTCACCATGAAAGTTGTTAATAGTACATAAATTCAATCATTGATATTTACAAGTGTTTTCACCCTCATCATAGTCTTCAGGTTCAAATCCATCAGAATCAGCAGCAGAGCCCTTAACCTGAAGCCCTGTTCATACTATTTTCATCCAGCTCGTTAAGGACCCTGTGAAGATAGGATCCAAAGCCTCATTCATTTTCTGGGGTACTCTAACTGGGTCGGTCATTACATTCACCGGAAACCAAGAAGAGCAATTGAATGAGGTAACGGTGAAACAATATCTCTGGATATCTGGGAAATTTGGAGAAACAACGGTGGACAAGCGCACCACTGACATAAAAACTCGTTGCAAGAATTGTGATTTGGTGACGAGAACAATCAAATCTTCTTTGGGGTATAACGCAGCAATTGGCGACATTGATGAACAGAATGCAGCAGTTCCGCATCGTCATGGGCACAACCACTGCGCTCTCGCTGGTGCTGGCCACGTGGCACTTCTTCTGCCCCGGTGGAGTTCTGCCCAGTGTCCCCTGGGCCGTTTTCCTCTGCCACGCCGGCCTCTGCCTCCTCGCGTGGCTTGCGACGACCAACTCTGTGCTCCGTGGTCAGCGGCATCTGCTCACAGTTGTTAGTAGCCGTTTTCCTCACTCAGTCAACCAGTGGGCCACGGCCCTACTGGGCCACATTCTTTGGAATGTATCCTCCTGCACCACCCCACCACGTCCCGACAGCAGAGATTTATGGCTGAACGTCACACACAGAACCATCATAACGGTAAAGACTGGTTTCCTTCCCTCTGTGGCTAATCACTGCTTGCTTATGCTTCAGGCTGCCAGAGACGGCATTTACTCATAAAATTGGAAAGGTGCTTGGCATATCATAGAACTGCCAAGGCTGCTGTAGGATCCCTCAACACGAGCAGTGAGCAGTGACCACAGGGATCAGAGTCTCAATGTGTCGAGTCATGCAGTGGACGATCGTCATAAAGCAGACTCTGTGCGAACCTGGCATCCACAGTGTTCAAGGGATATCGTGACCACCCTCTACCACTTGGAGCACTGGAGCACTCCGGCTGCCCCTGCTTTGCTGCGGTTGTGTTCATTGCTGTAACTGTAGCAGCATCTGAAGCTGCCATAAGGTCACTCAGCAGGGAGTCTGTCAACCACCAGCCACCCGTGTCACATGCCTGTAGGGAACTGTGTAAACGTGATGAAGGGCTCTGCACCCTGAATACCGCTTTGTTTTATCACTTTGTACAATTGTTCTCGGTTTACGAATAGTAGATAGTCTGCAGAAACTTCTTTCTTTGCTAAGTTAATTAGAATAAAGCATTTCTTAGTTTTATTACTGACGATCATACTACTTAAAATATATTATTGTTTTTATTATGGTATTTTATACTATTCTTCAAGCTGTTTCAGCTTCTTTTTAAATCGTTTTTTCCTTTTTTGCTTTTCCTTTGCTGATTTTTTATATTTTTCTGATACTGTTTCAATATTTCTTTTTCTGCCCTTCACACAAAGCACGTGTATTAAGCTAGGATCGTCACATATTCAACTCAGAACCTGCTTCTGAAAAGTGATTTCTCTGGTAGTACTGAGAAGGAAGAAGGTTGACACTGGTCACCCAATTCTGCGGACCTCAAACCTATCAAGAACCTTTAAGAAACGTGTATGAAGAAGACTGTCCCAAAGCAGAGCTGCTCTTCTCAGAATAATCAGAGAGGAGTGGGCCTCTGGGCCTCTTACACTTTAATGAAATCAGGATGTACATTTTCAGTTTTTCTTAATGAGTGCTGAGTGTACAGAAGAACTGTGAAGGATCTATTATACGTTACACACTGTTAAACATCAGTCCACTACACTGCTATGCAGATCCTCTGCTACATGCTACTACATGTGGGTCCACTACGCACTGCTACACACATCCTTCACTATGTGCTGCTACATGCGGGTCTGCAACATGCTGCTACACACATCGTCCACTACATGCCACTATGCACCTTCTGCTACATGCTGCTATGCTTCAGCTACAGTGTGTAGCAGAGGTCTGTGTAGTGGCATGTAGTGCACATGCTTTCACTATGGATCATTAACGTGATTGACGTGCTGGAGTTCATTCTCTGCAGCAGCACGTTCAATCTAGTTTGTTTGAAACATAAATGTTACAGTGATTTTAACAGAAATTTGAGAGGGTCCCTGGTCAATCAGTTTACAGAACGTCATGGCGTTAAGCATCCATCTGCAGGCCCTTGATGCCTCTTCGGACATCTTCAAACATGCAGTTCTCCTCCAATGGCACGTGGTTGAAGGGGGCCAGCAGCTCACGTGTTCTGCCTCACCTCAGGCCTCTGAGATCACAAAGGGGGCCATAAAGCCCCTCATTCCCATCTCAGAATTTCACTTAACCTGTGTGCAGTCAGGGACACAAAAAGCAAATAATGTCATCATTGACATCATCAACACTCTGCTATAATTCTTCTATGATGTGAAGGGTCTGCTACAAACTGTAGCTAAAGTGCCTATGTAGCAGTGCATAGTGAAACATGCTCTTATGCATTCTGCTATGCACCATTACACAAATAGTTCTGCTACAGTGTGTAGTGAAGGGTCTGCACACACTTTAGCAGAAGTACTTCACTAGTGATTAATAGTGTAAGCAATAAGTGTTCACTTTGTTCTTTGGGAATTTTTTCTCATTATGCCTTTTTTAATGAGAAAAAATTCCCAAAGAACAAAGTGAACACTTTATGCTTACACTATCAATCACTATCTCATCTAAGCTACGAGTTACACTTCACAGACATTACTTAACCACATTGAAACCAATGGAACCGATATTTAACACTTGAAAGTTCATCTTAGTTATTGTGCAATGCAATAACCAATTTTACATCCCATTTATTCACAACTTTGTGCTATGTCAAAACAGGATTTATTAGCCAACATTTATACAGAATCTTCTTAATAATACACCACACTAGTGGATTTTCCATCGTGTTCTCAGTGGTTCATAGTACTCCACGTCTGGAGGTCCACGCCAGTCATTTCTTCTGACAAGTGGCAGGTTTGTCGTCTGTGTACCAGTGAATGCAGTGCTCCCTGGATATTCCCGCATGGCCAATGATGCATCCGTGAGTGAAGTTGAAATATTGGATCTCCTGTCAGAAGACGGCGGCCTTGCCGGAGGGCCGAGATATCACAGGTGCGGCGCCAGGTGTACTTTGGATTCTTTTATCTTCTCGGGCTGGCTGAGAAACCCGGGATCGGTTGAGCCATCCCGGGATGGCAAGGGAATTCGGAAAGGAGCGAGTCCCTCGCGAACGACCACGTCACACACGGTTCCTGGAAATGGCTCTAGAGGACGTCGGCGTCGATCTCCTGGCTCTCTCTTTCGATTACTGCCTGGAGACGGCGCCGATACGCACGGCTGGCCACGCGCTTCTTCTCCTTCTTGTCACTCTGCTTCCTTGCAATGTCCTCGAACCACTGGCGGTAGAACGTGCTGTCGTTGTTGTCGAGGCCACGAATCCGGATGTGCTCGTTGGTGAGCATATCATATCATCAGCTCGGCGGGCGTGGGCGGCTGTCTCTCCATTCGCGTGTCAGGGCGGGGGGGNTTTCGGTGCCAGAGCCAATTCGAATTGAATTGAATTGGGACAACTGTTTTTTTGTTGCACCTGTTTGCATTCCCAGTCTCAACGTATGCGTGAAATTTTCGCAGCGCTGGTCACTCCGGAGCTTCGAGAAATCCTGCACGCCATCGCCGAGAAGAGGAGTGCGATCAGACAGGTCTCTTTGCCCCTCTCACGGACTCGCCGGCCTGCCTCCAGGCGACCTGTGGTCCGGCATCACCCGCACGAAGATTGACTCGCACCGCTTCGTGGAGGGACTCATCAACGCCCACATGCCCGAGTTCTGGGGTTACCCTGGCGGCTTCGACGAGTCCGACCTGCCGTGCTCTCTTCGCTGCCAGCTCACGGGCGTCATGTGCTCCTCGCCACACTCGGCTTGCTCATGTCTCACCTCGCCTCAGTGTGCCACGGCAGTACATCACTGCTGCCCACATCTGCCCGGTTTCTCGCTGCCACGCGTTCCTGCGTGAGAAATCGAGCCACGGAATCTCGTTGAACGACTTGCTCTATGGACCCAGGAACGGGTTGCTACTGCTCAGGAGGATAGAGCAAGCCTTTGACCGCAAGCAGCTGTGCTTCCTCTACGAGCCCTTCACGGCACGACCCCAGCCAAGCAGGAAACCCCGCTGACTCCTTTCGACCACAGCAACAGTTCTATGCGCACGTGACAGACCCGGACCTCCTGGAGGAACCGGTTTGCCCTGAGGAGGACTTGGACGTCCCGCTTACTTTCGCAGACCTGGAGGGCGCCACTTTGATTCTCCCTAAAGAGACGGACGGCATCGAGCCCATGCACGGCTGTGTCCCCCTCCTCCTGTCCGACTGAGCTGACCCGCCAGATACCCCTATCGCCGCTTGCTGGGCCGGCATGCCCTCTATGCTCTGAACAAGTACGCTCCCGCCGAGGGCGAGCTCATCGAGACAGCCAAGATGCTTCAAGCCATGTCGGACCGTCTGTCCGAGGAAGGTGATGACAACGTCGGCAGTGGGGAGGAGGAAGCGGAGCGGATGGCAGAGTTGGACAAGGAAATATCCGCCCAAAAGGGAAAGAAATGGAGGAAGCGCAAGCGTGCCTCTCTCGGCTCGTTCTCGAGAAAGAGCCATCGCCACAGCCGAACTTCACAAGTCCGACTCCAGTGGGAGGAGCGGATTATCCCCTAGACAACGGTTTCCTCATCAAGAGGCAGGCGCCATCGTTATCTGACGTATGGTGTTTGTGTGTACCACATTGTATCCCTTACAGCACAGTGACCTGCCTCACCCTGCCTAACCCAAACGCGAGCAATACCACGTGCCGAGAGCAGCGACTAGTACTGCAGGCGACTTCAACCATGATTCCGTCGACGTTGCCATTGGAGCACCCGGGCGCAGTGCTGGTGCTGTTCGGCCACAGGCGAGCGTGGCCAGTAACTCTGAGCTGGCGCGACACGCAGGACGCTGGCTTCGTCGCCATGCCCGAGTGGTCGCGGCTCTCCCCTTCAGCTTCAGGCTGCCATAGACGGTGTTGACTCAGCTTGGTGGGGAGGTGCACAGCATACTAGAGCCGCTGTTGCTGTTCACCGGAAACCAAGAAGAGCAATTGAAAGAGGTAACGATGAAACAAAATCTCTGGATAGCTGGAAATTTGGAGAAACAACGGTGGGCAAGCGCACCACTGACGTGTTCTCGTTGCAAGAATTGTGTTTTGGTGACGAGCGGCAGAAAAACCAAATCTTCTTTGGGGTATAACGTACCAATCGGCGACAATGACGAACAGGGTGCAGCAGTTCCGCATCGTCGTGGGCACAGCCACTGCGCTCTCGCTGGTGCTGGCTGCGTGCTGGTACGAGCACTTCTTCCGCCGCCCCGGTGGAGTTCTGCCCGGTGTCCCCTGGGCCGTCTTCCTCTGCCACGCTGGCCTCTGCCTCCTCGCGTGGCTTGCGACGACCAACTCTGCGCTCCGTGGTCGGCGCCATCTGCTCACAGTTGTTAGTGGCTGTTATCCTCACTCAGCTCATTTTGAGAGGTTTCAAGTGTCTCCACTGACACATGGTGAATGCGGGCACAGTATGCGTCCCTGCAGATTGCACAGATGGTTGTGGGCGCGGTTGCAGTGTTCATGTTGTGCGGCATAGCCATACTGGTTGGCAGCTGAGACAATAAAGCTTGGACGACGCTTCTGCTGTACGTACTGCCGCCTCTGGTCCTCCTGGGGCTCTTCATCGCGTCGGCGGTTATGTCGATCCAGCTGATCCAGCTGGCAGGAGAATCCAAAGTCGCCCCAGCCTCCCAATCCCCCCAGGTGGTCGTGGCCTCTGCGGGATACTGCCCGTGGTCCGCGCACAACGGTTATATTCCCGTCCCTGCCATACTCCCCGTGCCCGTGACCGACACCTGCTAGCCTGTGAGCCCAGTACAATTCACTCCCCGATGAAAACACTGAGCCATGTTCATTAGTCATCCAGGAGCAGCGGTTCCCGAAGGAATAGAACGCAACGTGCACAAGATGGATGCCAGCATGGCGGTCGTGTTGAGTGTGAGACAATCAATCAATGTAAATGCTGGCGGCTCTTCACAATGTGAACCAGCCATCTCCAGTTTGCTTCGGCTCAGAACCGTGCTGGGTATTACCTCTGCGCGCACGGGACGGCGACGAAGACGCCGGAGCCGCTGGGGTTCAGCGCGACGTCGGTCCTGAACCACGTGGTGCACGCGGGCGTCGCGAAGAGCACCAGCGAGGCCTTGCAGCCCGCGCCGATCGTGAGCCGCGCGCTTCGACACCACGAGTTTGTCGTCCTCGGGGGCGTCGCCGCAGGTGCACGGCGAGCTCGACGGGGGGTTGCCCAACTCCCGCCCCCTTGCAACTGAGATGCCGGTGCTTCACTTCACCACGGTGGCAGCATGCTGCTGACCCTTGAGATGACCGGAACTCGCAGGAGATCATGTCACTACTCGCTCAGCGAGTTCCTGTCTCTCGTGACTCAGTTTCTCGTTAGGGAAATTGTTAGTCGGTGATCGCCACCGAGACTGATGCTTCACCGCACCACGGGTGGCAGAATACTGCCTACCTTTGAGATGCCCGGAACTCGCAGGAGATCACGTTACCTGCTTGCTCAGCTTGTTCCTGTCTCGCGTGACTCAGCTTCTCGTCAGGGGAATTGTTACTGGGTGACGCGAGACAAGATATAACACCTCATATCTAATTTGTTGTCACACAAACACAACGCACAACACAACACAACACAACACACACGCACGTACGCACCGATGGCCGCTATGAACGGGGCGCAGCAGTTGCGTGTCGTCACGTGCGCGGCCACGGCGCTGTCGCTGGTGCTGGCGGCGTGCTGGCACGAGCTGGTCTTCGGGGGCGCAGGGGGCGTGGTGGCCTGCGTGCCCTGGGCCCTCTGCCTCTGCCACGCCGCCCTCTGCCTCCTCGCCTGGCGCGCCTCCTCTGGCCCCGCCCTCCGCGGCCCCCGCCACCTGCTCGTCGCTGTGCGTGGCCGCTGGGGGCCTCGTGGCGGGTCGTCCCTCCCACTTGGGTCGTGGGATCGCCCCCGCTCGCACACCACCACGTTTTCGTTGTTTGTTGGGGTCCTGCCACCCGACACACGTCCTGGTTGTTGGGGTCCTGCCACTGGCACACGTGGCGGGGTCGTCCTCTCCACTTCGGTCTTGGGACGTCCTCGCCCGCGCACACCACGTTTGGGCTGTTTGTTGGGGTCCTTCCACTCACGTCCTGTTTTGTGTTGGGGTCCTGCCACGGGCACACGTCCTGGTGGTTGTTGCGGGGCTGCCACTGGCACACGTGGCGGGGTCGTTCTCTCCTCTTTGGTCTTGGGATCGTCCTCGCTCGCACACACCACGAGTTGGTTGTTGTACTGGCCCACGTCCTGGTTGTTGTTGGGGTGCTGCCACTGACACACGTCCTGGTGGTTGTTACGATGGTGTGGCCGCCACTGACACGTTGTGAATGCGGGCGCACAGTACGCCACCCTGCAGGTCACGCAGATGGTTGTGGGCGCGGTCGCAGTGCTGGCGTTGCGCGGCCCTCTCATTCTGCTCACCAACGGTGCCAGTCAGACATGGTTGACGGTCCTGCTGGGCGTGCTGCCGCCTCTGATCCTCCTGGGGCTCTTCATCGAGTCGGCGGTGATGTCGATACGGCTGGCAAGAGACCCCAATGCGGCCGATGTCGCCCCAGACACCCAAGCCCCCCAGGTGGTCGTGGTATCTCCGGGCTGTATTCCGTGGACTGCATACAACGGCTACATGCCCATCCCATTCCTGCTTCCGACACCGCCTTCGCAGCAGCAGCAGCAGCAGCAGCAGATCCCGTGCCCTTGATGGCAGCTGTTCGTCATGCGATCCATGTACTATTCACTTCAGCAAAACAACAAAGACAGCCTTGATCCCCCAACGATTCCGAGGGAATACAGCACAACGTGTTGCTGCAGGTGCTGCAGATGGTAGCAGCATGGCGGTCGGACTGAGAGTGAGACACAATCAGCGACGCTGGGACTCATTTGATAATTGAGGACCGTTATGGCTCTTGGCATGCGGAGCTGGGCATTATCTGCTGCTCGCACGTGAAGCGCAATCAGCCCCACAGCAGTGTTTCGTCCTTTGCAGCTCGTCACTAAGGGTGCAGATCCGAGTATGCGTTGCTTGGGATCTGAGGCCCCAGGTTCATCTCCGGACAAAGGCGTCAGCTGAAGGGGTACCTACAACAGGCCCCCACAGAAGTACGGCACCCGTGACAGCCGCGTGCCACGTGTTGATTATACACAAATGGTCCACAGTTTATCAAATGGCAGATGTAATCAGAAACGCGCAGCAAGATATTCGACTGAATACAGAAGTTTCCGGAAACAACGCTGGCGCTGATCTGGCGCTCTGTGAGTCACAAAAAGGAGTCTTGCCACTGCTTCTTCTCATATCGCAAACACCCGTGAGCCGATGCACTGCGCACAGATGACCAAAGTGCAGAAGATCCGCCTCCTCGCGTGCTCGGGCACGGCGCTCTCGCTGTTGCTGTGTGCGTGCTGGTATGGATTCATTTTCAAGCACTTCGACGGTCCGGCCAAGTTCGCGTGCTGGGCCCCGTTCCTCGCCCACGTCCTCCTGTGCCTCCTGGCGTGTATCGCCACCGCCACCGCCGCCCCCGTCTGCAGCGGCATCTGCTCCTTGCTGTGCGTATTCCGATGTACTTGAATGAAAAACTCGAAGCGTGGCAGACCAACACTAATGGCTTATGACGTTGAGCAGTACGCCGCACTGCAGATAGCACAGATGTCCGGATGTACACTTGTCGTGGTGTTTTGGGGCTTCGGTACCATCATCTTCCTCATCGTCTACTTCCCCGTGCCCGCACTGCTGGGGCTTCTGCCGCCCACGGTCGTCCAGGGCTCTTCACCGCGTCGGTGGTGCTGGCCATCCAGCTCGCAAAGGACCCGGCAAAAAGAGGGGTGGTGGGAGACCCGTGCGGAGTTGTGGTCGTCTCAGACTGCGACTACTCGCCCGTCCCACTCCCAACTGACCAACTGTGAGCGGAAGCCCCAGCCACGCACAGCAACACCGAGTCATAACACTATGCTGACTGGGCGTCCCCGAACAATGGCCCAATCAGGCCTCTCAGAGATCAGTCACATTTCCGCTCTCAATGAACCTGGTATCGCTACAACTAAGTTATTGTTCGTGGTACCTGATGCTGGTTTGAGAAGACGGAGCTTCCGAGGTCTGAGGCCCAAAGATCAATGTGATTGTGTTCCACAGCTCAAAGCCAGCAAACAGCATCTGCTCGGCATCTCTTCCCACCGAAGACCATACGTGGAGTTATCCGGAAACAACGGTGGCGGATATAATTCCCCGCATGTGCGGGAGGTCCATGGAAACCGCCCCAAAATCGATAAGCGCAGGGCACAACAAAAGTACAGCTGCGTGCTAAGCGTTCCATGTTCACAGTCAAGCAGTTCCGCACCGTGGTGAGCTCCGCGACGGCCCTCTCGCTGGCGCTGGCTGCCCTGTGGTTCGGCTTCGTGTTCGTCCACGCGAGCGCCCGGTGGATGTGGATCCCCTGGGCCGTGTGGCTCCTCCACGCCCTGCTCTGCGCCCTCGCCTGGGCTGCGACCGTGGCCACGTCACAGCGCCGCCCTCTGCTGATCGCTGTGCCATTGGCCCTCGCCTGCAATTGTTCCTCCTTCCCCGCGATTGGGCAATCCAATCCAATCCAATCGCAATTGCATCAGTTCAGCCCTAAGGTGCTCCTGCACGGCATGCGCGGGGACAGTACGTGATGCTGCAGGTGCTGCAGATGAGCGCCGGCGTGGCGGTCGTCCTGTGGCTGTTCGGCATCGTGCTCCTGAGGGCCGCCGTGCTGCCGCAGGTCCTGCTGCTGGCCGAGCTGCCCCCGGCCGTCCTCCTGGCGCTGTTCGTGACCTCCGTGGTGATGGCCGTGCAGCTGGCGAGGCCCCAGACGGCAGACCGCACTCCCCTCGTGGTCGTGGCCTCGCCCGGGTGGTCGAGTGGCGATAGGAACTTCTCTGTCCCTGCATCCCAGATGAGAAACTAGCCGTTACTGAACCCCAAACAGCGCTGGAGCAGTTTCGAGTTATCCGCGACCAATGCGGTGAGCCACCTGGCTCTGAATGCGACTTGGCAAGTGCGGTGCCGAAACACCTGAGGCTTTGTGTTGAGGAAATGCGCGGTGCGTGCAATTACCTGCACTTCCAGTAAGATGCAGATACGGGCAGCCGTGCACCAAAAATAATCGCATCTCTTGTCACAGCACATTTCTCAGTACACTACTACTTAGCTACTCGTCCTACTAAGCGCTCCCCGCACGCGACACACGCTCAGCGCCTGCACCCGCGCCCCGCTGAGAACACTGAGCCCCGCCCATGTCCGACAAGCCCTCTGCGCTGCCCTCGCTGCGAGCGCCCCCGGAGGTGCCCGACGACGGAGTGGCCCGCCGCTGGCGCTGCCTCATGTGCGGCGAGGTCCTCGTCTCGGTGGGCCCCCCGCAGCGCTGCCCCTCGTGCCCCGCGGGGCCCGAGGCCTTCGAGTGCCTCGGCCCCGTGCCCGCGCCCCCGCGGGGCCGCCTGCGCCGCTGGCGCTGCGTCGTGTGCAACGAGGTCGTCGTCAGCGCCGACTGCCCCGCCGTCTGCCCCGTCTGCAACGCCGGCCCCGAGGCCTTTGTGCTCCTCGGCTTCGCCGACGACGACACCAGCGACGCGGCCCAGGGCGGCCGCAAGTCCCCCGCGGCGGCGGCGTACAGGGGCCACGTCGTCATCGTCGGCGGGGGCTGCGCTGGCGTCGCCGCCGCGCGAGCCGCCCGAGAAGCAGCGCGCGAAGCAAAAGTGCGAACTCGCCCTCGTCTGCGTTCCCCTTTGGGCCGCCCAGAATAGCGGCGCTGACGTGTCGGCGCGCAGATCACTGTGGTCAGCGCGGAGGACGAGGAGCCGTACTACAGGCCGGCCCTGACGCGCGTGCTGGCGGAAAGGGCGCTGGCCGAGGACGAGGGCCGCTTCCGCATCGTCCCGAGCGCGTGGTGGGCGCAGAACGGCGTCGAGCTGCTGCTGGGCGCCGCCGTCGACTCGATCGACGCCGCCGCGCGCACCGTCGCCCTGCGCGTCGCCGGCGCCCGCCGCGAGCTGCGCTACGACTCGCTCGTGCTGGCGCTCGGCGGCCGCGCGGCCGTCCCGGCGCCGCTGGCCGCCGCCGCGTCGTCGCTCAGCGGCGTCTTCGCGCTGCGCACCGCCGCCGACGTCGCCCGCATCCTCGCGCACGTCGACGAGCGCGCGGCCGCGGGCAGGTCGACGGCGGCGGTGCTCGTCGGCGGCGGCCTGGCGTCGCTCGAGGCCGCGCAGTCGCTGGCGTCGACGGGCGTCGCCGTCCACGTCGTCGAGATCGCCGACCGCCTGCTCCCGCGCCAGCTCACCGCCGCCGCCTCGCGCGCCTACCAGTCGGCCGTCGCCGCGTCCCCGCGCGTCGCGCTGCACGTCGGCGTCTCGGTCGTCGGCGTCGACGGCGACGGCAGCGGCGCCGTCCGCGCGTGCGTCCTGAGCGACGGCACGCGCGTCGCCGCGGACCTCGTGTGCTTCGCGGCGGGCACGGCGCCCGAGACGGCGCTCGCGCGGGCCGCGGGCGTCGCCGTGCGGCGCGGCGTCGTCGTCGACGAGTACATGCGGACGAGCCTGCCGGGCGTCTGGGCCTGCGGCGACTGCGCCGAGCACGCGGGCGCCCACGTGCCGACGTGGCCCGAGGCGCTCGCGATGGGCCGCGCCGCGGGGCTGCAGGCCGTCGGCGAGGGCAACGTCGACGGCGCCGTCTTCCGCCGCGCGCCGTCGCCCTACTACATCGACGCCTTCGCCCACGCGCTCTCTGTCGGCGCCGTCCCCGTCGACGACGCCGCCGCCGCCGCCGTCGCCCAGCGCGCGGCCTTCGCCAACGAGCGCGGCGAGCACGCGGGCGTCTTCTTCGACGCCGCCGGCGCGCTCGTCGGCGTCGAGGTCGTCGGCCGCTGCGCCAAGCGCCTGCAGCCGGCCTTCGCCGTGGCCGTCGCCAAGCACGTCAGCGCCCGCTCGGCCTTTGCGCTGCTCTCGGCCGACTTCCCCAGCGCCGCCGCCGCCACGCTGCCGCAGGCCCCACCGCGGGGCAGCGCCGCCCCGGTGGCCTCCAAGGCATGTACCCTCCTCTAGCGGGCCCCCGCCGCCTCCCCTCTGCCAGCGGCGGCGGTCGCAGCGCCGGGGCACGCGGGCAGCAGCACACGTCGCTTATGCACAACTCGCGTGTATTTGGGCGCCGCAGTGACGACTGCGATGGCTGCGGTGGCTGCGCCCGGAGGCGAGGGGAGTGGCCGCAGCGCCTGCAGAGGAGGAGCCGCACTCGCTGTCCTCAGAGACCCGCCTGGAGGAGTCACGGGGAGGAGACGTCGAGCCACTCGTCGGCCCTGAGCGCGGCGCCCTGTGTGTCCCCCGCGGGCGGAGCAGCAAAGCGACCCACGCGACCCACAAGCACAGCAGCAGCAGCAGCAGCAGCATCACACCCGCACGCGACAACCACACGCACAGCACACAGCACGCACAGCACGCCTCTGTGAGCTGCCCCAACGCCACGCAATGCACACCCCTGTCTTGACTGCACACGCCGCTCCGTGTGTGCGCGCTGGGAGGGACAGGGGACGCACCCTCGCTGACGGTGCCCTGCCGCTGCCGCTGGTGGGGAGGGCCTCGGGCTTGGGCTCGGCCTTCTCGGCCTTGACGAGGGCGGGGGGCGCCCTGCGGCCCTCGTAGTAGTCGAGGGCCTCGCGCATGCGCTGGTTGCACGCGTCGACGCTCTCGGCCATGGCCCTCCTGTCCCGCAGCGTGCCCGCAGCGTGTCAGCAGAGGGGCATCGCCCACTGTGCCGCCTCCCGTGCAGGGGTCCTGTCCGCACCTGTCGCGGTCTGCGCGGCGCTTGCCCTCCTTGAGCAGCGCGGCCATGCGCTCGAGCTCCTCCTGCGCCAGCCGCAGGTCCCTCCTCAGCTCCTCGTTGAGCTGTCAGGCTCAGTAGCGCCCTCCCCCGTTGTGTGCGTCGCGTGTGCTGGTAGTGCGGTGGCCAGTGGGTGGGGGAGGAAGATTCCCGGAACCCAGGGATACTTCTGACGTCACAGATTCAGAGAGCACGTGGCGCCACGAATCCCCCCTCTGGAGAATCCCGGGAGCCCAGAGAGGTGGCAGCGTCGTCGCGTCTGGCGAGGTGGCGTGGCACCTTGGCCTGGCTGTCGCGCTGCGCCTGGGCCAGCTGCAGCTGCTCCTGGGCCCTCAGCTCGCCTGGCGCCGGGGGCTGCAGTCAGGAGGAGCAAGCCGGTGGCGATGTGGGGCCCACTCTGCTGGGCGGCCCGCAGGCGCTCCGTGGCGTCGTCCAGCTGCGCCCCGAGGTGGCGGCTCCGCGTGGCCTCTGCCGCCAGCCGCGCGTCTGCCTGGCGGAGGCCCTCCTCTGCGGCGGGGTGTGCGGTTGGTCAGCGAGTGCAGAGCCCTCAGGGGCCTCTGGCCGATGCGACACAGGCCCTCTGTGGTCTCTGTGTGGTCTCTGTGTGGTCTCTCTGTGGTCTCTCTGTGGTCTCTCTGTGGTCTGTGTGTGTGTGGCTCTCTGTGGTGGGCGCTGACCCTGCTCTGCCAGCTGCCCCATGAACTGCTGTATGTCCACCATCGCCCCCTGCTGCTGCTGGCTGTGCTGCTCTCTGTGTCTGCGCTCTGCTGACTTATGATGACGGCTGTCGGGGTGCCTCATCAGCGCTCCCGCAGATTTCCCCCTGGCGTCACCGTGATATCGCGATGTGTGCCGGCCACGTCATTCCGTATCTACCGGGCTGACAAGATGAATTGATTCCGGATGCGGCCGTCGCCCGTTATTGTAAAAAGCACAGAGCGCTCCCGAGGGTGAATATCTGCGAAAAAAGACCTCTGGCGTCCCCCAACGTCTGCTCGCATAACACTAGCAGCCCCTCCACCGGCGAGCTTCCCAACGATGATGGCCCACCGACCCTCTCTCGCCTCCGCAGCCCTCTGCAGCGCCCTGCTGCTGCCGCTGCTGCCCTGGGCCCTCGGCACTCGCGTCCCGGCGACCACTGTGGCCCTCGACGGGCTCCCGGCCTCCCAGGGCTTCTCCGTCGTCGCCAGCTCCCCGCAGGCCCTCTGGGGCTCCCTCCCCAGCCGCTCTGCCGACCTCGACGGCGACGGCGTCGACGACGTGGCCGTCGGCGGCGACAGGGCCGCGCTGGTCTTCGGTCGACGTACGCGGTCGACGTTCACGTCGTCGACTTCGCTGTCGCTGCTGTCGCTGCACGGCCAGCCGCCCCCCGTCGGCTCCGGCGTCGTCGTCGTCGACGCGCAGCCGCTGGTGGCCCGCGCGGTGCTCGACGTCGACGGCGACGGCGCCGCTGACGTCGTGTTGGGCGCCGCCGACGGGGCGACGGCGGGCAGGCGTCTCGCGGTGCTGCGCGGGCGGCCGTCGACGAGCCCCTGGCCCGCGGCCGTGGACCTCGCACGCGGCCTCGACGGCACCGACGGCTTCCTCCTGCTGGCCCCCGACGGCGCCGCGCTCGCCGGGCCCGCAGACGCCGTCGGTGACGTGAACGGCGACGGGCACGGGGACCTCGCGGTGTCCGTCGCCCCCGACAAGGTCTACGTCGTCTACGGGCGCGCCGACGGCGACGCCTGGGGCCCCGCGTTCGTCCTGGGCAGCGGCGGCGCGTCCCGCGGGTTCGTCGTCGCAAGCGGCGGCCCGGCGCTCGTGGCCAGCGCGCTGGGCGACGTCAACGGCGACGGCGTCGCCGACTTTGCGGTCGCCGTCCCCGAGGAGCTCAGAGTGTTCGTCTTCTTCGGGCGCCCCGGGGGCCCCGCGACGCAGCTCCGGAGCCTCGAGGCGTTCGGGCCCTCGGACGGCTTCGTCGTCGCGGGCCTGCGCTCCGCCGTGGGCGCCGACGTCAACGGCGACGGCGCCAGCGACGTTGTCGGCGGCTACGCGGGCCCGTCGCCGCTCGACCGCGAGGCCGAGTGCGTCGCCGTGCTGCTGGGCCACGCCGAGCGCGGCTACGAGTGGCCCGACGTCGACGCGTCGACGGGCGGCCTGTTCCTCTGCGGCCCCGCGTCGAGCGGCTTCGGGGCCGCGGGTCTCGCGGCCGCCGACCTCAACGGCGACGCCGTCGACGACGTGCTCGTCGGCGCCCCGCGCGAGTCCAACGGCGACGGCCACGTCTACGTGTTCTGGGGCCGCGAGGCGCCCGACCTCTGGCCCGGCGTCGTCGACACGATGACGTGGGACCGCAGCGCGGGCTTCGGGCTCGCGGGGCGCAACGGCAGCGCCGGGGCGCTGGGCGCCGACCTCGGGGCCCTCGACGCCAACGGCGACGCCGTCGCGGACCTCGCGGCCAGCGGGCGCCCCGGGGGCCCGCTGCCTGCCGAGCTCGTCGTGCTCTACGGCGTAGCCGCGCCCGTCGTGACGCACAGCCGCGTGTTCATCGACGAGGGCGAGAGCCTCACGCTCGGGGCCCCCGCCGTCGTCGTTGAGACCTCCGACAGCCCCGAGGCCGTCGCGCTCGCCGCCAGCACGTGGGCCGTGTCGCTGCACGTGCTTCCCGACCTCGAGGCCCCGGCGACCGAGTTCTCTCTCGCGGAGCTGCGCGCCGGCCGCGTTGTGCTGCGCTCGGGCGGCTCGGAGTCCCCGCTGTGGATTCTGCGACCGCTCTCGGCCCGCGGCGGCCCCGGGCGGGCCTCCGAGGGAAGCGTCATATACGGTAGGCCGCGCGTGGCCCAGCAGCTCGCGGGGAGGCCCGACTGCTGCTTCGCGGCCGCGGGGAGGCCGTACAGCTTCCGCGTCCCCACCGAGACGTTTGCGCACTCGCTCTCCAAGACTGTGAACATCTCCGTCGATATCAGGCGGCTGCCGAGGTGGCTCCGCTGGGACCGCGAGGCCCTGGTCCTCTCCGGGACCCCGCGGGCGCGCGACGTCGGCAGCGTCGTCGTGCACGTCGCCGGCACCGACGAGAACGGCGCCTCCGCAGAGTGCAGTTTTGAGCTCCGAGTGCACCGCCCGCCCGACGTCCGCAGGCCGCTGGCGCAGCAGCGCGGGTGCTGCGAGGCCGTCGCCGGGCGGCCCTACGCGTTCGCCGTCGCTGGCGACACGTTCGCCTCGGCCGAAGGCGTCGCGGTGGCCCTGAGCGCGCAGAACGTCCCCTCGTGGCTGCACTTCGACTCGGCGACTGGCGCGTTCGCGGGGACGCCGACGGCTGCAGCCATCGGCGCCGCGGGCGGCGACGTCACGGTGACCGCGACAGACGCCAACGGGCTGTCGTCGACGAGCGCCTTCCACGTCGCCGTGCGCGGGGCGCCGCAGGTCGTCGCGGAGCTCGCGGGGCAGCGCGGCTGCTGCGCCGCTGTGCTCCGCAGGCCCTACGCGTTCGCCCCGGCGCCGCCCACGTTCGCGCACCCCGAGTCTGCGCCGATGACGTACACGGCGACGCTTGTCGACGGGTCGCCGCTGCCTGCGTGGCTGACGTTCAGCGTCAGTGGCTCCGCGATTGCGTTCTCGGGCACTGCGCAGGCGCCGGGGCTGCTCGCCGTCCGGGTCGCCGCCGCCGACGCCAGAGGCCATGTGGCGCACAGCGACTTCGAGCTGCGGTCGGTCAACAGCCCGCCAGAGGTCGTCCGCGCCCTGGCGGACCGCTCGGCCGTCGCGGGGCAGCGCGTAGCCTTCGAGGTCCCCGCGGGGACCTTCGCGGACCCCAACGGCGACGCGCTGACGTACAGCGCTGCGCTGAGCACTGGGGCGCCGCTGCGCGTCGTCGGGGCCGCCGTCGAGGGCCTCGCGCCGTCGCCGGGCGGCGGGAGCGTCGGCGTGACGGTCACCGCGACGGACCCGTACGGGGCGACGGCCGCCTGCGAGTTCCGCCTCGCGCTGGCCAACAGCCCGCCAGAGGTGCGCGCGCCCATCGGCGGGCAGCTGCGGTGCTGCGCGACGGCCGCGGGGTCCGAGTACTCGTTCGTGCTGGCCGAGGGGACGTTCGCGGACCCCAACGGCGACCCGCTGGCCCTCAGTGCGTCGCTGCAGGGCGGGGCGCCGCTGCCGCAGTGGCTCGCCTTCGACGGCGCCCGCAGGCTCTTCAGCGGCACAGCTCCGGGCGCCGGGGCGCTGCTGCACGTCACCGTGACGGCGACGGACGCTGCGGGGGCGGCGGCGAGAGACACGTTCGCGCTGGCCGTCGTCGCCCCCGAGGCCCCCGGGGCTGCCGTCGCCCGCGGCGTGTCCGGCGCCCCAGATGAGTGCCCGGCGGCCCGGGCGGCCGTCGACGCGCACTCTGTCGTCGACCCGCCGACGCTCTCGGTGTCGACCGACGGCAACAACGTCGGCATCTCGCTGGTCCTCCCCCAGACGAGCCCCGCGCGCACCAACTACTCGGCCCGCTTCGGTCCGTCTCTGTCCTCTTGTGCTCTCTTCTGACGCCGTCTCTGCGCAGTGGACCCGGCGAGCGGGGCGCAGACGGAGGTGCTGCTGCCTGCGGTGGAGCGGCGCTGCGCTGTGGACTTCTCCGCGACGGTGGCGCTGTCGAGCCTCGTCGCCGGCGCGAGGCCCGAGGTCAGCGAGAGCCCCACCGAGTTCGTCTTCTCGTTCGCGGTGCTCGTGTCGTGGCAGGAGGTCTTCAGCGTGGGCGCCTTCTCGATGCCGCGCTCGGCGCAGTCGCGGCTGCGCTTCGACGTCGTCGCGCTCAGGTCCGTCGCCGCTGGCACGGCTGTCGTGCAGGCCGACCCGCCGCTGCTCCGGGCGCACTTCGAGCGTGGCAGCGTCGGCCACGTGCGCGGGCCCGGCGGCGAGCTGCAGTACGTCGAGCTGAGCCTCGTTCTCGTCACAGTCGCGGCGCTGCCAAACTACGTCCTCTGGCCCGCGTCGCTCGTAGCATCCAAGTCCGCCGGCAGCGTCCGCCTCGTCGCCAACCCCGTGCAGCTCTCCGCGCTCGACGCTGTGCAGAAGTGGGCGGTCACCGTCCTCCTCGGTGCGCGCTTCCACGTCACTCATTTGACTTCCGCTCTGACTCTGTCCTGTTTTCGTATATTTTGCTGGCAGACCGCACGGAGCTGTGCGCGACGTCGAGCCTCGACCAGCTGGTGCTGTCGTACCTGATGGTCTCCTCGGACCCCGGGGCCCAGCCGCACACAGGGACTATCGTGGGCGACCTGGGCAAGCTCGAGAGCTGGTGTCCCAGCGGCTCCAAGCTCTCGGTCGCGGCCTCGCAGAGCCTCTTCGCAGGCCCCGGCGCCTCGGACGTCTCGGTCGTCCGCGCCCAGCGTGGGGCGACGGTGTACGTGCGCGCCGCGCTGGCGGCGAGGGCTGGAAGGCAGTGGAGGGCGTCGCTGCTCTCGGTGGAGCTGGGGGGCCCTGCGTTCAAGACGGGGTTCGTCGTCGCCAGCGCAGAGGGCGGCGCGCAGCCCGTCGACGAGGCCTGGGGCTACGGCGCCGACAGCTGCGTGGGCGACGCGACCGTCTGCTACCACTTTGTGGTCCCCGAGGGCGTCGCACTCGAGACGCCCGTGCTGATGGTCCGCTCCGAGATCCTCGTGCAGTCGACCGACGAGGCCGACGAGGCCGACAAGGCCGACGAGCCCCACAAGACGTCGTCGATCGTCACCGCCCAGACGCCGGTGCTCGTGGTCGACGGCCGCATGGCAGGCTCACGGGACCAGCGGGCCGAGGCGAGAGGTGACCAGAAGGAGCGCGTGGAGGAGCAGGCTGTGCAGGTGGAGAGGAGGGGACTGGCGGCTGACGCAGCGATTGCAGCCGTGTTCGCCCTGGCGTGCGTGGGGGCCATCGCGGCGGTCGTTGTGGCGATCAGGAAGCGCGAGAGGAAGGTCAACGCAGCCGCGGCAAGGAGGGATCCCAGGAGGAGGCCCAGCAGGAGGGACCTCGAGATGAAGAGGGACTCGCCAAGAGTGTGCCTCCTCGCAGTGCCCCAGCTGGACCCCCAGGGCTCCCTGTGACCCGCCAGGACCTCTGTGAAATACCTCTGATCCACCGTACGGCACCCGAGAGGCGTGCGATGTAGAGAATAAGAAATTGTACGGTGCCAACTGTGCTCCATGACTTGTCGGACGCCAAGCTGAACAATATTTTTCCTGAGGCATTTATTTATACTCGCGCTCTGTGATCTTTCACCTCGCTGTTCACCTAGCAGCTGTATGCCAGAGGCATCGTAAGGAGGCCTTGCGTCGGAGGAGGTGGTGGTGGAAATGCTCGAGACTGTGGAAGTGGGGCAGGAACAGGCATGTAGCCGTTCTGTGTCGCCCACGGGTAGTATCCCGGAGAGACTACAATCACTTGGGGACCTGGAGCTGCTACAGGTGCAGAGGAACTCTTGACCAGCTGGATGGACATCACCACCGATGCGATGAAGAGCGCCAGGAGGGCGATGGGGGGAACCGCACACACCAGAACAGGCAGCACCCCAATGTAGAAGAGAAGAAAGGGAGCACCAGACGAAAACACCAACACCAAGCCCACGACCATTTGTGCCACATGGAGAGCTGCATACTGTGCCATAAGGGGGTGAGGAAGGATCAGCATGATGAGTCAAAGTAACGGGGAAAACCAAGGGGAAAGGTTGCATACAGCGACTAGAAGGCGCTGCTGGTAGCGGGGTGCAGGGGTGGATGTCGCATAAAACGCGAGGCAACACAGCAGGGCGTGGAAGAAGAACACGATCCAGGGGAAACTGGACACCGCAGCATCATTTGCTACGAGAATCAACAGCGCGGACCACCCCCCAGCCAACGTCAGAGAGAGGGAGGTGGCCGTGCACACTACTACACGGAACTGCCGCGCAGTCGTCATGCGGGAGTGCGAGCGTGTGGCAGGTCTGCGGCGCTTTAAAAAATGACAGCGAGAAAGAGCTTTTCCAGGAATATCGGGTGAGCCACCCACCGGTTCTTTCCGGATAAATCGCTGACTTCGGTCGGAAAACTTGATATGTGGAAACAGAGCATCTTTGAGACGCCAATCAGCAGCAGCCTCTTGATGAAGAGTTGCACAGCACACTCCTCGGCAACCTCCGAGGTCATATGCGAATGGGAACCGAGTGGAATGCGTACACTCGGGAACCAGTCAATGGTGTTGCCCATCAACTCGAGCACCTCCTCTGACTGCGCAGAACTTGCGGGCGTCTCCACTCTACGCACGAGCACGACCGTTAACACTGCCGCATTGTGGGCAAGTCCCAGAGTGTGCAAGACGAGTCAGCACACGTTCGAAGCCCGGCTCTCAGTGCATAATCACAGACCCGTGTGCGTTTGATTGAACAGGTGAGGCTGCTGGTGGCCACCACTGCGTATCTGGCATGCAGTGGGGTCTCGATCTTCCGTATCTAGCGCGGGGCTACAGTCTACGTGCACGCCGCGCTGGCGTCGAGGGCGGGCAGTGGCGGGCGTCGCTGCTGGACGCCCGTGCTGATGCCCACTCCGAGATCATCGCGAAGTATGGATTGCCTGTCTGATTCAGATCAATCAAATATGCCAGGGTTTCCCACTTTTCACTCCTGACATGAGTATTTCACTTTGCTGTTCATCTAGCAGCTGAATCAAGGCGGTCTTGCATCTGAGGCGGAGGTGGTGCAAAAGCTTGAGAGGGTGGAAGTAGGGCAGGAACAGGCATGTAGCCGTTCTGTGTCGCCCACGGGTAGTATCCTGGAGAGACTACAATCACTTGGGGACCTGGGGCTGCCACAGGTGCAGCAGGACTCTTGGCCAGCTGGATGGACATCACCACTGAAGCGATGAAGAGCGCCAGGAGCACCATGGGAGGAACCACACACATCAGGAAGGACAGAGCCCCAACGAAGGCGATGAATAAACCGACAGCACCAGCCGAAAACACCGTTAGTACGAACACCATGCCCACGACCATTTGTGCCGCATGGAGAGCTGCGTACTGTGCCATAAGTGGTGAGGAAGGATATGCAGAATCGGTGGGAGAAAACGGCTATTTATGTGACATTCTCAAGATGCACGGCCATCACCACGGAGGTCACGAACAGCGCCATGAGGACAGCGAGGGGCAGCTCGCACAGCAGCACAATCTACGGCTCCAGAGAGATCTGGAAGACAGTGGTCCCGAACTCCCTCTGGACGGCTGCAACACTGGCGCACATCTGCAGCACCTGCAGCACCGCGTACTAATTCGAGTCAAGCTGATCATTTGCAAATTAAAAGCAGAGTAAATTACAGGGGCGAGGGACAACGCACTGAGATCGACAGATGGCGACGTTTTGATGGGAAGAATGTCGCAGCCCAGGCGAGGGAACCAAGCAGGGCGTGGATGAGCCATACCTCCCAGAGGATGTGAATATAATCGAAGGTTCCGGGGGCGAACAGAAAGGAGGTCCAGAATAACACCAGCGCCAGCGAGAGTGCCACTGCTGCCTTCACCACAGCGCGAAACTGCTCAACAGTGAATAATATGTATGGCGTAGACGCAAATTGTGGTCTGTGCTACGGATTTTCTCGTGTTCCATGGACTCACCAGCAGATGGGGATGGTATCTCTAATCCGTTGCCGACGTGGACCTGCCACCATTGTTTCCGGATAACTATAGCGCAAATCCTTGGTTCTGCTTTCACGAACTGTGACCTGTATGTGCTTTGAAGTACTATGGTGAAGTCGGTGCTGTTTGCAGCTTCACCTGCGCTGGTTGAGTTCAACCCCCCCCCCGTCTTACCACTTTGTGGTCCCCGAGGGCGTCGCACTCGAGACGCCCGTGCTGATGGTCCGCTCCGAGATCCTCGTGAAGTCGACCGACGAGGCCGACAAGGCCGACAAGGCCGACGAGCCCCACAAGACGTCGTCGATCGTCACCGCCCAGACGCCGATGCTCGTGGTCGACGGCCGCGCCGCAGGCTCACGGGACCAGCGGGCCGAGGCGAGAGGCGACCAGAAGGAGCGCGTGGAGGAGCAGGCTGTGCAGGTGGAGAGGAGGGGACTGGCGGCTGCGCGGCGATTGCAGCCGTGTTCGCCCTGGCGTGCGTGGGGGCCATCGCGGCGGTCGTCGTGGCGATCAGGAAGCGCGAGAGGAAGGTAAACGCAGCCGCGGCAAGGAGGGATCCCAGGAGGAGGCCCAGCAGGAGGGACCTCGAGATGAAGAGGGACTCGCCAAGAGTGTGCCTCCTCGCAGTGCCCCAGCTGGACCCCCAGGGCTCCCTGTGACCCGCCAGGACCTCTGTGAAATACCTCCGATCCACCGTACGGCACCCATTAGGCGTGCCATGTTGAGAATAAGAAATTGTACGGTGTCAACTGTGTTCCATGACTTGCCTGTCTGACATAAAGATAAATCATCATTGTGTTTGGGGCATCTATTTTCACTCGAAACCTGTGATAATTCACTTTGCTGTTCACCTAGAAGTTGTATGCCACAGGCATCGTAAGGAGATCTTGGTTCTGAGGCGGAGGTTGGACAGGAACTGGCATGTAGCCCCTGTGTGTCGCCCACGGGTAGTATCCTGGAGAGACTACAATCACTTGTGGATCTGGAGCTGCCACAGGGGCAGAGGAACTCTTGACCAGCTGGATGGACATCACCACCGATGCGATGAAGAGCCCAAGGAGGACCATGGGAGGAACCGCACACACCAGAACCGGCAACACCCCAATGATGACGAGAAGAATGATAGCACCAGACGAAAACACTGTTAACACGAACACCATGGCCACGACCATTTGTGCCACATGGAGAGCTGCATACTGTGCCATAAGTTGGTGAGGAAGGATAAGCAGGATGAGTCAAAGTAACGGGGAAAATCAAGGGGGAAAGTTGCATACAGCGACTAGAAGGCGCTGCTGGTAGCGGGGTGCAGGGGTGGATGTCGCATAAAACGCGAGGCAGCACAGCAGGGCGTGGAAGAAGAACACGATCCAGGGGAAACAGGACATCGTGGCATCATTTGCTGCGAGAATCAACAGCGCGGACCACCCCCCAGCCAACGTCAGAGACATGGAGGTGGCCGTGCACACTACTACACGGAACTGCCGCGCAGTCGTCATGCGGGAGTGCGAGCGTGTGGCAGGTCTGCTGCGTTTTAAAAATATGACAGCGAGAAAGAGCTTTTCCAGGAAAATCGGGTGAGCCACCCACCGGTTCTTTCCGGATAATCGCTGACTTCGGTAGGAAAACTCGAGATGAGGAAACAGAGCATCTTTGAGACGCCAATCAGCAGCGGCCTCTTGATGAAGAGTAGCACAGCACACTCCTCGGCAACCTCCGAGGTCGAATGCAAATAGGAACGGAGTGGAATACGGACGCGCGAGACCTCCTGAGCGACGGCGAAGTGGACCAAGCACAGCCACCACACGGCCAGGGTGTTGTTGAAAGACGTCAAAAGCACCTATCATGGTGGTGGATGTTGGCGGCAACAATGGAGAACAAAGGACTGGCAGGAGATTCGCCGTGATTCGATCTGGTTCCCGCCTCAGTGTCTGGCATTCAACAATCTGGAACCAGTCAATGGTGTTCCCCATTAGCTCTAGCATCTCCTCTGACTGTGCAGAACTTGCGGGCGTTCTGCCACTCTCCGCACGACTGTTATCACTCAAGACGAGTCAGCACACGTTCGAAGCCCGGCTCTCAGTTCATAATCACAGAGCCGCGTGCGTGTGACTGAACAGGTGAGGCTGCTGGTGGCCACCACTGCGTATCTGGCATGCAGTGGGTCTCGGTCGTCCGTCCCTAGCGCGGGGAAACATGAAGAGCTGCATACTGTGCCATAAGGGGGTAAGGCTATACAGGAGCCTTAAAAATTGCGTACAGCGACTAGCAGGCGCTGCTGGTAGCGGGGTGCAGGGGTGGATGTCGCATAACGCGAGGGAGCACAGCAGGGCGTGGAAGAAGAACACGACCCAAGGGAGGCTGGGCAGCACGACAGGAGCATGTAGGAGAATGGCCAGCCCGGACCACCCCCCAGCCAACGTCAAAGAGAGGGCAGTGGCCGTGCACACTACAACGCGGAACTGCCGAGCAGTCGTCATATGGGAGTGCGAGCGTGTAGCACGGTCTGCGACCTTTATTCAAAGAGAGCGAGAAAGAGCTTTTCCAAAACAGCAATTATGCCCTTCCTGAGCACACAGAGATCCAGACTTGCTGCTGGAGGAGTGGTTGATAAGACAGGGAAAACGAACCAACAGGAAGCCAATTGCAAGGATGGGCTGGCTGCCTGTGCAGCGGCAGAAGCGTGCGGGGTGCCTCAGGTTCTCTCCATGGTGACGAGCTTGCGGCCCCATCGCGGGGTGAGCTGCTGCCACGACTCGGCGACGAGGCGCAGCTGCTCGTGCTCGGGCGCCTGGCGGTCCCTGTCCTCTGTGGCCGCGGGCACCCAAAACACAAGGCGGCCCCCGGCCCTCAGGTGCGCCGCAGCGAACGCCAGCAGGTCCGCCAGCATGTCGCCGCGCTTGTAGTCGACGCACTGCGGTGGCCTGCCCAGGTCGAGCTCGCCCTCGGCGGCCCTGTGCCTCGACGGCCTCTCCTCGCCCTCGCCCTCGGCCTTGGGGATCCAGTGCAGCGTCTTGGGCTTCACGCCGACTTTACGGACTCCCGCGCGCATGCCGTACGGCGCTGCGGANACCGGCAACACCCCAATGATGACGAGAAGAATGATAGCACCAGACGAAAACACTGTTAGCATGAACACCAAGCCCACGACCATTTGTGCCACATGGAGAGCTGCATACTGTGCCATAAGTTGGTGAGGAAGGATCAGCATGATGAGTCAAAGTAACGGGGAAAACCAAGGGGAAAGGTTGCATACAGCGACTAGAAGGCGCTGCTGGTAGCAGGGTGCAGGGGTGGATGTCGCCTAACGCGAGGGAGCACAGCAGGGCGTGGAAGAAGAACACGACCCAGGGGAGGCTGGGCAGCACGACGGGAGCATGTAGGAGAATGGCCAGCCCGGACCACCCCCCAGCCAACGTAAAAGAGAGGGCAGTGGCCGTGCACACTACAACGCGGAACTGCCGTACAGTCGTCATATGGGAGTGCGAGCGTAGCACGGTCTGCGACCTTTATTCAAAGAGAGCGAGAAAGAGCTTTTCCAAAACAGCAATTATGCCCTTCCTGAGCACACAGAGATCCAGACTTGCTGCTGGAGGAGTGGTTGATAAGACAGGGAAAACGAACCAACAGGAAGCCAATTGCAAGGATGGGCTGGCTGCCTGTGCAGCGGCAGAAGCGTGCGGGGTGCCTCAGGTTCTCTCCATGGTGACGAGCTTGCGGCCCCATCGCGGGGTGAGCTGCTGCCACGACTCGGCGACGAGGCGCAGCTGCTCGTGCTCGGGCGCCTGGCGGTCCCTGTCCTCTGTGGCCGCGGGCACCCAAAACACAAGGCGGCCCCCGGCCCTCAGGTGCGCCGCAGCGAACGCCAGCAGGTCCGCCAGCATGTCGCCGCGCTTGTAGTCGACGCACTGCGGTGGCCTGCCCAGGTCGAGCTCGCCCTCGGCGGCCCTGTGCCTCGACGGCCTCTCCTCGCCCTCGCCCTCGGCCTTGGGGATCCAGTGCAGCGTCTTGGGCTTCACGCCGACTTTACGGACTCCCGCGCGCATGCCGTACGGCGCTGCGGATTCGAGAGAAGGGCTGTGGGGCGGGGCACTGTGCGGGAAGCAGAGGGGGCACGCGCACGGTCGCAGACGATGGCGTCGAGGGGCAGTGAGGGCCGCAGGGGGCAAACGGAGAGGTCGGCCGCGAAGAGGCCCACAAGGCGCTCCGCGAGCCCGTAGTGCGCAAAGTTGTCCGCGACGTCCGGGCGGTGCGCTCCCGCGGCGTCGGCGTGCGCGTGCGATCGCGGGCCCTCGAGGCCGTGCAGCGCGGGCGCCGAGATGTCGCTGCCCAGCGCGTAGGCCCCGAAGTGGGCGCACGCGAGCAGCACACTTCCGGTGCCCGCGAACGGGTCGTAGACCAGCGACCCCTCACGTGCCTGCACAAGGCCCGCGCGTTCTCAGTCGGCGCTGCAGGCGCACGGGGGAGCGTACCAGGGCCTGGTTGGCCATGAGGAACGCGAGCTCGGGGTCCATCGAGGTCATCCCGAGGTACGGGCGGCCCCGCAGTGCGAAGCGGCTCGCGAGCCCCGCGTGGCCCGCGCCCTCGGCGACGAGCCTCGCGAAGCAGACCCAGCGCGGCTCGGCGGCCTGCTGCGCGCCGCAGTGCTCGAGGACCGCGAAGTCGACGTCGGGGCTGCGGAGGCAGACACGCATGCCCGCGGACCAGAGCGGCAGCGCAGAGGTCGCGGCGATCATCGACCGCTGCTCCTCGCACGAGCGGTTGCGGCCGAACGAGCGCACGGTGACGCGCATGCTGCGGCCCCGGAGCTCGCCCAGGGCCTCCAGGGGCCTCGCGCGGGCCGTGTCCGCGAGCATCTCGTCGAACGTCGGCCCATGGCCCCACACGTCGTAGACGCCCCTAAGTGCGCGGCCTCAGCAGCGGCACCCAAGGCCCCGCGCAGGGCTCTCACACCTTATCAGCATCGCACGTGATGCAAGGGACCGCGCGGCGTCCTCGGAGGGCAGGTCGACCCATAGGAACGGCGTCTGGGGCCACGCCAAGAGGTAAGGGAAAATGGAGAGCCCAAGTCAACTGACCTCGTCGGCGCTCGACGTGCTCGTGGCTGCGGCGCCGTCGGACGTGGTGTACGACACGCGGATGCCCAGCAGGCACCCGAGGGCGTCCAGCTCCTGCAGGCGGAACCCCACGTGCCGCTGCACAAACTTGAGAAGAAAGCGCATCAATGACCCGCGCGCGCGACGCTGAGACCCGTGCAAAGATCTTCTGAGAAGATTCGCGTATCTTCCAGATTCTTAGTTTCTTTTTTGCCGACCCGCTGGCTGAGCCTCGCTACCGGCCCTTTCTGACTTGCCGGGCACCACCGTGCAGGCGGCAAGGACGGGGTCGGCATGCTGTCGTGACGTGTGATTCGCGATATCGTGCGGGGCCCGCACAATCTCCGAAATAAATCCAAACACAAATCCTAACAGGAAACAGCAGCAGCCGCGAGCCGCCAGCGCGATGGGGTGGGACCCGACCAAGTTCAAGGTGAACGTGAAGCTGGCGCTGACGCGGATCAAGCTGCAGAAGCAGAAGACGGCCAACTCGGTGATCAACCAGAAGCGCGACATCGCCGCGGAGCTCTCGCGCAACCAGGAGGAGGCTGCCCGCGTCAAGGCACCCGGCCCCTTTCGGTTTCCCCTCCCCTGGGCCCCCTGCCCCGTTATCGCGTGGCGCAGGCCCTCCAGGGGCCGCTGGCGTGGCGCTGCCATCGCTTTTCCCTGTGCGGGTTCCGTTGCGAGTCTGAGCAGCGTGTTTTTTTTTCTGCGGGTCGTGTAGACCGAGGTGGTGATCAAGGCCGACTTCCTCATCGAGGCGCTGGACATCATCGAGCTGTTCCTCGAGGAGGTCGCTGCCAAGCTCCGCCTCGTGGAGCTCTCCAAGCTGTGCGTCGGCGTCTCCGCTGCTCTGCTCCTCCTCTTCTCTCCTGTGCTGCAGTCTTTGCCACTGCTGTTCTCTCTGCCTCTCTGTCTGGTCTGTCCCTGTTGTCCTCCCTCTGCTCTGCTTCCGTACTGCTCCTGTTCCTCTCTTCCTGGCCCCACCCCCCCCCCCCCCGTGCTGTGCTCTCTATCTCTCTGTCTGCCTGTCTGCCCTGTATCTCCTTACTCTGCTGCTCTGCTTGCTCGCGTTGCCGTCTGCACTCTCCTATCGCTGCTGCTCTGTGTTTGCTCTGTCTGCTGTGGCTCACGCCTGCGTGGTGGGGTGGGCAGGGAGCCTCCGCGGGAGCTGGACGAGGCGCTGTCGACGATCGTGTACAGCGCTGCGAGGGTCAACGTGCAGGAGCTGCTGGTGATCCGCGACCTGCTGACCAAGAAGTACGGCAAGCCCTGGGCCACTGCCGTCATGGACAACTCCTCTGGCCACGCCAACCAGCGCGTCGTCCACAAGCTCAGCGTCGCCCCTCCAGGTGCCCCCCAGTGCCCACTGTCCCCCCGCCCCTGGCCCCTCACGCCGCCTGCCCCGCTGTCCTCCCCCAGAGGCGTTCCTCATCTACCAGTACCTCAACGAGATCGCCAAGACGCACGGCCTCGCGTGGCACCACGATGTGCCCGCCGACTCCCTCGGTACGCGCCTGCCCTCTGCCTCTGCTGCCCCCCGTCCAGCACATCAGCGCTGAGCCTCGGTGCCGCAGGGACCATCGGGCTGCCAGCAGCGGCCCCCGCAGGGTTCCCTGCTGCCCCTGCTGCCAGGAGCAGCAACGCGCCGGCCTACGCCCCTGGCAGCGCAGTGCCGTCGTTCCCCGCCCCTCCCTCGGGGTTCCCTGCGGCTCCCTCGGGGTTCCCTGCGGCTCCCGCGGGGTTCCCGTCGCCCCCCGCGGGCGCCCCGCGCTTCCCGAGCCCCCCGTCGGGCTTCCCGGCGGCCCCGGGCAGCGGCGCTGGCGGGTTCCCTGTGGCGCCCAGCTTCTCGCCCGACGCGTACCCCGCGCCTCCCCCGGGGCTCGCGGCGCCCCCGCAGTTCCCCGACGGCGTCCCGCCCGGGTTCCCCGTCGCCCCGTCGTCGGCAGGGGTGCCCGCGTTCCCCAAGCCCCCGAGCGCGCTGCCCTCTGCGCAGGCGGGCAAGCAGCAGCCGTTCGACCCCTTCCCTGTGCCGCCGGGCGCTGCCGCCAAGCCCCGGTCGCCGCCACAGCAGCAGCACCAGCAGGCCCAGCAGGGGCAGCGCTGCGGCGGCGAGCCCCTGGCGACGCCGCTGGCGATGTTCCCTGCAGCGCCTAGCGGGTTCCCTGCGGCCCCTGGCGGCGCGCAGTCGTTCCCGGCGGCGCCCAGGAGCGGCCCCGCGGTCCTCTCGTTCCCCGCGGCCCCGACGGCGCTCCCGTCGTTCCCCGCGGCCCCCAGGAGCGACCCCGCGGACTCGGGGTGCGCGCCGTCGTTCCCGGCGGCGCCCCGGAGCGCTCCCTCGGCCCCCGCGTTCCCGTCGGCGCCCAAGAGCGACCCGGCGGCCGCCATGTTCCCCTCGGCGCCCTCGTTCCCTCCAGCCCCGAGGGCCCCGTCGTCGTCAGCGTCGCCGCCGTCGGCGCCGGCGTCGGCCCCGTCGTTCCCCGCGGTGCCCAAGGGCGAGCCGTCGGCGTCTGCGCCGCTGTCGTTCCCGGCGCCTCCGAGCGCGCTGCCGTCGTTCCCTGCGGCGCCCAAGAGCGACCCCGCAGGCGCCGCGGCTGCGTTCCCCTCGGTGCCGCGCTCCGACGCCCCTGCGCCCGCAGCGGCCGGGGTGCCGTCGTTCCCGTCTGTGCCCTCCAAGGGCAGCGCCCCCGCGGGGTTCCCGTCGTTCCCTCGGTGCCCGGCGGGCAGCAGTCGCCCAGGGCGGACGCCCCGGCGGGCTTCCCGTCGTTCCCGTCGGTGCCCAAGTCCGACGCGCCAGCCCCTCCCGCTGCGCCGTCTGCCGACGCGCCGTCGTTCCCGCAGTTCCCCAGCGTGCCGGGCGCAGGGGCGGCGGACCAGGAGCAGCCAGACGACCTGCTCGACTTCGACGACCTCAACGCCCGCTTCGAGGAGCTCAAGAAGAAGCGCTGAGGGGCCGTGCAAGCGGGCGGCCCGAGCGCTGCTGCTGCTGCTGCTGCTGCTGCGGGGCTGCAGTGCCCCACAGCGCGGGCACCCGCACAGCCACCGATCCACCACCCCCGACCAACACCAACACCGGCCGACTTGTCTGTCCACACACGGCGTCGTCTGCCCCGCCTCGTTTGGCCTCCGCCTCGCTGCTGCGGGGTGTGCAGTTGCTCGTCACAGTACACAGCACGCGCGGCTCACGGCAGCGTTGGGCGGCGATCGGCTCTCGGTGAAGCCCACAGTGAACGACGCGAACACCGGCCTGTGGTCCGAAAACTGTCGAGCAAGGGCAAAAACGCGGTCAGGAGAACCGCAGGGCAGACGCAGTGGCGGAGGGGAGGGAAGCGGGGCGCACGCACTCGTATCGTGTGCAGCGACCGGTACTCGAGCTGCGTGACGGCGGCGCCGCACCAGAGGATGCGGTCGGTCCACGAGGGCGTGCGCGCCTTGGGCGACGTGTCGTAGACGTCGCAGCCCGGGTCGAACTTGTACGTCGGGGGGAACGCCAGCGGGCCCTCCTGGTACCCCGCCAGCACGGCGCCCCTGGCCCTCTCGTTGGTCAGCTGGTCGTTCTTCACCAGCACCTCGACCAGCTCTGCACCGAGTGAGGGCGGGAATCAACTGATCGGGGGGCGACCTGCGTGCTTGATGATGTGCGTGACGGCCGCGTGGCTGCCGGCGATGCGGTAGTTGAGGTCGCCGAGCCAGAAGACGCAGTCGAACTGCTCGCTGACGCTCTCGGCGCGGGGCCGCACGTCGCTGAAGGCCCTGGCGAGCTCGGCGTTGATCCTCGCCCAGTCGGCGTTCCTCCGCTCGCAGTACTGCGCGTGCGCTGGGCGCACCGCCGCGTGAGAGCCCCGCGGGCAACAGCCCCCGCGCGCACCTGCGAGATGGCAGCTGACGAAGAGCAGAGTGGTGCCGCCGACGGCCAGCGAGAGCGCGAGGCCGCCCTTGTTGCCGACGACGTTGCCGATGCCCGTCGCGATCTCGACGGCGAACACGTCCGAGACGAGGTCCGCCAGCTCCGTCCACCCCAGCAGCGCCAGGTGCATCGCCCCCAGCGTCGTGCTCCCGATCATCGAGTACCTGCAGGGGGGCTCCCCCCTCTGAGACGCGACGGAAGGCGGCGCAGAAGCGGCGGCATACTCGGGGCCGGCGGCCTCGGCGAGCAGCGACTCCCACTGCTGCTTGCTGGCGACGACCATCGAGGCCCCGATGCTCCGCTGGCACTCCTGCGTGCCCACGGCCAGCACGTGGAACCTCTCCCGAGGTATCAGCTCCCGCACCACCTCGATGCCCGGCAGCTGCGCAGAGCCGCACACGTGGCCGCAGACGTCAGGCAGGTCGAAGATATTTTCCCCGCCAGATAAGAATATCTCCGAAGATATTCCCACCATTCCCCCCGACCACGGTCGCGACACGTCAGAGGTGCACGCCACCTCACCTTGCCGTGCATGTTCCACGTGATGACGTGCACTCGCAGCGACGACGCGGAGAGAAGCGACTCGAGGGACTCGGCCTGCGAGCCCGGGGGGCCCGAGACGCCCGCGAACGCGCGGAACTTGCCGACGACGTCCTCGCTGGCCGCGGCGGGGCGCGCGGTGGCCGGCCTGCGCACGCGGACGCGCGAGACGACGCCGGTGCGGTGCACAGGATCCGGATCCGCCGGGACTTGAACCGATGCCTCCGGAGCTCCGCCGCCGCAGTCCTCCCGCGACCGCGACCGCGAGCGCGAGGTCGCCGGCCGCTGCGGGGAGGGCGACGGCGACCGCGAGCTGTGGGGGCGCAGCGGGCGCAGCGAGGGGGAGGAGGAGGGGGCCCCGGGGACCGCGTAGGCCGCCGTCGAGGGTCGCTCCATTTTTGTCTCTCGGGGGGCAGATATTGGGGCCCAATATCTGCAGATCTTCCTGATAACAAGAATCGGCATCGGGAGAATCCCATCGACTCTCCCGCGTGTTTCAAGGAGCTTGAGTTGGGTTCGGAGGTATCTGTGAACTTGGAGTTCCATGGTGTCTCTTGTTGTCCACGGCATCCACTGTCCCATTGGCGTCTGCCACCGAGACCGTGTGGGGTGTGCGTTGGCTCTCTGAGGTCTGGGCTCAGTCAGCACGAGCGAGGATGCCGTTCGCGGGCCTGAGACGAGGATGGGGATTCGTAAGCCCCGTGCTCGTGACCTGTGCAATGTCGACAGCAGCGAACACCTTGATGGCCCGCAAGAGGCAACGAGGCCAGGGGTTGCCCAGTGCTCCTGGGGGTTCAATGGGGTCGAGAAGAGTTGCCGGGGGTCCGCCCGAGAGAGGTCTCTGTTCTGGGACGTCTCCCTCTGGCAGCCTACACACGGCCTCTGGGTTACGCATCGTGCAGCCAGCGGCTCTTGGGCCCCGGCTCAAGAATTGCGTACAAGGACAAGGGCTGCTGCACGTCGTCGGTGCTGTCAAGGAAGGGGCACTACTGTTATCGCTCGGTGTTCTCTTGGCGGAATGCGGCTTGGGGCTTTCCCATGGCTCCGACTGCAGTCTCGCCCTCCAATTCCCGTGAATAAGAGCTGCAGTGCCCGAACCCGCAGGGTGCCCAGCCCCCAGTGTTCCTAGCATCTGCCTCTGCGCCGCGTGCGAGGTGTAGTTACGGCGAGTCTGCTGTTTCGATGACATTTCCACGGCTTTTCGCGCTGACATCACAACGGCCAGCAGGCGGGCGAACAGACGGCACCACCCAAGTCTTGAGGATGTATCGTGGACACCAAGCAGGGTTAAGCACACAGCCAAGACCCTGTGATGGCCAAAGACGCACCCTGCTGGTCGATTTGAGGGCGAGCTACGTGGGTGCCGCGAAATGCGGTTGGTGGTCTTCCACGTCATCCGCTGTGACGTGTGCGCCCGATAAAAGCCGTCTGTGCTGGGCGTCTTTCATTTCATTCAAAAGACTCGACACCACAACATCGGGGTGCCAAGACAAAGACACATGAGGCGCATTTACCTCCTGCTTGTTTGTCTCTGCGCTGCCGCTGCTGCCGGCCACCGTACGGGCACCGGCCTCGCTAGGCAGCGGAGGGAGACCACCGTCTCTTACACGGGGATGAAGGCGACCGTCAGGACCCCCATGAAGGCCGTCGTCACGGCAGAAGTCGTGTTCAGCACGATCGGCCTTCCGGTGGGGATTAAGCAGACATTCCAGACCCAGAACAACGTGGAGGTGTCCAGCAGCACAATCTATGACGTGAGCGAGAAGAATTACATCCACAGCTCGAAGGAGCGCGAGAGGCACCACGAGGTGGACGTCAGATTCCAGATCGCGACTTCAGATGACAGCCCCGCGACGAAGGTTGTGAAAGCAGCTATAGGCAAGCTCAATGCCGAGCTTGGCCCTTTCTACACAGGTTTGGCTCGATTTTGAGTCATGAATACTGATCACAGCTCTTCATCAGCGTGGTCACAGGCTTCGCAAAAGCAACGTTTGATCAGGACTCAAGATATTGATGTGACTATCCCCGCCGGCACGGGCCTCGATGTCTACCAGCTCACAGTTAAACTGGGCGATTCATATGTCACGAGTCTCGACTTTGTTTCAGAGGGAAAGCCTGCCCTGCCAGCTAATACAGAAGTGGATGTCGAGAAGATTGAGGACATTGATGTAACAGACCAGGCAATTCGCATCTATGATGTCATTGCATGGACTATTGGAAACCAAGCACCCACAACCGATTCAGGTGAATGGGCCCAGTTCATCACAGTCAGCAGGCAAGCCAGAGTAAGAAGCTCTCACAAACTCGTTTGATCCCTTTTTCAAGCACTCCGCTAATCACTTTGGATTTAGTCACAGGCAGACAGAGATGCGGTTGGAGCATGGAACACGTTTACTGATGGATGCAGGAGACTCTGGGCAGATAAGATGGACGGTTACTCATGGAGTGTAGTCATTGCAGCAGCATCTCATACCAATTACCAAATCTACGACCAAGTGCATACGTTCCTGAAAGATATGCAAGGTATCACCAGGCCCTCTCATAATGAGTGGGCGTGGAATCTCATCAAGAGCGTTGGTGGGTAGCATTGACTCTCATTTGCTTGTCAGTGTCTCTGCTCTCAGAGAGACACTCGGACACTCAGATCACAATAAAGACCCCTGCAGTGATTGCATGATCAAAGTAATTGTCTTTATTTGAATGCCAGCATAGATGAGGAGCACGATGAAAACTCATCATGGGTCATCGGGGTTATGAAATTCAACTACGAGTTCTCATAGCTCCGAAACATAGATGTACACTCACCGTTCCTGACTTGTATTCAACCACATGCTGTTATGCACCCCTTGAGAAACATCATTAAAATGGTAATTACACAACACCCGAGTCAACATCTGCCCTGGATGGCTGGAGGTTTTTGTCCCAATAGGTAGGCAGAAACAATCACGAGAGACCTGACAAACTTCACTTATCCGTTGTTATGACTTTGTCTGGTCGTTGGGTGTTGATTCCACCACTGGGAGTATAAACAGAACAACAACACCTGTATGGGAGCGCCAGTGACGGCCATTTCGTTTCCCTACACGCTCACAGGGGGAGCACGCCCAGAGATGCTCTGGTGCTGCTGCGTGTTGGACATCACGTCCACTCCGCGCGCGTTGCTCTTGGGCTGCTGGTACTCCTCCCTCTCCTTCGGCTCCGCAGCCCTGCCCTGCCTCCTCTTGACCGCGTACACTCCCACTCCCACGCCTGCCCCCACCACCGCCAGCGCTGCCACGCTGCCTCCCACCGCGATGCCCACGATGGCCCCCGTCGACAGCGCCGCCCCGGCTGCCGTGGCCGCGATGGTGGCTGCGACGGCCTCCTCTGCCAGCGCCGGAGCCACGACCTCTGCGGTGGCCCCCACGATGCCCATGTTCTCCAGGCCGCCGCCAGCGACGGTCTGGGTCAGCTGCTCGGCCAGGGCGTTGGAGAACATGACCTGGTCGACCCCGGCGACGGCGGGCAGCGCGGCCTGGGCGTGGATGCCGATGGTGGCGTTGGAGTCGAGGAGGGTGACGTTGAAGCTGTCGAACAGGTCACTGCCGCACGCAGACCCCGCCGTCCTCTGGCCCAGCACGTCGACGATGAACTGGCGGGGCACCTTGAGGATGCGGGCGACCTCGCTGGCCCAGTCGTCGGTGGTGTGGCACGACTTCATGGCGACCTTGACGGTCGTCCTCGTGCGCAGCTTGGGGTACTGGAAGTGCTTCCCGGCCCCCGACGCCACCACGAACGCAGACCCGACGTTGGGGAAGTACGAGCGCTCGATCCAGAAGTAGTTGTTGCCCATGAGCGCCCAGCCGTTGAGGTACGGGCGCATCGCGATGGTGTCGCCCTGCAGTGCGAAGTTGACCGTGAAGTTGTGGAAGGTGTTCATGGCCATCGAGAGTTCAGCGAGGGAGCGGCACTGGTCCTCGGTGTCGTAATAGAAGCAGCGCAGGAGGTAGGCCGTTGCATAGTCGCTGGTGCCGTCGTAGTCGGGGATGTAGAGCTTCCAGGAGATGCTGTTGAGGTCGGCGTTGGGTTGCCCCATGCGCATGCCGATGCCCACCACGCCCGCTGCGTCGGCCTTGACGTTGACGCTGAACGACGTCCACTGCTCGTTGATCCACTGCCCCGACGTCTTCCACATGGCGCGCTTCTCCTCGAACGACGTCGTCGACGTCTCGATGGTGACGCCGCTGCTCGACTTGGACATCACAAAGTCGGAGCTGCCCGCCGGGGAGACCTGCACCCAGTCGACCGTGTCGTCGACGTTGCTGCACTGCCCCGACGTGCTGCAGGCCTGGCCGTTGCTGCAGTAGCCGCAGGTGATGGGGTTGCCGCAGCCGTTGTCCACGGCCCCGCACTTGCGCGACCCGCACGCCTTGGACTTGCTCTTGGGCGTGCAGGGCTGCGGCCCGTGGCTCGACGACGGCGTCGGCGTCACAGACTCGGACTTGGTCCCCACGACGGTCACACCGACAGCGGCGTCCTCGGAGAGATGGCACGCGTTGATGCCACGCTGGATGCGGAAGTAGCCCTCGCCAGACCCGCCCGACGAGATGTCCTTGGGCTCACCCCAGTTGGCCCCCCACGAGTTCTTGATCACCCAGTACCTGCACGCGGACAGTGCCCGGTCAGCGGGAGGAGTCGCCGGCGGGTGAGATGTGGGGAAGTGGAGAGCGCACTTGACGCCGTTCTGGACACCCCAGCCGACGAGGGTCACCGCGTGGTCAGCGCCGTAGTAGCCCGACTGCGTGTAGAGGCAGTTGGAGCTGTGCTTCACGATGCCGCTGCTGTAGCCGTCGAGGTTGCCCGCGTTGAAGGCGACGCCCAGGGGACCGTACTGCATGAGGCGCGAGTAGAGGCTGCTGCCCTCGTTCTCGTTGAACTTCTCGGTGAAGTAGTTGCTGACCGTGACGTCGCCCTTGGACGAGAGCGAGTGCCTGCACGACCCCATGCGGCCCTGGTACCCGTAGTTCTTCTCGTACATGACGCCGCCGCCGTTGGCCCCCTTGTCGGCGACCTCGGAGAGCATCGAGTCGGTCCTGTAGCCCTGGCACCCGTCGTAGCTGCCTCCCGAGTTGTAGTTGGCGCAGTCGAGCAGGTTCTGGGGAGACACCCACTCCTTGGACCCCGTGGCCTTCATGTTCGCCCCCTCCATCACCGCAGAGCTAGTGAACGCCCCTGTGCCACGCAAGACAAATGTCAGGTCGCCGGGGGGGGCTCACAAGGGGAGTCGGAACAGCGCACAGCACGACCCGCAGGAGCCCTGCTGGCGCGCAGTGGTCGTGTACGGCGACAGATAGCTGGCGGGAACAGTCGCGCGCTTCATGGGAGCGTCGGGGGCGTCCCTGGGGGGCGTCCGCTTGAGGGCCGTGACGCCCCCGGGCATGAGGTACGCCGCAGAGAACTCCTCCCTCGTCATGTCCGAGAACATGTTGGGCGCGTACGTGGCCGTCTGGTCGGGCTCGGCGTTGCGCTTGGCGTACTCGGCGACGTTGGCCCTGAAGACCTCGAAGCGGTGCTGGTCCTCCTCGGCAGTGCTGTACGACTTGCCGTACTTGGCCTTCCACGCCGCCTGTTTCGTGTATACACACCGCGTCAGAGCAGCAGGGCGGTTGGGCGGGCGGGCAGCGACGGCAGCGCACCCACTGGCAGTGGTCGTCGCAGCTGAGGGCGCCCGCGGCCAGAAGCGTGGCGAGCGCGAGTGCACGCATCATCTTCATTTGTGGATGCTGGCCCAGTGGTGCAGGTGTCCGTACAACGGTCAGTGCGGCTGTGGCTTTGCCGAGGACGAGTTGTCCTTTAGTATAAGACTAAAGAAATGACGCTGCCCGGCAGTTGGTGCTGACGCGCTTTTTAAGGCGGTTGCGGGCGTGGGTGATCGTGCACGAAATGGCGGTTATACACTGCGGGCAGACCTGAGAGCCGCTAAATCTGCCTTAACCGACGCGTTTCAACTGCCCCGACGACGTGCACGCGGCTTCCGAGGGGGGACCGGGAGGCCCCCCGCGCGCTCTCGGCCTCTGTGGCTCAGCCACGACAGTACAAGTAAGTTGCGCCCGGCGAACAATGGCCCGATGCGTGCATGGTGCAGAATTGGGCCACTTTTCTCGGGTATTTCGAAACACCGGCACGGAAGTCTCTGCTCCTCTGAGTCCCCTCAGCCCGCTGAGCCCTCGCTCGGCACTCTCGATCATGCTCGGGTGCGCGCGTTGCAGGCCGCAGTGGGCAGGGATCCCGTTGTAGCGACACCCCACACCAGCAACACAACTGCCGGCGGTTCTGAGACCCCCTTTGTTTTGCAGCGGCAACGGCACTTGCCGCTTGCAGACATAGATCTAACGTATTCGGAAGGGCGGCGGTCCCGCGTCGCCAGGCCCTCGCCCAGCCCTCGCTGGGCAGCACAGAGGGACCTCGCCCACAGCACGCGCGGCACAGGACGCCCAGAGGCCAGGCGGGCGAGGCATAACAAAAGAAAAAACAACCTGTTGAGTTTCAACGGCAATTCGAAGGCGGTGGGGGCCCAAAGGGCCCACGCGAACAAATCGCCCCCGCTGCGCACGCGAGCGGTGCCAGAGCGGCCGCGGGCACCGGGCGGCCTCGCGGGGGCCCCGGGGTATCCGGCGGCGCGGCTCCCTAGAGCGGCACGGCCTCTGGGGCGCACTGTCGGCGGCAGTAGACGTCGCAGCTGTCCCTGAGCTTCCAGACGGCGACGGCCCCCGCGGCGGCGCCGGCGCTGCTCTCGCGCAGGTGCACGGGGTTGATGGCGTACGTGCCCTCGGCGAGGCAGACGAGCGGCACGGCGACGCGCACGGAGCAGTTGGGCCCCACGCTGCCGACGTCGGTGGTCGGCTTGAGGCAGACGAGCGGCGGCGCGTCGACGGCCGACGTGCGGCGGTTCAGCGCGTCGACGACGTCCTGCGGCAGCCGCTGCTGCTGCGGCTGGCCCGGGCCGGCGACGGGGGCGAGGCAGAGGTCGTTGCTGGGCGTCACGTCGAGCGTGAAGGCGCGGGCGCGCGGCGAGCGGTTCGTGAGCTCGCACGAGAGCTCGAAGGGCTCGAGGGGCCGCACGCAGCGCGGCCACGTCATGGCGACGAAGAGGTCGCGCAGCGCCGGCATCGACAGCGACCGCATCTCGTGGCGCGCCGTCAGCGGCCCGTCGACGCAGGCGATCGTCCAGACGACCGACGCGGCGACGCGCAGCGCCTGCGCGGTGGGGGGGCGATTCTGTGAGCTCGCAGTCGCCACCGAATTGAATCAATCAATTCATCGAATTGCAGTTGGAATGAAAGCGCGCTCGGCCCTCGGCCCACGCTCGGGCAGCATGCCGCCTGGGCAGCAGGCATCACGGCCAGCACGGCCAGGAGGCATCTCTCTGCCGTCTTTCTGGCTTCAGCCTCGTGCCACCCGAGCGAGAGAAAGAAAGCGCAAAACAGCGCAGCGGCAGTGGCAGCAGCGACGACGCAGCCCCTGCACAGGCAGCACACGCAGGCATCGGCAGAGCAGGGGCTACCAGCACTGCACCGACGAGAGCGGGCAAGGGCAGAGAGAGAGAGGAGGGGGGAGGAGGAGAGATAGAGGGGACGCTGGGCACCTTGGGCACGTCGGGCGTCTGCTCCTGCTGGGGCTGCTTCTGCTGCTGGGGGTCCGCGGGGGCGCCCACGGGGTTGGCGCGGATGCGGACGGTCATGTCGTAGCGGTCGCCGGGCTGCAGCGTCAGGGGCAGCGCGGGGCCGTCGACGGCGTGCAGGCAGTCGGCGCACGGCGTCGTGCCCGCGCTGTCCGCCTCGCCGACGTCGACGCTGATGCCCGCGACCGTCAGGGGCAGCTCCTCGTGGTCGTTCTCCAGCGTCAGCGACACCACACGCGCGGCCCCGGCCAGCAGCGCCTTGGCCGACGTAATCTTGACGTCACGCAGGCGCGAATCAGGAAAATCGGGAATCTCGCGTATCTGGAGGGGAGGGGGGGCTACCTTGAGGGGCTGCAGGACACGGATGGTCTTCTCGACGACGATGGGCTTGATCTTGAACTCGGCCTTGGCCTGGTCGGGGTCCAGCACCCCCGCGGTCTTGCTCCCTGCGAAGATCCGGGAATCAGGAATCGCAGATATCTTCGCGATTTCACGGGGGGAATCCAGCGGACCGATGACGGTGGGGATGACGTCGACGTGCAGGACGACGGGGCTGTTGAGGTACTTGTCCTTGACGCAGACCATGACCTCGAGCTCGAAGGCGAGGGCGCGGCCGCCGGGGCTGGTGGGCAGCGTGTCGTGGACCCACACGAGCCGCACGCTGCCCGCGTCGGAGCCCCTCCCCATCCGCGCAGCCTTCATCACGTCGCCCGTCGTCACTGGGCAGGCGCGGATAACGGCACGGTCAGCTCGCGGGCGCAGACAGAAGCGGTGCCAGGCAACAGCACACACGACAGGAAAATGCGCAGACCAGAATCAATTGTCTTGCGACACAGCCTCAACTCAATCAATTGTCTTGTACAACCACACACAGTCTCCGGAGTGCAACCGCGGGTAGCGGTGTGGCACACGCGCCAACACACGGCCTGGCATGCCAGAGACAGTACAACACCGGCAGCGGATAACAAGTCAATTGTCTTGGGGCACACATTATCCATGAGCACCAAACCCCCTCGAGGCCACACGGCGGGAGGCCGTTCAGGAAACAACAGAGCAGTGGGGGGGAGTGAACCACACATCACACGCGCGCGTTGCGCTCCCCACACAGACCCATGCCACGCCACGCCACGCCACGTCGCGCGGGGGAGGTAGGCGACGCCAACTCGCATGCGGTGGTCCGCTGGCTGCCGAGGACCCGGACAGAAGCGCCCGCAGAGGCGAGTGCCGCACGCGTCACAGGCCACGTCACTCCGCGTCACGCGTGATGCGACGGCCCGCAGAGGGGAGGGGAGAGAGGAGGGGATGCGCACCCTGGGAGGCGACGCCCCTGGGGACGCCGCGGTCCTCGGGGGAGGCCGACGCCGACTGCAGGCAGCCGTCGAGGGGCTCGAGCAGCTGCACCTCGGCGCGGGCCATGCGCAGCAGGTCGCACGCCTGCGGCAGGCAGTCGCCGCGCAGGACCACCAGGAAGCGCAGCGTCTCGCCGTCGACGGCGTAGTCGCGGCCGGGGGGCAGCGGGGGCAGCTCTGCGGCGGCGTCGGGGGCGCTGGCGGCGCTGGCGGCCGCGCGGGCGTAGAGCGCAGGCTCGAGGGGGCTCGCGGGTATGAGCACCGTGTGCGTGCAGGCCGTCGACACGACGGCCAGGAGGCGCTCCAGGGGGTCCTGCATCGGGGGCACACGCGGTGGTGGCGAGCGCGGTACTACCAGAGCCAGATAACACAGCCAGATTCGCGGGGGCGCAAGGAAGATACGGTGAGGGAGCTGGGCGAGTCCTGGCGCCAATGTTCTCTTACATAGAAATGTGAAGTGGGGGTTTAGCTCATTTGGTAGAGCGCACCGTTCGCATCGGTGAGGCGCGGGGATCGAAACCCTGAACCTCCAACTTTTCCCTCACCGGCTGCGGCTGGGTTTTTTTCCCGAAGCTGTAAATAAACGTAGATGACCGAGCTGTGGCCCCCCCTGTCCTGGTTCTCTAGTGTTTAGATCGAGGCGTTTGCCCCAAGAAGACGGTTACGGCTATGCTCCACGACACAACGCGATGCAGCTGCAAAAAGACACCTCTGACATGTCATTTTCATCTTCATCAACTTCTTGTATGACTCTGTCAGGAATTGCCTTTATTTCCACACCATGAAGGGTGATCAATTTCATTCTTACAACAGAAAATAATCTGAAATTGATTTGAATAAAGAAGAAAATAATATCACTAGTTATTTATTTGAATTGAGAAGAAAACAGTTCCAACTCTTTGAAGTGATTCAGAAATCTTCCTTTTTGTTAGAAGATAAGAGAAGTCAATAGAGAAAATCGATCTGATGCCTGCTTGACTTTCACTTTTTCCTTTACTTTCTCTACTCCTCTTGGCTGATTAAGAAGAGTTCTTTCATCTAAAATATTATATTTATGCAGTGAAAGATTAAAAAGCAGAAAACTACTGTACATAAACAAAGAAAATTACCCATGCTGGATTTCTGGTTTTTGGCTGATCATCATTTTCACAGCGCATATACATAACAAGAAGCAATTTGACCAGAAGATAAATAAAATGGCACAATTAAAGTTATCTTAAGTTCTTAGAACATGCTCAGAAGCCTTTAGAATAACTTAACTAACAGCCCTTACTGAGCCAGATTTCTGCCATTTTGATGTGTTTTCCCTGCAAAATTCAGTATAACTGCCTTAGTATAAAGACCTTGGGAATTAGAATATGATCTTCTATTGGAAATTGAGCAAAATTCAAACAATATGATCAGATTCAAGAATGATCAAAAGGGAACAAAATAACTGTATTGTATCCAATTCACTCAATTTGGGTGGGAGGAGATTGAATATGATGGTTATTTAACTGATATTAAAATCTCTTCACTATAAAGGGATTAGGCTCTACCTGCATCTTACTGGGCTCCAAGTGGTAGGACACACGCTGTAGTTGTTGAGGTGAGGGACTTGTGTGCATCTTGTGTAAATTATGAGTTTTAGCGGCAAATTCAAAAACGGACCAAGATATGCAAAATATCTTCACAAAAGGGCTCTTTTGAGAAAAATGAATGTTGTAGGTCCGAAAATGTATTGTAAATGCACAAAATTCACTAACATCTTATACTTAATTGGTTCTCTGCTCCTTAAAGGAAACAAAGAGTCTTTCTTGTTGTATTAAGACTTATTGATACTGCTTCTCACGTTTTCAGCAATAGCCGAGTGATTTTTGGCCATCTCCTCCTCATTCATTTCAGGACACACTCGAATCTATGGTATGCATGCTTCCGGGTGTTGCCTGGTTGTGATTGAACCATCTCTGCAAGTCCGTATGAAAGCTTGTGAATTCTGTAGATCATCAGCACTAGTGGAATGGCCAAAGAGAATATTCTGGGTGAGATGCCACCTATTGTCCTTCTGGGGCTCTTCTCACATTGATGGCCATGTCAATCCATCTTGCCTGCAGAAGGCCTGTTGCACCTGAAGGAACCAAAGAGCTTCTGAAGGACATTAGCTTGTACGTACTTGACCCTGCTTTCATAACCTCTGACACAGAAGAAGCAAAACAGTAGAGTCACCTTTAATACCCTTGGCATAACTGCTCTCTCTATCCAATAAAGAAGCACACGTGCCAGATCTCCTTTTGAGTCTGTTATGTGAAGTCCAGGGCCTGCTCGCACATGATGCCTCCACAAACCCACTGTGTGTCTTGTGTGAGTGCACTTCTCATCACAGAACAAGGCCTTCATGCACCCTCAATCCCAACAGAGCTCGTGCACACCAACCCATGTACTGCCGCATGGTGGTGTCAGAATTCCCCTTTCGGCATATGTACTCAACCCGTGTTTCAGGAAATTTCTCGTGTGTCAGACCCTGATCTCAGCAGTCATGGGTTGAAGGAGTAGCGCATCCCCCAGAAACTGCTCGGCTGTGCTGACTCAAACTCCTGCAAGTTATTTGACAGCTCAGATGGTGGCGCCATGTAAGAGAACAATGCGGGCCAGCCTCATGGGGTCGTGCAGGTACATACTCTCGTTCAAGGGATACAATCTGTGAAAGGTGCCTCAACGAGACCGGGGGCAGCAGCTCTGTATGCCCTAAGGCAGTACTGGCCCCTGAGCGTCGCCTTCAACGTGGACAACAACAACGATTACAGCAGCGGCATCATGCGCCACACTTGCAACTGTATCTACACAGTCGGGCTACTACAGCATTTACCACATGGCATGCAGTGGCTCACCCCTCCCACAGGTTGGCAGATGCCGCTCGCTCACTCCTGGGCTTGCTCCCATGTGAGTATGGAGGGGGATGAACGTCGTGATTAACCTCATTCTGACACCTGGTATGCCCCCCTCGCAGTGGTTCACGAGCAGTGGAGCAGTTAGCGAATCATATCGACCACTCCAACCGAAAGGTACTTCGTTACTCGAAATTCGCGCCAAGGTGCCCAACGGATTGATATCGCATGCCTGAAGGCAGCCAAAAGGCGCAGCGCATTGTTGGGTATCCACGGGCTGTTTTGCACTCCAGTGATAGCAATGGCCCATGTGCCAAGCACCGTGCGGGTGTTGAGTCCGCCATTGATGCTGCCTGCAGCCTACAGGAACAGTGGATTTTGGCCCGATGGCTTAATTCGTCTGAGAGTGAAACGTGTGGCTTTGATCCGGGGTTGCGGGCCAAACCGCCTGGTGGACTATGACGGCGCGACGGGAATGTTCACTACCGAAGAGAGCTTTGCACCCTTGCACCATTCTGGCCATCAGTTACCCGCATGCGTACCCGCAATCCATGAGATCCATCGAAATGCACTAAGAGCAGAAAACAGTCCGGGAGGTGCTGGAAGACCTGTTCTGTTGCCCTCCCGCTAATCTCAGTTATCACAGTAGCAGGCGGTGCAGGTCTTATTTCGCCTTGATTTCCCAATAACCGACATTTCCGAAAGCGGCCCCATTTGAATCCCAACTGCCGGTAAAACGACGTCAGCACGACCACACAACCCGCTCAGAACTGCCATTTAATTTGTGCTCACACCAAACATCACTTCTCAGACCGTTCCGAATGCATTCAAAAGGACAGTTGGGTGGGAGCAGCACGTTCATGCGTGCACTCACTCTCGCCACGCTCCTCGCCGTGGGCGCCCTCAGCTGCGACGACCACTGCCAGTGGGTGCGCTGCCGTCGCTGCCCGCCCGCCCAACCGCCCTGCCGCTCTGACGCGGTGTGTATACACGAAACAGGCGGCGTGGAAGGCCAAGTACGACAAGTCGTACAGCACTGTCGAGGAGGACCAGCACCGCTTCGAGGTCTTCAGGGCCAACGTCGCCGAGTACGCCAGGCGCAACGCCGAGCCCGACCAGACGGCCACGTACGCGCCCGACAGGTTCTCGGACATGACGAGGGAGGAGTTCTCTGCGGCGTACCTGATGCCCGGGGGCGTCACAGCCCTCAGGCGGACGCCCCCCAGGAACGCCCCCGATGCACCCGTGAGGCGCACGACTGTTCCCGCCAGCTATCTGTCGCCGTACACAACCACTGCGCGTCAGCAGGGAACCTGCGGGTCGTGCTGTGCGTTCTCTTGGACCTACCCACTCTCTAACTAACCAGTGTTCTTTGCAGGGGCGTTCACGAGCGCTGCAGTGATGGAGGGAGCGAACATGAAGGCCACGGGGTCCAAGGAGTGGGTGTCTCCCCAGAACTTGCTTGACTGCGCAGACTACAACTTTGGCAACTTCGGCAGCAACTACGACGGGTGCCAGGGCTACAGGACCGACTCGATGCTCTCCGAAATCGCTGACAAGGGGGCCAACGGGGGCGGCGTCATGTTCGAGAAGAACTACGCGTATGAGGGCCGCATGGCATCGTGCAGGCACACGCTCTCGTCCAAGGGAGATGTTACGGTCAGCAACTACTTCACCGAGAGGCTCGACGAGGCCGATGGCAGCAGCCTCTACTCGCGCCTCATGCAGTATGGCCCCATGGGTGTCGCCTTCAACTGCGGCAACATCAACGGCTATAGTGGGGGAATCGTCAAGCACAGCTCCAACTGCGTCTACACGCAAACTGGGTACAACGGCGCAGACCACGCAGTGACCCTTGTCGGCTGGGGTGTCCAGAACGGCGTCAAGTGCGCTCTCCATTCCTTGTCTCTTGGTGCACCCATTGTGCTCAAGCCACTCGTTATGCGCAGGTACTGGGTGATCAAGAACTCGTGGGGGGCCGACTGGGGAGAGCCCAAGGACCACACCGCGGGGGGGTCTGGCGAGGGCTATTTCCGCATCCAGCGTGGCGTAAACGCGTGCCACCTGGCCGATGATGCAGCGGTCGGTGTGACCATCGTGGGGACCAAGTCCGAGTCGGTGACGCCGGCGCCGTCGTCGAGCCACGGGCCGCAGCCCTGCACGCCAAAGAGCAAGTCCAAGGCGTGCGGGTCGCGCAAGTGCGGGGCCGTGGACAACGGCTGCGGCAACCCCATCACCTGCGGCTACTGCAGCAACGGCCAGGCCTGTAGCACGTCGGGGCAGTGCAGCAACGTCGACGACACGGTCGACTGGGTGCAGGTCTCCCCGGCGGGCAGCTCCGACTTTGTGATGTCCAAGTCGGGCAACGGCGTCACGATCGAGACGTCGACGACGTCGTTCGAGGAGAAGCGCGCCATGTGGAAGACGTCGGGGCAATGGATCAACGAGCAGTGGACGTCGTTCAGCGTCAACGTCAAGGCCGACGCAGCGGGCGTGGTGGGCATCGGCATGCGCATGGGGCAGTCCAACGGGGACCTCAACAGCATCTCCTGGAAGCTCTACATCCCCGACTACGACGGCACCAGCGACTATGCAACGGCCTACCTGCTGCGCTGCTTCTACTACGACACCGAGGACCAGTGCCGCTCCCTCGCTGAACTCTCGATGGCCATGAACACCTTCCACAACTTCACGGTCAACTTCGCACTGCAGGGCGACACCATCGCGATGCGCCCGTACCTCAACGGCTGGGCGCTCATGGGCAACAACTACTTCTGGATCGAGCGCTCGTACTTCCCCAACGTCGGGTCTGCGTTCGTGGTGGCGTCGGGGGCCGGGAAGCACTTCCAGTACCCCAAGCTGCGCACGAGGACGACCGTCAAGGTCGCCATGAAGTCGTGCCACACCACCGACGACTGGGCCAGCGAGGTCGCCCGCATCCTCAAGGTGCCCCGCCAGTTCATCGTCGACGTGCTGGGCCAGAGGACGGCGGGGTCTGCGTGCGGCAGCGACCTGTTCGACAGCTTCAACGTCACCCTCCTCGACTCCAACGCCACCATCGGCATCCTCGCCCAGGCCGCGCTGCCCGCCGTCGCCGGGGTCGATCAGGTCATGTTCTCCAACGCCCTGGCCGAGCAGCTGACCCAGACCGTCGCTGGCGGCGGCCTGGAGAACATGGGCATCGTGGGGGCCACCGCAGAGGTCGTGGCCCCGGCGCTGGCAGAGGAGGCCGTCGCAGCCACCATCGCGGCCACGGCAGCCGGGGCGGCGCTGTCGACGGGGGCCATCGTGGGCATCGCGGTGGGAGGCAGCGTGGCAGCGCTGGCGGTGGTGGGGGCAGGCGTGGGAGTGGGAGTGTACGCGGTCAAGAGGAGGCAGGGCAGGGCTGCGGAGCCGAAGGAGAGGGAGGAGTACCAGCAGCCCAAGAGCAACGCGCGCGGAGTGGACGTGATGTCCAACACGCAGCAGCACCAGAGCATCTCTGGGCGTGCTCCCCCTGTGAATGTGTAGGTGGGCTCTGACCCTGAGGAGCCTTGTTGTTCTGTATGTAGATAAGAAATGAATAGAGTTTGGACTGCCTCGAACAACATCTGCATAGCACAAAGAATGCAGGTTTCGCCAATCCTGTTGAAGAATGAAGAACAGTTCTCGCAGTGCTTAAACACAGGTTGTTTCGAGTGAAGTACGTTGTGGGGCCTTGTTTTATTCACACCATCTCCGACATCGTTCCTGCGCTGTTTCACTTGCCGTACTGAGCAAACGCTCCAACGGCGACATCGTCAGCTATGTGACATGCGTTGAGGCCACGCTGGATGCGGAAGTAGCCCTGAGGAGCTCCGCCGGTGGTGAAGTCCTTGGGCTCTCCCCAGTCCGTCCCCCACGAGTTCTTGACCAGCCAGTACCTGCAATCACCACACTGAGGTCAGAATGATCCACAGAGAGAGAGAGAGAGAGAGACGTCTGGTGAGAGTGATACGAACTGGATGCCGTTCTGCGAGCCCCAGCCGACCAGGGTCACCGCGTGGTCGGCGCCGAAGGAGCCCGACTGCGTGTAGAGGCAGTTGTTGGTGGGCACGACGATGCCGCTCTTGTAGCCGTTGAGGTTGCGCGAGTTGAGGGCGATGCCCAGGGGCCCGTACTGCATCAGACGCGAGTAGAGGCCGCTGCCCACCGTCTCGTCGAACTTCTCGGTGAAGTACCCCGTGACGGTGACGTTGCCGGGCGACGAGAGCGGGTGCCTGCAGGTCCCCATGCGGTTGAGGTACGGGTAGAACCGGTCAAACACGACGCCGCCGCCGGTCTTGCCCGCCCTGTCGGTGAGCTCGTTGAAGATCCACGCGGGCCTGTAGCCCTGGCAGCCGTCGTAGTTGGCGGTGCTGTAGGTGGCGCAGTCGAGCATGTTCTGCGGCGAAACCCACTCTGCGTGCCCCGTCGTCCGCAGCAGCGACCCCTCGATCACCGCGGCGCTCGTGAACGCCCCTGCAAGCCCGCGCGCAGTCAGTTCCGAGGCAGAGCACCGAAGGACTCACAGCATGCGCCGCAGGTGCTCTGCTGGCGGGCGGCGAGCGTGTAGGGCGAAGTGAAGCGGTCGGGGAGGCTCCCACGCTTCATAGGCGCGTCGGGCGCGGCCCTCTCGGGCGCCCCGCTCAGGGCGCTGGTGCCTCCCGGGACGAGGTACCTCGCGGAGAACTCCTCCCACGTCAGGTCGGAGAACTTGTCTGGCCCGTAGACGGCTGCCTGTCCGGGCTCGGCGTTCCTTGCTGCGTACTCCTCCAGGTTCTGCCTGAAGACCTGGAAGCGGTGCTCGTCTGCGGCGCCACGGCTCAGACGACGAGTTGCTCTAGTGTTGTGGTGGCGCACCCTCTTCGTGGGTGCTGTAGGCCTTGTGGTGCTGCTCCTTCCACTCGCTCTGCAGCCAGGGAGACGCCACGAGAAGCTTAAGTCCCAGATGAACTAATGGAGCCGGATAGCGCACCCACTGGCAGCGGATGTCGCAGGCTGTTGCTGCCAGGGCCAGCAGCACGAGAAATACTGATGTGCGGAGCAGCGCGGTGCTCATTGTGAGGCTTGGTGGTTGTTGAATGAATGAGCAGTGGTCACAACTGACGTGCCCTTTTAAGGCACTCGCAGATATTTGTCGTCTGCGGTTTGCCGGAAAACCTGCGAAGTCCGCTCTCTCGTGAAAGGGCTGAAGGCCCCTCCACCTCGCTCTGGGCGGGGTCTTCCATGCGGCTGCAAGATCTCGCATTCGGGCGAATCGGGCCATCACTTGTGCAGCGGCGAATGGAATGAGTTGAGTCACACTCGGATTATCAACGGCTTGTCGCTGCCAAATGGGGAGATATCAGTTTGCCTCTCGTAGGCAGTCCTGGATCGCGAGATGTGGTCCGGACCTCCGGAGCACGATGCCGGAGCGATGGGGGGGTGCCGGCTTGTTATACCCTGAGCGTGAACTGTATTTCGTGTGCCGCAGGGGCCGACTCGGTTCAATAAAAAGAAACCGAGGCGGTGTGGGTGTGGCATTGCAGCGGCCGCGCTTGAAGCGGAAGTCGCATGGATCCACCGAATGTCATTCCCATAGGTGCAGTGGGATTACTGGGGTCTGAGTCATCCCTCAACTTTCTTAACCTGCCAACTGCATCGCCGGTGGCCGCAGTCTCTCCCTGCTCAGAAGGGCTCACCCAGAGCCCGAGTGCACTATGCTCGGCTCTTGAATGCGGCACCGCCGTGAAGAGTCCAATAATCAACCAGCCAACTGCCTGCGGCTGCTGTGGGGAGATATTTTCCCCCTCAGACAACGGCTTACGTCCAACGTCGAGCGTGTGGGCAAGAAATCCGTACTGAGATGCCGCGTGTGCACGTGGGCCTCCCGCTCCGCCTCTGGGCCCGCACAGCGCGCCTCTGCGCCCTGGCCACTGCCGCAGCTCTGCTCGTGTGGGCTCTGCTGCCTGGGCCCTCGCCCGCCGCCTCTGCCGCCGCTGGGCTGCCGCTGCTGCTGCCCCCGCTGCCCCCGCTGCCCCGCCTGCAGTCCCTGGGCTCCCGCGCGACGCTGCTCCCCCGCGGCTTCACCCGCGTGCCCGGCATCGACCCCCCGGCGACCTCTGTGCGCAACCCGAGCCCCGTGGTCCCCTGGGGGGCGCCCGTGGGCGACAGCGACGCCGTGGCCGTCCTCTACCACTGGGAGCGCTCCTCGGGAGCCCCCGGGGCCTCTGCAGCCTCGGCAGCGGTCCACGCGGTGCTGCTGCGGCTGCACAGGGTCGGCACGTGGGCCGCGGGGCGCTGGGCGAGGCTCAGGCCGCTGTCGCAGGCGCCGTCGGGGCTGCGGGACGCGCGGGGCCTGCGCGTGGGGCCGACGGTCTACGTGGTCGCCGACGGCCTGCACCCCGCGACGGGCAGGCAGCGCGTCGCCGTGCTGACGCTGGGCCACGCGGGCCTCGTGGCGGCCCTCGGAGGCGCGGGCGACGCGGCCAGCGACTGCGCAGAGGTCGCCGCCGAGACGCAGACGTGGCTCGAGCCCCCGGCAGGCACGGACCCCGCGCAGAGGCAGAAGAACTGGATGCCCTTCGCGGCCACGGGCGGCCGCCTGCTCTTCGTCTACAGCGTCGACCCGCACGTGGTCGTCGAGTGCGACGTGCCGGGGTCCGGCGAGTGCCTCGTCGTCGCGGCCTCCAACTCCTCGGCGCTCGGGGCCGCCGTGGGGTCCAGCGGGCCGCTGCGGGGCAGCACAGCGGGCTGCCCGTCGACGGCAGACGAGGAGGCCGTGACCACGTGCGCCAACTGGAGGACGCAACAGCAGCAGCAGCAGCAGCAGCAGCGGAGCGGTGTCGCCGCGCCCGACGTGTACTGGCACTTCTGCTACCAGTTCGCGGCCAGGCACCCGCACAGGGTCGCAGCTGTCACGAGGCCCTTCCGGTTCGGCGACAGGGACGGAGCACCGCGAAGGCTGCAGTACGTCAGCGGCCTCCTGCTGCACGGCGGCAGCGCCTCGGTGTTCTACAGCGCCGACCACAGCGGAGCAGAGGTGGTCACTGTGCAGGCTGCCAAGTGGAAGGGGATGACAAAGGTCCTGTAAAGGCCCTGGTATCCGGCCGGATCTGTTGATATTTGCTATATTTAGAAGATTGCCTTGGCTGGGTTCCGGGTACTGGATTTTTGAAGAAAATATCGGCCCAGAAGCAATCTCGCTCACTTTGTATTTACCGCGGTACCAATGAAACATGGATTCGACCCCGCCTTCTGGCTTCGGTCCAGCGGCTCTACAGCCCATCGTCTTCCACGAGTCGGTGAACCTCGCCCAGCTGCGCAAGGCAGCCGCCTTTCTAGCGGGGAAACAGGGCATTACTGGCCAGTCCCACAGCGCTCTCAGTGCAATTGTCTCGGATCTCGAGAGCAGCCTGAAGAGGGTGGCGTCAAGGCTGGCGATGGAGGACCCCTCCGACGACTGTGCCGAGCTGCTGCTCGGTCTGTTCGACCCCGACGCAGTGAAGACGTGCAGGGAGGTCGGAGGGACGCGCACGAGGCTGCTTCAGCTGGAGACGCTGTGGGGGTTCCTGCGCAGAGGCCCGCCGCCTCTGCGGAACACGGAGGGCAGACTGCTGGTGACCCTCGATGACATCAAGCAGCACATGCCCAAGGAGGACAGCGTGGCAGCACTGCGCAGCGTGGTCGACTTCTGGAATCTTAGAGTACCAGTCAATACCGGCGGGTCCACAAGTCGCACGAAGGCCCAAATACGAACGGAGATAGAAGCTGCCCTCTTCGAGAAGATCCGCCAACAGGCCAAGGCTGTTGAGCAGGCAGCACAATCCATTGCAGTTGCCGCAACTGTTCCTGCAGGAGGACCGACCTCGTTTGTGAACAAGGGATCGGTGGGCATTGTGGTCCAGCGCGTGCTGCTCGGCTCAGAGGGCCTCATCGCAGAGAAATCGCCGAGGAACATCCAGTCGAGACAGAAGATAGCCGCAGAGGCCTGTGTGGCCCACAAAATAATGGTGCTTCGGGGGCACCCCAACGTTGTTCATTTCATCCGCGTGGACGAAAGCCCGACCTACCCACTGATTCAAATGGAGCTGCTGAAGACCTCGTGGAACGAGATGCTACAGCTCGATCTCTCCCAGTGGCCATGTCACCCACTGACGGGCCTCCTTGACATTGCCAGGGGTCTCGAGTTCCTGCACGTTTGCGTGGGTGTGATGCACATGGACCTGAGGTCAACAAACGTGATGGTCGATTCGAGCGGGAGGGCCAAGCTCATCGACTTCGACTGTGCACAGGCACCACTGACCGAAGAAGAAAAACGCACTGGATCGCGTAAGATTATCCTGACGGCATCCTCGTGTGTGGACATTCGCCTGCAGAACAAGGACATTAGCTTCTGGCTCGACATCAGTCTTTGGAGCAAAATGGCTCAAGATGCCGTTCATTTCCTTCATATCAATGGCATTAAGGGTCTTCCCGAGTTGATTGACCGCAGCCGCTACAACCCGCGAGAGTGCGTAGACAAACTGCCATCGGCGTCGCAGCTGGTCGATGAGATGGTCAGAATTATAATCCGTCACAGAAGTACATTGATGGCCATCAATCCAGAGGTCCAGGTCTTCATCACAGACCTTCCTGAGAGGATTGACTACGATACTGCAGTCGAAACCCAGAAGGTCAAACTGTGCCCGCTGAGCATGCGGTCCCTCGCGCGGTGTGACGAGTTCGCATCAGGCCTCGTCCAATCGACGGTCACATACGAGCATGAGTGCTGCATAGCATCCGTCAATGCACGCAATCTCATGTTGGGATGTGCCCGCGGTGTGCGCCAGCTCAGAATTAAAGGCTTGGTTGAGCTTGTCCGCACCAACTACTTGGACATCATTGCCATACAGGAGCTGTGCGGGACCGAGTCAGATCAAACGCTGTCTGGCAGCCTCAAAAGCGAACTCGGAGATGAGTGGGGCTTCATTCTGTCACCTATACTGTGCAGCAGTGCTTCCAAATACGAACGTGCAGGGTTCGTTTTCCGCCAAGCAAAGGTCCGCTGCGTTGCCGACATGGTTATGCCAGGCCAAGTTATCAAGTGGACCCGCAGCCCATACTTTGCCAAGTTCCGCGTTGGAGCGACACGCTTCCTTCTCGGGACTGCCCACTTCGACCAGGAGGCAAAGAACCCAGGGAAGCAGGCGGAGGATGTGCCCAAGATCCTCGAGTGGCTCGAGGTGAACAAATCGTACTCGCCCGGAACTGTGCTTATCTTCCTTGGAGACTTCAACCTCCCAGCCTCTGACCCGGCCTGGGCGGGCGTTCGCGAGCTCGGCTGGACGCATTGCCTCTACAGCAACGTCCCCACAAACAAGCAGGGAAGCAAGGAGCAGAAGCAGTGGGACAACATCTTCGTCCGCAAGCCAGACCCAGACGAGATGACCCACCCAGGTGCCCTCGTCCCACTCCGCTCGTGGGTGGACCCTGACAGCCAAAAGAGCAAAGGACTTGGCTCCGACCACAGTGTCGTCGGCATCTATCACGCCTACACTCTTGGCAGTCTCTCGGGAGACACCGTGAGTTGGGAGAGATAGCATAAGACAGGAGGGCTAATGTTCCGAATGGTACAGTTTTTCTCTTTTGATGATAAGAACGACCAGGCTCGGCCTGCAATTGAACTTTTTCTTGAGCTGTCTTACGTATGGTACTTAATTTGTGCTCTCGGTTGAGGCTTGCGCCAGCGATCATTGTTGTCAGTTCTATGCAGGTGACTGTGTGCACGCCAGAGGCCCCGTGACTAAGTATGGGTCAGCCAGCGTGTCGGCAGAGCTGGCCCTCTGCTCCGAGTCATACACGATGAACCGCTCCACTAATGCCACTGTCGCCACCGAAGTGTTGGGCAGCAGCTCCGACAGCGGCAGTACCAGGACGATCCTGCAGAGCTGGTCGATGTTGCTCTTGCTGGCGAACAGGGGGCCAGGCAGCACATCTCCACCGGGATGCAGCCGGCACCCCACGTGTCCACCGCAGCCCCGTAGTAGCCCGCTGGGCTTCCGCTGCTGCAGCCCCTGCTGCCCCCATAGGCAAGTCCCTGGGCTCCCGCGTGACGCTGCTCCCCCACGGCTTCACTCGCGTGCCCGGCATCGACCCCACCCGCTTGGAACAGGGTGCAGAAAGGTCTGCGATCAGTTGTCATACTGGACATCGCGATGGGTTCACCAACTAGCACGACCTTCGACTGGTGGAATACGAACGTGGCCCTCTGTATCACGAAGCTTGTGCATTCTCACAGCCCTGCACCGCACGTCTTTGATGCCGCCGACGAGGTTGCCGGACCCAAGCCGGTAGGGCTGCTGCCAATCACCCCGTGCCGAAGCACTGCCGCGAGGGCCCTCACAAGCTTTTCGGCTCCCCGCAACGGTCTCGCGGCTCGAGAGGGGAATAGATGACGTGCCAATCGATGAATTCGTGGTCCCGAGAATTCTATTTTGTGGGCACTGCTGGCTCGGCCTCGCTGGTTAGCGGGGCAGGACGCCTTGCACACCGTGCCCTTGGCCCAGCGGATCAGCGAGGGGGCGAGGGACGTCTCCGTGTCCCAGTCGTGGCACGCCGGGTACCAGCAGCGCGGTGCCCCCGTTGGATGTGGAAGCGCGACACAGTCACAGTGCGCGGGCAGTCCGAGATCGTGGTATCGCCCTCGTCGGCCCCTCCCTCCGTCTTGGTCGCCCCGGCTCGCGGCAGAGGCCGCTCCCTGTGCTGTGCTGCCTCGGCTTGCAGTCCAACAGTATAATTTTTTGAAAATTCCTTGGTGGCCTAGCGGTGAAGATGGGGTTTCTTTGGCGGTGAGACCCGGGTACAATTCCCGGGTCCCGAAAACTTTATTTTGACACCCAAAATGGAAAACGGCCCCAACCGACCACAGACATGCACGTCAGCACTTGACATGGAGAAAGAAGTGCTGTCATCGGGCGATGGCCTTGCCGGGGGTCGCCCGGCCCACAAGGCCCATCGCCTGCGCCCGTCTCACCGACACGTCCCCCACCCACCCCACTGCGATGAGGCTCCTTGGCATGAGGTCCCGGGGTGCTGTCCCGCCGACCCAACAAGCGATGGCCTTGTCGGGGGTCGCCCTGCCCACACGGCCCATCGCCTGCACCCGTCTCACCGGCACGTGCCCCACCGCGCACGGCGACGAGGCTCCTTGGCATGAGGTCCCGGGGTGCTGTCCCGCCGACCCATCAGGCGATGGCCTTGCCGGGGGTCGCCCGGCCCACAAGGCCCATCGCCTGCGCCCGTCTCACCGACACGTCCCCCACCCACCCCACTGCGATGAGGCTCCTTGGCATGAGGTCCCGGGGTGCTGTCCCGCCGACCCAACAAGCGATGGCCTTGTCGGGGGTCACCCGGCCCACAAGGCCCATCGCCTGCGCCCGTCTCACCGACACGTGCCCACCGCACACGGCGAGGCCCTAGGTCCCGGCGGGGTGCTGTCCCGCCGACCGACCCATCAGGCGAAGGCCTTGCCGGGGGTCTCCCGGCCCACAAGGCCCATCGCCTGCGCCCGTCTCACCGACACGTGCCCCACCCTGCACGGCGAGGAGGCTCTCAGTTGGGGATGGCACCGGACGGGGCGCGCGTGGGGTGAGGGTCGGAACTGGCTACTACTGACCGGCCTGCCACACACACTGCCGATGCTGCAGGCACCGGCCAAGGGGGGCAGCGCAGCTGACAGAGCCGCAGGGGTGCGGACGTCGACCGCACCTCATCTCGGTGAGCCTCGGCGAGGGGCCTGCGGAGGGCAACGGCATGCGGCAGGGGGGGCCCTCGGGGAGCTTCTTCAGCCCAAGTGGCCCTGCGTCCAGCCTCCGAGGAAAAAAATGTGAACCTATGGCAAACAACAGCGGGGTCGGAAATGGCCCTCTCGAAGCCTGTGGCGACCCATGTGGCGGACAAGCTGGCGCAGTGCGACGAGTTCGCCCGTCTCCTTGGAAGGGGGAAAGTCTGGCGTGAGCACAAGGTCTCGATCGCGACCGTCAACGCACGCAATCTCAGGCTCAGCAACACCAAGAAAGGCAAGAGCCACAGGCGGGTCGTGGGCCTGTCCAGGCTCGTCAAGGACTGCTGCCTGGACATCGTGGCGGTCCAGGAGCTGTGCGGAACGGGACCAGCGCAGACGCTGAGCAGCACTCTGGCGTCGGAGCTCGGGGAGAGTTACGGCGTTGTTCTGTCGCCGGTGCTTAGCAGGACCTACAGTACGAAGCTGGAGAGGGCCGCGTTCATATACCGCAGGTCCAAGGTCCAGCCGGTCGGTGCACCCATCGCGACGATGCCTGAGCACTCAAACTGGTCTCGCAGACTGTTCTTCGCCGAGTTCCAAGTGGGTGCAACGCGGTTCCAGCTCGGGACAGCCCACTTCAACCCGAGAGGCAAGGGCCCCGAAAAGCAGGCAGCGGATATGCCCACGGTCATCGAGCAGCTCAAGAAGACGAAGTTGTACACGCCCCGAACGGTGCTGATCATGCTCGGGGACTTCAACCTGCCTGCCTTCCACGGAGCCTGGGATGCACTGCGCGCGCTCGGCTTTACGCACTGCCTCCACAGCAGCATCCCCACAAACAAGGTGAACAATAAGCAGCGGCGGCAGTGGGACAACATCTTGGTCCGCATGCCCGACGCTCACGCCAGGGCCCGCCCGGACTCGCTCATCCCTCTGCGCTCGTGGGTTTGCAACAGCAGCCAACAGATGCGGGGACTCGACTCGGACCACAGCGTCGTCTGCATCAGCCATTCGTTCACTCCCTGCAGCACCATGGGATAGCCACCTCCCACGAGAGCCCGCCGTTGATCAGACCAAGGCCAGCCCTTCAAAGAGTGCTGCTCTCCCACGAGGGCCAGTCCTGGATGCCTTCTCGGTGGACTCGACCTACAGGGAGGAGACCACCGCGCCCACCTGGACTAGATGCAGGCTTGCCGAGAAGCAGAAGACGAAGGCCTCAAAGCAAGCGCCCGCCAGAGCGCCCCCTGCCCCAGCTCTGACACTTGTCGTTTGTGATTCAAATAACCCCTTATAGCATCCCCTCCCCTTAGAAGAAGACAAACCGGCTCTTTGGCTTGCAATTGAACTTTTCTTGTGCTGTCTTACGTATGGCGAATGTGTGTTGTGCTCTCGCTTGAGGCTTGTGCCAGCGATCATTGATGCCGGTCAGTTCTTTACAGACGACTGCGCCAGCGGCAGAGGAAGTTGAGAGGGCGTGCACGCCAGGGGCTCCGTGAAGAAGTACGGATCGGCCAGCGCGTCGGCAGCGCTGGCCCTCTGCTCCGGGTCGTACACGATGAACCGCTCCACAAACGCCACCGTCGCCGCCGACGCGTTGGGCAGCAGCTCCGACAGCGGCACCGGCTCGCACGCCGCAAACGAGATCTTCCCAAAGTCCGGCATCGCCTCCACGCCCTGCATCAGCAGCAGCAGCAACGCGCGCACCGGTTGGCCAGGGCGCAGGGGGCGGAGAAGACGACGACGCACGGGCCAGGAGCGCTCGATGGGGTTGCCCAGCACGCGGACGATCCTGCAGAGCTGGTCGATGTCGCTCTCGCCGGCGAAGAGGGGCGCCAGGCGGCACATCTCCGCCGCGATGCAGCCGGCGCCCCACGTGTCCACCGCAGCCCCGTAGGCGCGCGCGCCGAACAGCAGCTCGGGGGCCTTGTACCAGCGCGACGCCACCGCGTTGGTCATCTCGCCGGCCCCCGCGCCGCGCGAGCTGGCGGGCACGCGCCTCGCGAGGCCGAAGTCGGCGAGCAGCACCCTGCCCTCGGCCGTCACCAGGCAGTTGGCCGGCTTCACGTCCTGCGCTCGCGGCCGTCAGCCAAGAGGGCAGCAGCTCAGGCGAGACGGGGCACTGGCGGCCGCGACACAAGCGGGGGGCACAGCAGCGGCAGAGAGGGGCTGGCTGCCAGCGCAGCGTCGCCGGGTCGCTGAGCTCAGGCGGGCAGCAGGCAAGCATCGCCGGGCAGCAGGTGGGGGGGACCACGCACTCTGTGGATGATGCCCCGCGAGTGGCAGTGGGCCAGGCCCCGCAGCACCTGCGCCATCACGCACTTGACCTCGCGCTCGCTGAACAGCCGCCTCATCGCCCTCATGACCTGACGTGCCCACCGTTCGGGCACCCCGAGATCCGCCCGAAAGCGTTACGTCAGCGACGGAGAGACGTGTGGCGTGACGACACGTGACGCGACGCGGGTGACGCGGACCTGCTTGAGATCCGAGGGGGCGTACTCGAGGACGAGGGCGAGGCCGGGGGAGCGGGGGAAGGCGGCGAGGAGGCGGACGACGTTGGGGTGGGGGCAGAGCTCGCGGAGGGCCGAGAGCTCGCGGAGGACGGGGGCGGGCAGACGGCCCCCGCGCTCCACCTCGGCGGCCGCAGCGACGCTCTTGACCGCCACCAGCGCCCCCGTCGGCACCGCCCGCGCAAGCACCACCTCCCCAAACGCCCCCTCGCCGATGCGCTCCACCTCCTCGTAGTCCTCGGCGCCCAGCGCGCACTCGACCACGGCGCTGCTCATGGCGCACGAGACAACACAACAGATATTATTCAGGTATTATTGGTTTATCTCCTGGGAAAACACAGAGTCGTTTCCTTTTCTTTGGATCATGTATGCAGTTCTTCTCTTTTGTGCTCCCCATAGTTGATGGCTATGATGCAAAACGAGTAAGGAGCGCAAGGAGCATGCACTTCTCCACTCATCTCATCTGCGCCCAGATGACCTCGATGTGAGGACGTTCCTACACTGCTCCAGGTGGCTCAGGAACCTGCGGGAGGCACGGTGGGGCTTTGCATGAGTACAGCGTGCCACCCGTGGGCAGCAGCAATAGAATCAAAAGGCGCACGTGGAGGAGTTGAGGATATCGGTGCCGCCGACGATGATGCGCGTGCCACTGTTGGTCTTGTTGAACTCGTTGGCGTAGTAGGCCTCCTCGAACGTGACGCCGCCGACAAAGAAGATGATGACGTCTGTCGGGCGCTCCTTGTACGCCTGCCCCACGACAAAGGGGAACTGGGGCTCCTTGAGCCTGCCCTTGAGCAGCGCGTCGACGAGCTCCATCATGTACGGGGCGTGCTCGGTGAACACGTTCTGCACGCCCTTGATCAGCCGCTTGCTCGACGTCTTTGCGCGCTCCCAGAGCGTGCGGTTCCCGAACAGGTCGACGCCGCGGACGCCCGCGCCCGCGTAGGCCAGCATCAGCTGCACGAGCGCGGCCTCGTCGGGCTTGTCGAGCTGGCGCAGCACGTCGACGACCTCCTCCGCGCCGGCCGACTGCTCGTAGCGCAGCGCGTAGAGCAGCGCCAGGCGGACCTTGTCGACGAGCTCGAACTCGGTGTCGCGCAGCACGGCGACCACGCGCGCGCGGGCGGTGGCCTTGTCGTCGTGGCAGGCGAGGAACTGCTCGAGCTCGCCGACCTCGAGCAGGCGGCGGATGTCGACGATGCGGCTGAGCTCCGTCATGAGCGCCACGTGCTTGCTGGCGCTGGCGCTGACCTTGCGGAACTCGGGGTAGCTCTGCAGGAACTGCCGTATCTCCTCGAGCGACTGCACGCCCTCGCTGCCCTTGCGCTGCTGCTGGTACTGGTCCACGAGCTCCTTGACGGCCGCCCCCAGGTCGCCAAAGTTGTTGTTGATGTTCTCGCGGAAGAACTGGTCCTGGTCGGCGCTCAGCACCACCTCGCGCAGCTCGGGCGTCGTGACCCCGGGCGCGCGGCTGAGGTCCACGCGGTTGCGCGTGATGCCCAGCAGCTCGTGGACCATCGCCTGGTACGTCCACTGCGTCAGCAGCGGCGTCACGGGGTCGTCGCGCCGGTCCAGGATCAGCAGGATCGGCGCCGGCTCGGTCTTGCGGAAGTCGAACACGTCGGCCTCCTGCTGCATGCGCTTGGCCACCTCCAGCGCGATGCGCGACGCCGCCTCCGACTGCTTCTGGTAGCGGCTGCGGAGGAGGGCATCAGTTAATTAATGAGTGCTTTGATTGTGGCCGGATGAGTCAGCGCAGGGCCCTGCGTTGACGTCATAGGTTTCCCTGGGCATCATTTAATTAAGTAATTGTGTGGCCGGGATGAGTCAGCGCAGGGCCCTGCGTTGACGTCACAGAATTCCTGGAATTGCGGTGGGGCGCACATGAAGGGCTTGCGGCGGAGCGAGAGGACGATGCTGCCGAGGCCCTCGACGGTGCGCTCCTGCACGCGCAGCCAGTCGCGGTCGTAGGGGCTCAGCGCGGGCCCCGTGTAGAACGTGAAGAGGTCGGGGTTGACGGCGAAGTAGTCGGCGTAGTACTCCTGCACCTGCTTCACCACCTCGTGCTCGTCCGCCGCCGCGATGTCCTCCAGGTACGCGTTGCGCACGATGTTCGTGAAGACTGGCGCGGAGCGGGTGAAGCGAGGAAGGGGCCCGTCAGTCAGTTGATTCCGGCCGAGGGAAATCCGAATTCGTGGTGTGATGTGATGTGATGTATGATGTGACGGCCACCCCAGCGTAGCCCCGCCAGAGTTCCTAATTGCCAGAAAGAGACATAATGGAGCAGATCCTGTCCACGTCAGGGGTGCGGAGATTCCCGGTTGGCACGTGCGATTCGAATCCCAGCCAGCGCGCAACTTTACGGCGGCGAAAGGGCACACGCGCCGGGCGGGCCACAGAGATAGAGACGGGGGAGGGGGAGAGACAGCGGGGCGCGGGGGGCTGGTACGCACAGAGGTGGTACTCGCCGTACTTGGGCTCGCGGAGCTCGTCGCGGAGGAGGGCGACGTTCTCCTGCGTGGGGCGCAGCAGCGTGACGGCCTTGAGGTGCAGCATCTTCTCCCGCGCCCGCGAGTCCAGCCGCTCGAACAGGTACACCTCCTTCTGCAGCACCGCGCTCTGGCTGCACACCATGCTCACTATCCCCATCTGCCGGGAGAAAACCCGACGGAGAACCGTCAGAGAGGCGCTGGAGATGCGGTGGGGGGGGGTGGCGGACGGTCTCCTGGTCCATGAGGAGGACTTTCATGCCGGGGATGGTGCGCGGGTCGATCACGCGGGCGACGTAGTCCTGGATCGCCTGGATGACGTTCATCTGGCTGCTCATCTCCGCCGGGGGGGCTCTCGTGTGCGCCGCACGCCGGGCTCTCTGTTCCCCAGAATATCTGTGTGTTTTTGACCAGATTCTTGAATCTACCAAGATACTATTTATCCAGCAGCTGGCCAGTTTCAGGGAGAGCTTACCCCGGCCGCAATACGAGCGCTCGCTTACTGGACAACTCCCGAAGCTCTTCGACCCGCCCTCTGTGCTCCGAGTATCCCCCGTGAATAACCCAAGATACGCGTATCTGCGTCCGCAGCAGACCGTCAACGTCGATGGAGGGCTACACGCTCGAGGCGCTGAGCGACCGCGTGACGCGCGTGGTCGAGGACGACCGCCCGCACTGCCAGTACCCCTTCCTCTACGCCGTGCGCGGCGAGGGCCGCCTGGTGCTCGTCGACAGCGGCACGTGCGTGCGCCCCCTGTCGCTGCGCTCGCTGCTGCGCTCGCTGCTGCCCGCCGGGGCCTCGCCGAGTGTCGCGGTGCTGGTGGTCTGCACGCACGTGCACTACGACCACGCGGGAGGGGCGGCGACGCTGAGGGCCAGCGGGGCGCGTGTGGGGCTCGGGGGAGGGGCGAGGGCGTTCAGCGAGAACAGGGCGGTGACGTCGCTGGCCGCCAGCCACGGGGGGGCGCTGCCCGCGTTCGAGGTCGACCTCTGGCTCCGCGAGGGCGACGCCCTGCAGCTCGACGAGGCGCACCCCTCGGACACCTTCTGCCTGCGGGTATCAGTCTCTCACTATCCCCTCTCTGTCTCTCTGTGTCTCTCTCTCTTCCCCTCTCTCTCTCTCTCTCTTGTGGTTCTCTCTGTCTCTCTGTCTCTCTCGTCGCGTTGCTACTGTGTCCCCGCTGCGTCTCCCGTTTGCTCCGCGACACCCTGAGGGTGTGGGCCCCGCTTTCCTCCGCTCGGAGCTGCGGCGTCACCTTTGCACGGTGAAGACGTGTGTGTCGGACAGGGGGGCTGCTGGAGGGCCTCCTATCGCAGTCTGCCCAGCGCCTCTCTCCTGTGTGCCTCGGCCCCACTGTGGCCCTGCGACAGTTGTTGAAGGCCGTTGCCGTGTCTCTTGGCAACCAGCAAACCTTGACTGGCGTGGGGAGATGCCTCCATGCAAGGGAGGGTCCTGGGCCCTCCACGTTGTCGCTCTTCACCACAGTGCTCGCATGTGCTCACGTTGAGCTGCGTGTGAGACCGCAGGTGGTGGAGACCCCGGGACACACTCCGGACTCCATATCGCTGTTCGCCCCGTGGGAGAACCGGCTCTTTGTGGGCGACTTCATCTGTGCGTCTGCCCCTCCCTTGTCTCCCCGCGCACACGCTGAGCACGCGCCCCCCTGCAGACCCCTACACCGCCATCCACGTCGACTGCCTGGGCAGCGACATCGTGCAGTACGCTGCGACCCTCGCCAAGCTCGAGCGGCTCTCGGCGTCGCTGCGCCCGGCCCGCGGCGTGCGCGAGTTCCTGCGCGGCATCGGGGCCGACCCCCGGCGCTGCCGCTGGCGCCCTGCGGCCTCGCGCGACGTCCTCGACCTCATCGCGGCCCTCGACGGCGACGGCGCTGCCGCCGCCGAGTCGTTCCTCGCGAGCTCGGGCGACGTGCTCGCGCTGCTGGCCCCCGAGGGCGCTGTCGACGCCGTGGCGGTCGACGGGCAGCTCGTCCTCTCGTGCGGGCACGTCGAGGCGGCGCTCGCGGCGGACGAGGCGCTCGCGGAGCTCCGGGAGCTGCTGGGCCCCGGCGGCCCGAGGCCCGCGAGCGTCGACGAGGGCTACGGCGAGTACAGCAGCGGCAGGTTCACACTGGTGGCCTCGGTGGCCGCTGTGGCCAAGCTGAGGCAGAGCTGGGCGGCCACCTGAGGGCCCCCCACCCCTCCCAGGGCGCGCGCGAGGGGAACGAGGCGCGACCGCTACGCTGCCGCACGTTGTTTGATACTTCGCTATGGCACACATTCGCGCGGCGACACGGGAAGAGAGCACTTGGCCGACGACGTCGTCCCCACGGCGGCGCCCGACCGCGCGGCGCGGAACACGTCCATCTCAGCCGAGTTGCCTGTGCTGGACGTGGGGCCGTCCTTTCTGCTTGTTGAGTCGGCCATGATGCTGGAGCTCACCGAGCTGTCGAGCACGTCCGGGTACTCGTCGTTGAGGAACTCGGCCAGGACCCGCGAGACCTCGCGGAACTCGGGCCTGTTGGCGGGGTACTGGCACCAGCAGGCCTGTATGACGGGCCCCAGGTCGCCGATGAGGTCCTGGGGCAGCGGCAGCCGGTGGCCGCCCAGCGTCAGGCACGGGATGCTCCAGCACACGACGTCCTTCCACGGCTCCTGCCTCGTGACAATCTCCCACAGCGTGACGCCGTAGGCGAACACGTCCACCATCTTGTTGTAGGGCTCCGGGGCCAGCAGCTCGGGCGCCCTGAAGGGGTGGCGGCGAGGGGTCAGGCTCGGCAGTGCGCGCGGAGGGCAGGATGGGAGGAGGGGAGGGGGGCGGCACATGTAGGCGAGGGTGCCGACGCCAACGGTGTAGTCGAAGATCTCCGAGGCGTTGGCGACGGTGCGGGCGCAGCCAAAGTCGATGAGCTTGCAGTTGGCCTTGGTGCGCGGGTTGAGCGAGGCCACGAGCACGTTGGCGGGCTTGAGGTCGCGGAACATGACGTCGTTCGAGTGCAGGAACGCCATCGCCTCGCTGATGTTGAGCGCGAACTTGACCTGCAGCACAAAGGGCAGCTCCGTCGTGGTGTGGTGCAGCACGCGGTCGAGGCTCCCGATCTCGAGCAGCTCCGTGCAGAAGCAGAGCTTGTCGGGCTTGAAGCACGCGCCGATGAAGTCGGCGATGTACGGGCACCGCATGCTCTTGTAGAGGCTGATCTCCCTGTGGAAATCCTCGAGCACGTCCTCTGCGTCCTCGGCCGGGCTGGCGATGACCTTGACCGCCACGACCCGCTCGCGGTACATGCCCCTGTAGACGGTCCCGTGCGCGCCCGACGAGAGCGGCGGCGCCTGGATCTCGATCTCCTCGGGGTCCAGCCTGTCGCTGAGCGCGCCCTCGGCGTCGATGGCGAACGCGAGGTAGCGCGCGAGGCCGCCGCCCAGCGCCACCTTGACGACCCGCCGCAGCCGCGTCGTGTAGAGCAGCGTCGCCCGCACAGAGACGTCGGCCGTGCCGCGCGCGGGGATGGAGCCCTGCGAGGGCTGCACGCTCAGCGCGAGCACCGAGGAGCAGTCGGGCACGTAGACGCGGAAGGGCACCGAGGAGCCCGTCGAGTTGCGCAGCCGGATGGTCTCGGTGAGCTCCGCGCCGACGGGGAACGCCGCCTTGGCCTGCAGGCCGAACGCCAGCACCGGGGGCGAGCCCCCGACGCCGGTCATGTGCTCGACCTCTGCGTCGACGATCGACGCGTCGACGCGCAGGAGCTCGCGCTCGTCGGCGGGCGAGAGGACCTCGGCGGGCGGCAGGACCAGGAACTTCCTCTTGCGCCTGCGGAAGTAGCAGCACGCGGCGGCGGCGACGACGCAGACGCCGCCGACGAGGAACGAGAAGACCGTGCTCAGGATGATCTCCAGCGGCGGGTCCGAGTGCGTCGTGTACGAGAGCACGAAGCCCTTGCCCGCGATCGAGCCGTCCGACTGCGGGGTGGGGAGGGGGAGAGGCGTTAGTGGGCGCTCCGAGTGCGCACAGCGGCGGGCGCGCCTCCATCTGGACGTAGAGCTGCCGCGCGTGGACCACGAGGGTCTTGCCCTCGAGCTCGCCCTTGAGGATCTCGCGCTTCTCGTCGGCAGAGGAGCCCCAGATGAGCTTGAGGTGGTCCGAGAGGTCGAGGCTGATGAGCGCAAAGTCGAGCGTGAAGCGCTGGTTGTTGGAGGCGGGCCAGTCGGGCGCCAGCAGCCACGTGCAGACGACGCTGGCGGGGTACGCCATCGCCAGGCCCGCGGGCGGGTGGTCGTTGGCCAGCACGCCGCTGCGGTTGCGGACCGTCGCCACGCTGCCGTTGACGCACCCGCGCGAGCAGTCCCACCAGTACCGCCCGTAGGGGCAGCGCTGCGGCTGCCCGTAGCCGCACTCGCCCCAGCCGCGGATGGTCACCGTCTGGTTGTCGGCCGGCAGCGAGTCGTTGCCGAGGTAGAGAGCGACGAACACGGGGCCCGGGCTCGAGGCCCGCGCGGGGCACCACGTGTACGAGCCCGCCAGCGGGGCGCTCGAGCTCGCGGGCCGCTCGCGCCTGCTGCCGGTGGCGAGGTAGACCCAGTCGGAGCCGTCGTCTGTCGTGTTGGGGACCGTGAACGAGACGCGGTAGGCGTCGGTGTCGCGGAAGCCGTAGCGCAGCGCGATGCCGACGCCCGGGCAGGGGCTGGCGCTGGCGACCTGCCAGAGGGCCTCGCAGCTCTCGCCCACGTAGCCCGCGTCGCAGACGCAGAGGCCGCCGCGGCAGGTGCCGTGGCCCGAGCAGTTGGAGCCGCTGCAGCGGTCGGGCCTGCAGGGCCACGCAAAGGCAACGCGGACGACGTCGAGCGCCCCCGTCCGCTCGTCCGACAGCCCGAAGAACAGCGTCACCAGCGCCGTGTACTCGTACGTGGCGTTGCACGAGAGGTGCCCGCCCCACTCCTCGGGCGCCAGGGCCCCGGGCACGCGCCCGCTCGGCCCCAGGCCCCACGTCAGGTTCGTCGACGCCTCCTGCGCCGCCCACACGGCCCGCTGCCCCGTCCTCGTCGCCAGCGCCGCCCGCTGCCCCGCGCCCGCCCCCAACGCCCCCCTCCCCGTCAGCCGAGAGCCGCGGGCCGCTCGAGAACCGCTGCGCGGCGCGGAGAACCGGCGAGACCTGGTGCGAGAAGGTGTAGCGGGGCCCCGGGGGCCGTCGCCCGACCACCACCAGCGGAAGACGGGCGCCTGCTCGTACTCGAACGGCGAGGCCGGGGGAGCCGCGCCGAAGGTGGCCGGGTCGAAGTGCGGGGCGACGGCGCCGTCGACGACGAGCGGCGTCAGCGCGGTGCCCGCGGAGCCCGTCGACGCGTGGCGGGCGACGACGTTCAGGCCCGGGGCGGCGGAGAGCGCGCGGCGCGGGCCAGAGGCGACGAGAACCGCGGAGACGGCGACGGCGAGCGCTGCAAGCGCCCTCATAACCGTTTCCGCGCCAGCGTGGGACGCAGAAGAGAAACGGCGCGCCGGGGGCGGTCGAGAAAAAGATCTGACTGACAAGAGAGAGATATTCCGTCACCGAGGAAACAAATCTGGTGCCGATATCTCGGGATGGCAAGGAAAGAGCTAATTCCAGCGCGGCCGCGGGCAGCGGAATGCCGAGCGGGGTGTGGACACCGGTGGTAAGGACGGCAGGCCAGTCGGGGGGAGCGCCGCGTGCACTGGCCGGCGCGGTTGGACAGGAAGAGGAGGGGGGGATTCTTGGCCTGCGACGTCAGCGCTGACATCATCGGGGGGTTAACGTTGGTACCGGAGATATCCGGGCCGAATCGGGCTGCTTCACTGCTGAAAAACCTCTCCGGAGAGATTTGGCCCCGGCGCCCCTTCAGCACCCTCTGCCGCCCTCCCCTCCCCCGCAGATGTCGCTCGTCAAGAAGACGCACTTCCTCTCGGGCCTCCTCGTGTTCGGCACGATGACGGCCGTCACCATGAAGGTGCACGCGTCTGGGCGACGGCTCTCACGCTTTTTTTGCCTGCGTTCTCTTTCTTTTGCCTGCGCGCCGTCTCTCTTTCTCAAATCTGCTCCGGTGCCTGCGTGCCCCCGGGATCATGTCGCCTCGCGCCCCGCGTCCCGCCCGCAGATGCAGCTGGAGATGACGTGCAACGGGTACGGCGGCGTCGAGCACACGTTCGACAAGCCGTTTTTCCAGTCGATAGCGATGTTCCTCGCCATGGCGCTGGCGCTGCCCCTGCAGCTCACCGTCGAGCGCGTCACGGCCCGCAAGCGCGAGGAGGAGACCCAGGCCCTGCTCCCCGAGTCCCGCGTGCGTCCCTCCCCCCCCGCTGCTGGTGGGCCTGGGCGCTGATGGTGGCGGTGTTCTCAGGTGCCCATCCAGGGCTTTGCCGAGGAGCCCGCCAAGAAGAAGAAGACCAACCCCCTCGTCATCGCCATCCCCTCGGCCTTCGACCTCATCGCCTCCACCATGATGACCGTGCGCCCCAGCAGCGGGAGTGCCCCGGGAGAGGGCAGAGGGGAGGGAGAGAGAGAGAGAGAGAAGACTGACGGCAGGGGGTGTGGGGGTGTGGGGTGTGGGCGTCGGTGGGCCTCTGCAGTTTGGCCTCATCTACATCAGCGTCTCGGTCTTCCAGATGCTGCGCGGCTCCATGGTCATCTTCTCGGCCGTCCTCACCCGCATCTTCCTCCCGGGCCGCAGGGTGCGTGCCCCCACCCCCACCGTTTTCCTCTTTTTCTTGCGCGCGTCGGCGGGTGCGCGGCCCCCCGTGCACGTAACTTCAACTCGACTTCGAGGCAATTCAAACCAATTTTTCCAATTCCTCGATCTCGTTCTCGAGGGCAAAAAACGCAACGCGCAAACGCAAATGCTGAGAGACCGACCGCACGCACGCCAGATTGCCGGGTACCAGCTGGTGGGCATCATCGTGTGCTTCATCGCGCTGTGCATGGTCGGCGCGGCGGGCATCCTGCAGCCGCAGGCCAACGGCGAGACCAACGTGGCGCAGACGCTGATCGGCATCGCGCTGGTCGTCGGCTCGCAGATCATCCAGGCGGGCCAGCTGGTCATCGAGGAGTTCCTGCTCAAGGACCTCTCGATGGCCCCGCTCAAGATTGTCGGCTACGAGGGCGTCTGGGGCACGCTGATGATGGTCTTCGTGGCCTGCCCGCTGGCCTACGTCGTGCCGGGCAACGACTACAGCACGATGGCCCACAACTCGCTCGAGAACACGTGGGACAGCTTCCTCTGCCTCGCCAACTCGACGACGCTGCTGGGCGTCATCATCGTCTTCTGCTTCGCCGTGCTCATGTACAACTGCTACGGCATGCTCATCACCGACTCGTTCTCGGCCATCAACCGCACGATCTTCGAGGCGTGCCGTACGGCCTGCATCTGGGTCGTCGACATCGCCATCCACTTCATGTGGCCCAGCAGCCCCTACGGCGAGCTCTGGAGCGTCTGGTCGTGGCTCGAGCTCGGCGGCTTTGTCGTGCTGGTGCTCAGCTCGTTCATCTACAACGGCATCCTCAGGATCCCGGGCCTCAAGTACCCCGACGACAAGAAGTAAGCCAGGGGGCAGGCCCACAGCGCTGCCTGGCCCACTCCCTCTCCCCCACCTCCCCTTCCCTCTTCTCTCCCCACGTTCACCCCTCTCCTCTCTCCGAGTCCCCCTGTTTGTTTGGGGGGTTCGTTTACCGGAGAGAGCGCTTCTCTCTGACAGCGTTCCTTTTATAATCCAGCAAGACAATAAGACAACTGCGCCTGGGTCTTTCCCCTGGCTAAGACAATTGCATCCCGTCTGTAGTGGGCGTGTCACGTCACGCCTAGTATCGAACAACCATAGCGGCGGACCCTTTTTTTTACGTTGTCACAAATAAAACGAGAAAGTATGTCAAAAAGTCGGACCCGCCAGGGCTCGAACCTGGAATCCCTTGATCCGTAGTCAAGTGCGTTTCCATTGCGCCACGAGCCCGATTTACAATACTGAAGTCCTGTGCAATCAAAGTGGGCTGTGGCCAGTAACCTCCAATCCGCGCACTGTGGACGTCTGCGTCACCTCCACCGGGAGACCTTCTGCTCTTGGTCGATGCAGTCGTTCTGTCCAGACCCTCCTCTCCCGATCCTCATTCCATTTCTTCGCTTCTCGTTCACGATGAATCAGATTCGTCTCATCTCCGCTATTGCTGTTGTTGTGTGTGTTATCACCGGGTGCCCATGAACACCGCAGCCTTTGTCGACGACTCGCAGGCCGAGGCCACGCTCACGCAGGCCGCAGCCGCCAACGTGCCCCTCTCCCCTCCCCCCCCATCCCCTTCGCCTCTGCGGGCCTCACCGCAGTGGGCACCCTCCCACCCCGCACACCCCTGTGCCCTGGGCCCCTGTGGCGCGCAGGGTGGCCTCTACGCCGACGCCTCCTTCGCGGGCGCCGCTGTGCTGCCGCCCCCGCTCGCCGCGGCCCGCTGGCTGCGCCCCGCCGACTACGCCGGCGGCCCCGTCGCCTGCCACCCCTCGGCCCCGCTGGCCCCCGTGCGGCCGGGCCTCCTCGGTGCGCCCGCTGCCCCTCGCTGTCACCATCGCCGTCGCCTCGGCCTCCCCCGTTTCCCTCTCTCTCTCTCTCTGTTCCCCCGCGGGGGGCTCAGCTGGATGACGTGGCGCTGGCGCCCTTGTCGCCTCCCCGTTTCCCTCGTCTCTCTTGTCTCAGCGGCCGGGGGGGTGACGTGGCGCAGGCGACGCGTGGCTCGTGGGCGCCGCTGGGGTGCTGGCGACGAGGCGCGACCTCGTGGACCGCGTGTACACGTGCGCGAGGCCCGACCTCGGCGGCCACGTCTTCCGCTTCTTCAAGGACAACGCGTGGAGGTGAGCAGAGCAGAGGGGCCGCTGGTGCAAGGCTCTTGAATTCCCGTTGGGAGACGCCCCTCCATTCCGAGAAATATCCCCGAATGGAACCCCTACACGCGCTGACTTCACCCGCGGCGCCAGGACCGTGATTGTGGACGACACGCTGCCGTGCAGCCCCGAGAACGGCCAGCCCCTGTTCGCGCACTGCGACCCCGCGAGCAACCTCTGTGCGAACGGAATCCACTTAGCGCCGATTGGGATCCCCGCCATACTGCCTACCCCGAATTCCCGCGATTCCAAAGATTCTTTTGCGATACGCGATTCGCTCACCCGCTGGAATCCAAAAATCTTCGAAGGGGTCGCGCTGCTCGAGAAGGCGTACGCGAAGCTCTACGGCTCGTACGAGGCGATCAGCAGGCCCGGGCACCTCACCGAGGCCCTGCACGACCTCACCGGAGCCTCGGTGACGAGCGTCGCCGTCGGCGCCTCGTCCGCCCCCGAGAGCGACTCCGAGACGGCCTGGCAGCTCGTCTTGCAGAGCCTGCACGACGGCCACGTCGTCGCCGCGCTCCGGGCCTCGAGCGCCGCCGAGGGCGAGCATCCTGGAGCCTCGGGCATCGCGTGCAACGCTGCGCACGCGGTGCTGGGCGCGCAGGAGGTCGAGGGCGGCACGCGCGTCGTCGTCGTGCGCGACCCCTGGGGCCGCACGCGCTGGCAGGGCAGGCGCTGGTCCGAGGGCAGCCCCGAGCTCATCGCGGGCCCGCAGCAGCTGCGCAGCGTCGTGCACGCGCTGGCGGGGGCGTTTGTGTGCACGTGGGAGGACTTCCACGAGTCGTTCACGGAGCTCGTCGTCTGCCGCACGCAGCGCCGCAACGAGCGCCCGCTGCGCGCCTTCGCGCTGGCCGGCGAGTGGCGCGGGCAGAGCGCCGGGGGCTGCGCCAACCACGCGACCTGGGGCCGCAACCCGCAGTTCGGCCTCGAGCTCGCGGCGGGCGAGGCCGAGGCGGCGGTGCACGTGGCGCTCTCGCAGGCCGACGCGCTGGCCGACCGCGCGAGGTACCACGAGGTCGGCCTGCACCTCTGCAGGGGCATCCGGGGCAGGCGCAAGGACTCGGTCTGCGACCTGGAGATCGTCGCCACCAGCGGGCCCTTCAGCCGCAGGCGCGACGGTCCGCCTCGCCCCCGCGACTTCCCTCCCTCCCTCCCTCGCACCGCGTCTCACAGCGCTTCCGCCGCCTCGCGCAGTGTCGGCCAGCGCGGTGCTGAAGCCCGGCAGCTACTACGTGGTCGTGCCCTCGGCGTTCGAGCCGGGCAGCGAGGGCAGGTTCTTCATCAGCGTCACGAGCACCGCGGGCGTCGTCCTCAAGTCCCTCGCCCCCGCCAAGGCCTCCGCCGTCAGTCCTCCTCTCCCTCTCCCTCAGCTGCTGCTGCTGCCACCCTTCTCGCACGCTCTCTCACCGGCCTCGCATTGCCTGCAGGGCGCGTGCTCGGTGTGCGGCGGCGAGCTGAGCGGAGGCCACTACTCGCTGGGCCCGGGCGTCTTCGCCTGCGCCAAGTGCTACGACTCGTCCAGCAAGAAGTGCTCGTACTGCGACGTCCCCATCCCTCCCACGCTGACCGCGTTCAAGACCTTCGAGGCCCGCGCCGCTCCCCCGTCGCTCCCTCTGCCCCCGCGCTGCCGGCGCCCCTCGGCGGCCCTCTGACGCGGCCCTCTGCGCGACGCAACACCGCAGGGGCGCTTCTACCACATGGAGTGCTTCCGCTGCTCCAGCTGCGGGCGCTCGGCCAGCAAGAACCCCGTGCTCGCCGGCGAGCGCCTGTACTGTGCGCAGTGCGGGGCCCCGTGCGCGGCCTGCGGCGAACCGTGCGGCAAGGAGTCGGTCGAGGCGCTGGGGCAGCCGTACCACCCCGGCTGCTTCCGCTGCTCCAAGTGCGGCGCCGCGCTGCAGGCCGGCGAGTTCTTCGTGCTCGACGGGGCCGCCGCGTGCGAGGCCTGCGCCAACCCGCCCAGCGAGCCCGAAGAGCCGATGGAGCAGCAGAGCGGACCTGTCAAGGGCGGCGTCGCTGCCCACTAGGAGCGGGTGAGAACCTCCCCGCTGTTTCTCTGGCCACAACAGACGGCCCCCTGCCCCCTCTCCCCCTCTCTCTTCTCTCTCTCTCTTCTCTCTCTTCTCTCTCTTCTTCTCTCTCTCTCTCTCTCTCTCTCTCTCTCTCTCTCTCTCTCTCTCTCTCTGAGGCCTCTGAGGCCTCTGGGGTGCTTGGTCCTTGGGGGTCGCCACGTTCGCAATCGTGCTCTCTGAGCACGCACTGTATAGCGAAACGTCTATGAAACAAAGCTGTGGTTTGCTCACTCGATTCTTGCTGCACCTATTTCCTAACAGATCCAGTAGACCTACAGCCTTGCCTTCCAGAAACTGTATGCTACGATGGCCCTGTACAACAAGCTCTATCGGGACCAACCCAGCTTGACGACCACCACGGGAGCGGTTCTGAGAATGCAGTGGGCGGGGCGGAGGACCTCTGTGATGCACAATCTCTTTTTGTTGCGTGTGCTTCATTTTGATGCATCTTGCTGGGCCCTCTCTTGCTGTCTGACAGCTTCCCCGGGGCCGCTGAGACTCACACAGAGACTCCATTCACATGGAAGTCACCCACGCTGCTCGCCGTGGCTCCTGGGGCGCTCAGGGCGGCTGGGCTGGGTGTCCACCAGCAGGCTCTCATTTGAGGGGTGGCCTTGCATGGCCACCAGGGCCGTCAGCGCCCCTCTCAGCAGCCGAGGTCGTGCCTGTGGTTGGCGAACCACGACTGGGCGATGACGGTGATGAGGCCGATGTCGTGCAGGCGCTGCTGCGGGTCCACGTCGAGCGCCGGGGCGAACAGGCACCTCTCGAGCGTGTTGCACCCCGCGACGCCCGTGCCCGCCGCGTTGCAGGGGCGGCGGCGCGCGGCGGGCGGGCTGCCGGTGACGAGCCAGTAGAGGAGGCCGACCCACGCGTAGACGTCTGCGTGGCGCCCGGGGCCCCCGGCGGCCTGCTCGGGGGGCGCGAAGAGCCCGCACTGGCAGCGGCCGGACCAGAGCGAGCAGTAGGAGCACGGGAGGCTCCAGCACGAGCGCTCGACGCGGCTGGCGTGGCCCCACTCGCTCACGACGACGCGCGAGCCCTCCGTGACGCGGACGCACTCGGGGCTCAGCGCCGCGTGGACCCACCCGAGGTGGCGCAGGCAGCGCACGGCGTCGCCGAGGCGCAGCCACGCGTGGAAGAGCTCGCGGAACGAGTGCTCGCGGGCGCGGAGGTCCGCGAGCGTCGGGGCGTCGGCGGGCAGCTGCAGGAGGACGAGACCCGAGGCCCTGTGGTGCCCGACGACCGCAGGGGCCCACGCGTGCGACCCGCCCAGCGCCGAGAGAGCAGCGACCTCGCGGGCCAGCATGCGTGCGCCGTCGGGGTCGTAGATGCGGGCCACCACGCACGCGCTGTCGCTGAAGCCGTAGTCCTTGAAGAGACCCCCTGAGCACTCGCAATTAGTTGCTGCACGAGTGCATTTCAATTCAAACGACAGGAAAAGACTGAATTTCACCTTTTATTCGAATCAAATCACGCGAGAACAACGAATGCGCATCACCAAGGAGGTATCCTGGTGGTGGGTGGTGCCATTGAGGTGCCTGCCTGGCTTAACGGGGGGGGGGTGAATGAAGAACATCACTCTAATCGTTTATAGGCTTTGAGTCTTCCAATCAAGCAGCTCACTTACAGAAACAACAGACACGGTGCGGAATCACGGCATCCATCACACCTCACGATCTCCAACGGCACACCCGTTTTCTGTAAACCCAAATTCGGTTTTGTTTGTTTTCAAAAACACGTGCGGGAGTTGCGAGTAACTCGAAGCCGACGCACGGCAGCAGATGGGGTCCACGCTGAGGTTGCGGAGCAGGTGGTCGTTGCCCGCGTGGCTCAGGGCCGCGGGGCGCATCGCCGAGGAGAAGACGAGGTTCTTGAAGGAATTCCCGAGGGCGCGGGCCGTTGCGTGCACGAGGGAGCGCTGCTGGCCGCCGCAGGGGCTCCTCGCGCGGTTGGGCGCCTCGACCATGTGCTCGCGCTCCTCGTTGCTGCCCGAGGCCGCGTTGCAGACCTCGCACGACGCCGTGGGCTTCGACAGCATTTGCTCTCCTCGGGCTCTTCCACACCACTACCACAGAAACAAAAAAGACTACCACACCACTTTTCTTCCCCACGCCCACGTGGCGGCAAATGACGTCTCCCGCCCGAATCTTCGCCCCTCCGCCCGCCCGCTCCCCAAGGGTCGCCCGCACGTGCCGCGGGGCTGAGCAGCACGTGGGACTTGCGCACCCCGCCTGCCCCGGGGGTCCGACGCCCAGCCGACCGCGTGGCGCATTGGGGCTTGCATTGCAGTCGCGCAGAGGAGCGCCACACACCCGCAATTCAATTTCATATCAAAAGCCAGTGAAAGCTCTGTAGCGCGCAGCACGCTGGATCGTGACGATTGGGACAACGCGTGCTGCCCTGGGCCAGTTGGAGTCACGGCAGGGAATTACAGGGTAGTCCGTTGCTCGTTTGTCTGTTGCTTTCGGGCATTCTTGGACCCTCCCGAACAAGAGCCCTTGTTCGTTGTGTTAACAAAAGCAACACCAGCTCGCTGCTGCCCCTCCCCCCTACACGCTCACAGGGGGAGCACGCCCAGAGATGCTCTGGCGCTGCTGCGTGTTGGACATCACGTCCACTCCGCGGGGCGCGATCTTGGGCTGGTCCTCCCTCGCCTTGAGCTCATCGTCGCTGCTCTGGCGCCTCTTGACCGCGTACACTCCCACTCCCACGCCTGCCCCCACCACCGCCAGCGCTGCCACGCTGCCTCCCACCGCGATGCCCACGATGGCCCCCGTCGACAGCGCCGCCCCGGCTGCCGTGGCCGCGATGGTGGCTGCGACGGCCTCCTCAGCCAGCGCCGGGGCGACGACCTCTGCGGTGGCCCCCACGATGCCCATGTTCTCCAGGCCGCCGCCGGCGACGGTCTGGGTCAGCTGCTCGGCCAGGGCGTTGGAGAACATGACCTGGTCGACCCCGGCGACGGCGGGCAGCGCGGCCTGGGCGTGGATGCCGACGGTGGCGTTGGAGTCGAGGAGGGTGACGTTGAAGCTGTCGAAGAGGTCGCTGCCGCACGCAGACCCCGCCGTCCTCTGGCCCAGCACGTCGACGATGAACTGGCGGGGCACCTTGAGGATGCGGGCGACCTCGCTGGCCCAGTCGTCGGTGGTGTGGCACGACTTCATGGCGACCTTGACGGTCGTCCTCGTGCGCAGCTTGGGGTACTGGAAGTGCTTCCCGGCCCCCGACGCCACCACGAACGCAGACCCGACGCTGGGGAAGTACGAGCGCTCGATCCAGAAGTAGTTGTTGCCCATGAGCGCCCAGCCGTTGAGGAACGGGCGCATCGCGATGGTGTTGCCCTGCAGTGCGAAGTTGACCGTGAAGTTGTTGAACGTCCTCATGGCCACCGAGAGCCGAGAGAGGGAGCGGCACTGGTCCTCTGTGCCGTAGAAGAAGCAGCGCAGGAGGTAGGCAGTTGCGTAGTCGCTGGTGCCGTCGTAGTCGGGGATGTAGAGCTTCCAGGAGATGCTGTTGAGGTCCCCGTTGGGCTGCCCCATGCGCATCCCGATGCCCACCACGCCCGCTGCGTCGGCCTTGACGTTGACGCTGAACGACGTCCACTGCTCGTTGATCCATTGCCTCGACGTCTTCCACATCGCCCGCTTCTCGTCGCCCGTCGTCGTCGACGTCTGGATCGTGACGCCAATGTCCGACTTGGACACCACAAAGTCCGACCTCCCCGATGGAGATGCCTGCACCCAGTCGATTGCGTTGTCGACGTTGCTGCACTGCCCCGACGTGCTGCAGGCCTGGCCGTTGCTGCAGTAGCCGCAGGTGATGGGGTTGCCGCAGCCGTTGTCCACGGCCCCGCACCTGCGAGGCCCGCAGGCCTCGGACTTGCTCCTCGGTACGCAGGGCTCCGGGTCGGGCGTGGGCTCGGGCTCAGGCTCGGACTCGACTGTTACGCCAACAGCAGCGTCCTCTGCCAGGTGACACGCGCCGACGCCACGTTGGATGCGGAAGTAGCCCTCGCTGTACTCGCCGGTGGTGTAGTCCTTGGGCTCACCCCAGTCGGCCCCCCACGAGTTCTTGATGACCCAGTACCTGCACAGCCGCAGACAGAGCGGGTCAGGACGCAAGGCGTTCGCCAGGCTGTGGGAGGGAGTGAGCGCACTTGACGCCGTTCTGGACACCCCAGCCGACGAGGGTCACTGCATGATCAGCGCCGTAGTAGCCCGTGGCGGTGTAGAGGCAGTTGGAGCTGTGGCGCACGATGCCCCCGCTGTAGCCGTTGAGGGTCCCGTAGTTGAGCGCCACGCCCAGGGGCCCATACTGCATGAGGCGCGAGTAGAGGCTGCTGCCCTCGGCCTCGTTGAAGCGCTCGGTGAAGTAGTTGCTGACGGCGATGTCGCCCCTGGAGCCCAGCGAGTGCCTGCAGCGCCCCATGCGGCCCTCGTACGCGTAGTTCTTCTCGTACATGACGCCACCGCCGCCGTTGGCGCTCATGTCGGCGAGCTCGGAGAGCATCGAGTCGACGCGGTAGCCCCTGCACCCGTCGTAGTTGCGGCCGAAGTTGCCGTAGTTGTAGTCGGCGCAGTCGAGCAGGTTCTGCGTCGACACCCACTCCGCGGACCCGGTCGCCCGCATGTTCGCCCCCTCGATCACCGCGGCGCTCGTGAACGCCCCTGTGCCACGCAAGCGAACGTCAGAACGACCACGAGGGCCGGCAAGGGGAGTCGGAACGACGCACAGCACGACCCGCAGGAGCCCTGTTGGCGCGCAGTGGTCGTGTACGGCGACAGGAAGCTGGTGGGCACAGTGCCGCGCTTCATGGGAGCGTCGGGAGCCTCCCTGGGGGGCGTCCGCTTGAGAGGCGTGACGCCCCCGGGCATCAGGTACGCCGCAGAGAACTCCTCCCTCGTCATGTCCGAGAACCTGTCGGGCGCGTACGTGGCCGTCTGGTCGGGCTCGGCATTGCGCCTGGCGTACTCGGCGACATTGGCCCTGAAGACCTCGAAGCGGTGCTGGTCCTCCTCGGCAGTGCTGTACGACTTGTCGTACTTGGCCTTCCACGCCGTCTGCCGCCGTTGCGCACCAGCGAATGTGAGCACTGCTAGTAACGTTTGAGGGCACAGCTGAGAAGGCAGCGCACCCACTGGCATTGGTCGTCGCAGCAGAGAGCGCACACGGCGAGGAGCGTGACCAGCGCCAGTGCGGGCTTCATGATCGCGGACTCAGAGCGGGAGGTCATGCAAGGATCAGGATGAGCACGACAGTACTAGTTGCCCTTTATTCCAACACAAAGAAATGAGGGGCGGGCAGTTGGTCCCGGCGTACCTTCGGAGGCGGTTGGACCTCTACTTGCGCGCAGGTGCACCATGCGGGGAAATGTGCAGCAACCTCTCAACCGCTGTGGCGAGTAGACGATCCGCAGGGCCGAGACGTCAAACAAGAACGGCCGGACACTGCTTGGCCGTCGCACACGGGCACTCACCCATCATAATGAACCACGAGCGGTGTACGCGCCCGTCGTGAGGCAAGCGTATGCTCGCGAGATGAGGGGCCCAATGCGTGCAATGGTGCAGACATTCAGCATTGTGGATTTCAGAAGACGTTTGGAAAAGTACGTAAAACGGCTGCGTTTTACACCTTGTGCGACCCCCAACAGCCAATGCCCGTTGAGGGCAGACATCAACGATGGGTGTGGCCCACCGTCTCCCCCATCGCGCGGGGTGTTGCTCAGCAGCCCAGGCACGCGCGCTGCGCTGCATCAGAAATCGTAACAGTCTGTATTGTCGGGCGAGCAGCCCAGCCTCTGCCGCTTGGCTGCTGCGCCGGGGCACCACAGCGCTTCCTCATGGCAGCCACCCACGAGCGGCTGCAGGACCGGAGACGCCGACGAGGACCTGACGATGCGCTGCGCATTGCGCACTGCGTTGCCCGCCGAGGGGAACTGAACGAAGTCGATCTTGAGGGTACCCGCGATGACGGCCCGTGAGACCGCGTTGAACGCGTCCCTCCGCTCCTCCTCCACCAGCGCCCCGTTGGCCACTCTGAGCAGCGCGATGCTCCCAGGCCTCGTCAGCACCCTGAGGCTGAGCAGCGCCCCGCTCCTAGCGGTGCCCACAGCGATCGTGTGCTCGCCCGGCGGCACATCGCGGAACCCCCACATCTCTGCCGAGGGGTCCGGAGTGACTTCGACTCCGTCGGCTACGGCACGGCAGAAGCCCGCGGCTGCATCCATCAGCACGATGAACCCCGGTAGCTGGCGTTGTGCTGGCGGGTCGCGGGTGGGACAGGGCCTCTGGACAGGAGGGGAGCACGAGGGGATGGCCCGCTCCGCATTTGCGGTGGCCACGGCAGTTGCGACCCCTCCAAGAGCGCCCTGCGCCCACGCCTGCCCCAGCGCGATGGGCCGCTCGGCGACGGCTGGACAGCGTGCCGGGGCCACTTCAGCTCGGCCTCGCTCCCTTCGGATGTGGACCAGTGGCGGGCTTGGCGTCTCTGCCTCCGTACGTGCGCACGCCTGAGGGCCCTGTGCGGGCGACGTGGAGGCCTGGGGGACCCCTTGCGACTGGGCTCTGAGCGGGGCCAGGAGCGCGATGCCCGAGGGGATGGAGATGCTCCGCCTGGCTGGCCTCGGCCGCTCAGCCTCCAGCAGGAGAAGCTGGGACCTCTGCGAGGCCTGCCGGGACAGCGGCCACACTGAGGCCTGCGCGGCCAGGAGGGAGGCCGACACGGATGCGCTCTGGTTCGCCAATGCTGGCTGCTGCGCCGGTGGGGCGACGTTCGGGAGGCGGCGACACGGGGACACGGAGCGGTCGACCAGCACGGGCGGGAGGCAGACGGGGTAGGAGGCTTCGTGCACAGACTGAGAGCGCAGCGGGACGCTTCTGTTCCACATATAGTGTTGTGAGAGTGTCCTATTTTTGTCAATGCACCTGGCTTTCATACGGCGACGCCCACTTTCGTAGAACGCGCATGCATATCACTGCCGTGCACGACAAACACTGTCGCTGCCCGTTCAGGCAGTATTCCGGTCCAAAGGAATTACGTGGGGTGCTAAGACAACCAGCAGGACAGCTCGCGAAGGACACCGAATACTGCGAGATTGTATCCCAGCCCAGCCGATACTGAGCCATGCGAGCCAACGCGACCCGGTTAGAAAACTCTTGCCGCAGTGCTGCAGACCGGCGGCCAGGCACGATTTCCGTCAAAACAACAGACGGAGAGTCACCCGCCATCGAGCCAATGCCACAAGCCAGCCCAAGCGTCACAGCATGTCCGAGGTTGTGAGGTATATAACACGCAGTACGTCCCCCAATGAGTCACAGTAGGCTCTGGGGGTGGAGCTCCCTCGGCACTGGCTGGCAAGCGGCGTCACGGCCAGACTCCTGGGCTCTGTGGTCGTTTCCGCCGAGCCGGAGCAGACGTGCCAGTGGGTCTGTGGGTGGCGCGGGATGAACGAGATGAGCGCGGAGCTGCGGCCGTGGGCAGGCAGGCACCCTTGCCAGCACCGTCTTCACCACCCTGCTGCTGCGCCCGGACTTTGCCAGGAGCTGCGGCTGGACCTCCTCCCCGACGGGCCCGCCATCACCACCATCGTCACCGACTCTCGCTGGGCTGTGCGCTGCCCCCCTCTCCCCTCGGCTATGGTGGGGCAAAGTGAGTTGGAGAAGGAGAAGCGCGAGAAGCTGCGGCCATTCCAGGAGGAGTCGGAGAAGGAGCACCGCGAGAAGAGGGCGCGCCTAGAGGAGCTCTCGTTGCTACGCGACAGTGCAACCAGGAGACTGAGCCTTAGCGAGGTCTTTCTGCTTCAAACCTCTGAGATCGCTCGTTGCCGATAATGCTGACTTTAATTGACGATGCACAACTAATCCAAGTGCACTTCATTGTGATGGACAACAGACTGCACCTATGATATGAAATCCGATTGTTCAAAGCCAGACAGGTCGGATCACGCCCCAATTGCATGTCAGGGCCTTTATATGCAGCAGGGCAGGTTATGGTGCAGGTGCTCTAGCATACTGCATCAGTCAAGTGGTTGTCTGTGACGATGATACATGCACGAAAAGCCGTCTTGAGCCAAGCTGGTGGTCCAGAACGAAGTGGCCATCATACAGCTTTGGAAAACCTGGTCCCCAACTTAGCACAACCCTCTTCTTGCTTCTTGATTCGAGGCGGCACATTTTATTTATGAACAGACTCTCGCTTCCTTCCTGTGCTCTAGCAGTAGGCACGGAAGCTGCCAGTTCCTTCCAACTTCCACAATGCGGCCACTGGCAGCACTCTATTGTATGGAATTCCTGTTGTGGCCGGCCATGAGAAGCATTGCCTGGTGAGCAACCTGCCCGCTGTAATGCCGGGCAACGATACTGTGAGAACAACTCACTTGCCAGTAAGTGCCCACACGATCGCTAAGCACATATACATATGCTGCACAACTGGTTGTGCATTGCCGGGGGTATCGGATCACTAGATTGGCGGACCACCATCAGAACACTGAGCATTACGGAGTCTGGGCTGGCAAACCAATCTCAGGTTTTTTTGATGGGCTTACATACAGACGATTACGAGAAGGAGACACGCTCTTCCTCACACACTCACAGGGGGAGCACGTCCCGAGATGCTCTGGTGCTGCTGCGTGTTGGACATCACGTCCACTCCGCGGGGCCCGCTCTTGGGCTGCTGCTGGTCCTCCCTCGCCTTGGGCTCGGCCGCGCGGCCCTGGCGCCTCTTGGCCACGTACACCCCCGTGCCGACGCCTGCGCCCACGACCGCCAGCGCCGCGACGCTGCCTCCGACGGCGATGCCCACGATGGCCCCCGTCGACAGCGCTGCACTGGTCCCCCCGGCGATCGTCGCGGCGACGGCGGTCTCGGAGAGCGTCGGGGCGACGACCTCTGCGGTGGCCCCCGCGATGCCCATGTTCTCGAGGCCGCCGCCCGCGACGGCCTGCGTCAGCTGCTGCGCCAGAGCGTTGGAGTACACGGTCTGCGGGATGCTGGCGACGGGCACGGAGGCCTGGCCGAGCATGCCGACGGTGGCGTTGGAGTCGAGGAGCGTCACGTTGAAGCTGTCGAACTTGTCGCTGCCGCACGCAGACCCCGCCTTCCTCGCCCCAGAGACGTCGACGATGAACTCGCGCGGGACCCTGAGGATGCGGGCGACCTGGCTGGCCCACTCGCCCGTGGTGTGGCACGACGTCATGGCGACGTGGACGGTCGTCCTCGTGATGATCGCGGGCATCGAGAAGTGCTTCCAGGCCCCGGAGGCGAGGACGAAGGCCGAGCCCGTCTTGGGGAAGAACGAGCGCGGGATCCAGTGGTAGCTGCCGTTGAGCAGCGCGTTGCCGTTGAGGTAGGGCCGCATGGCGATGGCGTCGCCACCCTGGAGCGCGAAGTTGACGGTGAAGTTGTGCCAGACCTTCATCGCCAGAGGCATCGCGAGTACCGTCATGCACTGGTCGTTGCCGTAGATGAAGAAGCAGCGCTCGATGTAGCTCATAGTCGTGTCGGCGCCGTCCCAGTAGGGCACCTTGATCTTCCACGCGATGCCGTTGAGGCGGGACTCGGGCTGGCCCATGCGCATGCCCAGGCCGATGGTCCCGGCCGCGTTGAGCTTGACGCCGACGCTGAACGACGTCCAGTACTCGCTGGTCCACTGCCCCGACGTCGTCCACATGGCGCGCTTCTCCCAGGCCGTATCGGTCGTCGTGTCGATGGCGATGGCGCCGCTGGCCATCTTGTCGAAGAAGAAGTCAGTGCCGTTGGGCACCTGCACCCAGTCGGTCGGGTGGTTGTCGATGCAGAAGCCCGCGTTGCTGCACAGCTCCAGGTACCCACAGAACCCGCAGGTCAGCGTGTTCCCGCAGCCGTTGTCGACGCCGCCGCACTGGCGGGCCCCGCAGGCCTCACTCTTGAGCTTGGGCGAGCACGGCTGCGCCCCTGAGGCCGGCGACTCCCCGGCGACCATCGCCCCGGTGGCCACGTCCTCGGCAATGTGGCACGCGTTGGCGCCGCGCAGGATGCGGAAGTAGCCCTCGGGCGCGCCGCCAGTGGTGTAGTCCTTGGGCTCACCCCAGTCGGCCCCCCACGAGTTCTTGATGACCCAGTACCTGCGTAGCAGCAGAGGAACTCAGAGAAGTGTCCCCACAGAGCTGTGCCCGGGAGAAGCAGCGCACTTGACACCGTTCTGGACACCCCAGCCGACGAGAGTCACCGCGTGGTCGGCGCCGAAGTATCCCGTGGAGGTGTAGAGGCAGTTGGCTTTCTCGGTGGGCACGACAATGCCGCTCTTGTAGCCGTCGAGGTTGCGCGAGTTGAAGCCGATGCCCAGGGGCCCGTACTGCACCAGGCGCTGGTAGAGGCTGCTGCCCTCGGTCTCGTCGAACCTCTCTGTGAAGTAGCTGGTCACCGTGACATTGCCCTTGGCCGCCAGAGAGTGTTGGCACGACTGCACTCTGCCCGCGTACTGATAGTGCACGTCAAACAGCGGCCCGCCGCCGGTCTTGACTCCGCTCTCCGTGAGCTCCGCCAGAGCCAGGTCGGGACGGAAGCCCTGGCAGCCGTTGTACGTGGCGCTGCCATAGTTGACGCAGTCGAGGAGGTTCTGCGGCGACACCCACTGCGCGTGCCCCGTCGCGTGCAGCATCGCTCCCTCCATCACAGCAGCGCTCGTGAAGGCCCCTACCGGCGCGCAGGACCCAGTGAGCCGATAGCCGGTCACACAAGAGAGCGTCGAGCGTACAGCATGACCCGCAGGTGCCCTGCTGGCGCGCGGGCAGCGTGTAGGGCGAGATGAAGCTCTCGGGAAGGGCGGCGCGACGCACGGGCGCGTCCGGCGCGGCCCTCGCCGGAGCCTTCCTCAGCGAGCCGAGGCCTTCCGAGATGAGGAACTTCGCCGAGAACTCATCCCACGTCAGGTCCGAGAACTTGCCGGGCCCGTAGACGGCTTTCTGGCCCGGCTCGGCGTTCCTCGCTGCGTACTCGTCCAAATTCCGGCGGAACACCGCGAAACGATGCTCGTCTGCGCAGAGTTTGAGGCCGAGTTACAGCCAGCACCAGGTGGGAGGCACTCACCCTCATCGGGGGTACTGTAGGCCTTGCCGTACTGGCTTTTCCACGCGGTCTGGAGCGCAGCACAGCAGCGCGGAGATCGGCAGTAAGCATAGCGTAACTGGCGGGGATACAACAAGCAAGCGCACCCACTGGCAGCGGACGTCGCAGCTAAGCGCCGCCGCAGCAACTGCGGCGATGAGAACCACCGTGCGCAGGAGGTCGCAGCCCATCTGACTTGCTTGCCTGATGCTCGTTGAAGAATGAAAGAAATGACCACAACCGCCGTGCCCTTTTAAGGCCGGGGGTGCCTGATTTCCGTGTGCGTTCGGTTTTACAACTAACCGCCCACCCGGGTCGAGTGTCCCGCAGACGCGCACGCACGGTTCGATCAAGTGCGCGCTCTTGCAGGGCCGCGGGGGCGCCGCCCTGGAGAGCCGGGCAAGTGGCGGAGAATCTGGCAGTTATGGCCCAGATGGGGCGGTGGACCACAGTGCACCTCGCGACGTCCCCGAGTCATCTGTTTCCAAAGGATAATCAACAGCATCACCACCAGCGTGCAGCCTCCCCAACGCGGCAATGGCGGTCGCAACTGACGGATCTCCCGGTTTTTTGTCGTGCGGGGTCGTGCGGGGTCCGGGGGCGTGTTCTCTCCCCCCCTCCCCTCGCCTCCCCGCTCCTTCCGTGCACCGTTGGCCCGCTGGTCAGAAGGGCCTCCACTTGATGTCCGAGAGGCCGGTGATCTGCTTCTTGAGGCCCGAGGGGTCGGCCCAGGCGGAGCCGAGGTACGTGTCGTCGGCAGAGGGCTCCGCGTCCTGCGTGGCCAGCCTGCGCTCCTCCTCCTGCTTCCTGTGCATGTACGCCAGCGCCTCCCTCGTCTCCTGCGCCGTCTCCTCGGGGTCCCTCGGCGGCGCCCCGCACCCGCTCGTCCCCAGCCTCACCACCACCTGCGCTCACGCACCCCCCAGACCACAGCGGTGAGCGCGGTCTCGGCGCAGTGCGGTAGTGCTGCAGTGCCCTCTGGCGGCCTTGTGGGGGAGCGAAGCCGCGAGCTCCCGTGGGCTGGGGACCCTGCGGCCAGCGCCAGCGCGCGTGGCACGTCAAGAGACAGGGCGACGGCACTGAGGCTGTGCGTCTCCCTCGCCAGTGCGGGGCCCCCACGAGCTGCTCCCGACTCCCAGTGCTCGCCCGCAGGAGAGCGCCAGGAGCACCGAGAGCACCGAGATCACCCACCAGGCAGGGGCAGGCCCAGGGACAGGCCCCGCCAGAGGGTACCCAGCGCCCAGTGCTCGCCCACAGGCAGAGCGCCGAGAGCGCCGAGAGCACCCCCAAGGCAGGCGGCAGGCGCAGGGACAGGTCCCACCCCCCACGCCCCCAGAGGGTACCCAGCGCGTAGTGCTCGCCCACACGGCAGAGCACTCCCCCCAGGTGCAGGGGGCAGGTGCAGGGAGAGGGGCGACCCCCAGGCGCCCGAGGGAGCGCGAGGGGGGCACTCAACTTTGGTGTTCTCGTTGGCTCCGATGCACTCGGCCAGCGTGCGCTCCCTCGCGAGCTCCCGCGACGCGAAGAACAGCGCCGCCCGGGCCCCGTCCACCTCCACCCGCTCCAGCAGCGGCCCCTCGCCCTCGCCCTCGCCCAGCAGCTCGGCGACCTCGCGCGGCGCCCCGCCCGCCCCGAACGCCGCCCGCACGGCCTCGCGGAGGGCCGACAGCGCCGCCTGCGCCCCCTCGACGCCCAGCGGCGCACGGCGCTCGGCCTGCGCGGGGCCCACGGCCGCGCGGGCCTCGGAGGCGCAGCGGGAGAGCAGCTCGCGGAGGTGCGGGGCCAGCGGGGCGCCGGGGGCCGCGCAGAGGCGGTCGAGGGCGTCGGCGCTGAGCTGCGCGCGGGCGACGGCGTTGTGCACGCGCACCACGTCCGCCAGCACGTCGCCCACGCGCGCGCCGCACGTCGTCGCGTAGACGAACTGGCGCGTGGCGCTCTGCTTGACGTGGAGCAGCACCATCGATCGAGACCCCCCCGCTGTTTGCGTGTCCTCGGGGAGATTTTTCCCAAAATAACACGCAAATCAAGACAGAAATATCAAAGAGATATCCCCGTCACAGGGTCTCAAGCCGTTCCTGTGTTGCCGTGCCAACAAAGGGAATTGAATTGCAGCAGACCGTACACTTGGCAGCATTCCGCCAACAGAACCCGCGGGACAGGGGGCCTCCTTGACATAGGTTTCGTCTCAGACGGAACGCTGCAGCAGACAGCGGACCATGGGCGACACGAAGTCGAGGGTGCTGCTGTTGCTGTACCCCAGGACGCCAGCGTCGACCAGAACGTCCTGCGCCTCCACGTCCGCCCCCGACCCACTGATGGAGCTCGCCCTGGCAATGACAGCGATGTGCAGGGCCTTGCTGAGGTACTCGCACGCACTCACTGGCAGCCAGTTGATGCGGGTGCGTATCTGTAGAACAGGATGTGAGTCTGCGCTATGTTGAACGTGCGGTGGCTGGTTGCCTGGGTGAAGGCCGTCCTGCGGCTCGGGGAGCTCAGGAAGTCGAAGAGCCTGCCGTCCACGAACACGTTGGCCAAGGCCAAGAGATAGCGCTCCTCGCTGGGTACCCTGAGCTCGGCCACGACCGTGTCGAGGAAGAGGCCGATGCTGGCGACCATGGCCGCGTGTCCCCCTGTCCAGCGCCGGAGCCACTCGGACAGCGGCGCCGCTGCGGACTCTGCGACGCCGCGGGACGCGCACCACTGGGCCGTGATGCTGAGCATCTCCTCCCTGCTGTACAGAGCGGCGCAGAAGACGGTGTCCGGGTGGACTGACCTGAAGTGCACCAAGCTCTGGCAAGAGATGGGCGCAGGAAGAGGTCAGCTCTTGTCTGCGGGGCAGTGGAGGGCTCTTGCCTTGAACGAGCAGAAGAGCGCGAAGCCGATGAACGAGGTCACTATCGGCCTGTCCACAGTCTTGACAGATTTGAGGAGGGCCTCGAGGGCATCCGCGGTCAGGTTGGACAGCCCGTCGCAGATGAGCACACTGCAGGGAGTGCGTGTGGTCAGTCCCTGTGGTGCACTCGTGCTGGGTCCTCACGGGGGGCGGGAGATAAGGTGCTTCTGGAACACGTCGATGTCGATCCTCGCAGGGAGCTCCTCCGAGTCGAGCAGAGTGGCCTCCATGACCCTGCGCAGTACGTCGTCCCCCCTGGCGAAGCTAACGCTGCACATGGCGTCAGGGCCCGTCGGGCACTGGGGTGATATGCGCGCACAACGCGACAAAGTGCTGATCCTGCAGGCGGTCGCGCAGCTGAAGCGCAAAGGTGGTCACTCCAGACTGCTCGTAGTCGAAGGCGAGGACCTTGGCGCCAGAGTCCACGTAGCGGGAGAACCTGTCAAGGAGCGCGTCCCTCTGCACGTAGAAGTTGACCCCGCGGCGTGCGGGCTCCCCGAGCATCCACTTCACCTCCTCTGCTTGCCGATATCAGAGAGAGAGAGAGAGGAATGGGAGCACGCGTGAGGGCTACTGTGCCTTGAGCAGACATGTCCTCAGCCTACCAGTACCGCGCCTAGCTGAACAAGAAGACTGTCCATATCTTCTGCCAGGATCAATTGGATATCCTGTTATCTGCGGGATTTAGAGTGCGGGCTCCAGACCGACACCTGCAAGCAGAAGGTGGGCCTTAGTTAGGAAGCTGACAACAGCTGAATCGAGCTGGTGCAGAACAAGGGTGATTCCTTCGTGTGCTACAATTCTACCAGAACGTGTGGACGGCAACGGTCGTGCAGCCGATGGGCTGGCAGGCCATCGGCAGCTGCGGCCCCATCACCCATCTGTCCTCTCCGGGCGCGTAGAGCTCCACCGACTGCAGCTCTCCCGGAGTCGCCCGCGAGTACCCGCCCACGGCCACCAAGCACTGCCGCTCCTCGAGGCAGACCAGCCCGCAGCCGCTGTACGCCATTCTGGGCGGGGCCACGTCCTGCCACGCCAAGGGCGCGCGGACGTCGAGCCTTCGACACCGCGTGACGGCTGTCGCGCTGCCCGGGAGCCCGAGCCCTCCGGCCGGCAGCTCCTCGCCGAGGCAGTAGAGGCAGCCGCCGCACGCGGCCATGCTGGGCCCGTCGAGCATCCCCTCGGCGCAGAGCACCTGCCAAAGGGGCTCGCGCGGGTCCCACCGGCAGAGCCTCGAGCGGCTCCTGTCCCACGCCAGCGACTCGGTCTGCGCGGCCCACACGGACCCCGCGAGCGAGCAGGCGCAGTCCATGAGCCCCGGCATCCTCCCCTCGCCCGCAGCCCACCGCGAGCCGTCCGCTGCCAGCTCGCGCACGTGTAGGTCAGCGTCGCCGACCCTGAAGGCCTCGCCCAAGCCGTAGCCGCCCAGCGCGTAGTAGCGACCGCCGTCGTGTGCGACGGCCACGTGCTGCCAGAGGCCCAGCGGCGGCACAGTGCAGGCGGCCCACCCGCCAGCAGCCGCGTCGAGCAGGCGCGAGGGCGCGGGCAGGTCCAGGCGGGCCGAGCCGGGGGCCGAGCCAGCGAGGAGGCCCCCGGAGGCGAGGACGCGGCCGGGACCCCACTGGGCCGCAGCCGAGCAGACGACCTGCGTGGCCTCCAGCACGGGGCCCGCGGCCCACAGCCAGCGCTCGGGGGGCCCCCGCGAGGCGCGCAGGAGCAGGGGAGGCTCGGCGGGCGGCTGGACGCGGAGGGGCCGCCCCAGGGAGGCGGCGCTGCGCTGGGGGTCGAGGACGACGAGCGTCTCGGCGAGGCAGCGGCTGAGCGAGTGGCAGAGGTCCCCCAGCATCCGCCCCGACAGCATCGCCGCGGGGCTACGCTCGCCCAGCCGCGCGTGCGTCGCCAGCGCCAGCACCTCTGCGCGCGGGGCATCGAACGCCCCCGCTGGTTGCTCTGCCATGGGGGTGCTGTGGTATGGCACGTCTCCGTTGGTCGTTCGAAGGAAGATACGTGTATCTCGGCCTTTCCAACGGCATTTCCCGCTCTGCTGCTTTCGGCCGGGCCAGTACCGGGGGGTGTCTGCGCCGGGCCGAGGGCGGGTTGACTGATGCCGCTTGTCCTCCCCCCTGGCGTGGCGCGGTGTGATGGCCAGATACGCTAGAATATCTTGGCGTCACACGACAAAAATCGCGAGATATTTCGCACGAAAGAGCACTCCCAGACCGCCTGTACGAGCCGGCTCCCCTGTCAACAGCTGCCCACAGATCTGACCGGCGTAGAACAGACAGGCAGGCGCAGCGAGGGCAACGGCGTTCTAGTCCGACAGGATCTTTGTGTGGTAGACGTGCATGACCCCCTGGGCCGCAGCCGTCGCCGCTGCCGACACCAGGAAGAAGTAGTCGAACCACCGGTGGAAGCCGTCAAAGTTCACGTCGCCGACCACGTCGTCGATGATTTGCCTGCCGTCGGATTCGGGTACGATAAGCGACGCGCGTGTGGGGAATAAAAATCAATAATCAATTGAAAATGCGCGTTTTGCCGCGCGCTTCGGCAGGGAGAAAGGCGAAGGAGTTCCCGTGCCTGTACTGCAGCGGCATCGACATGCGCATGAGCAGGATGCTCGAGACGAAGTAGAGCCCCGTGAGCTGCGCGACGGCGACGGCGACGTGCGCGCGCGACACCGAGCGCGAGACGTCGCGCGACGAGGGCAGCGAGACGACGATCTGCCCCGCGCGCGCCGCGAAGCCCCGGACCGAGAGGGCGATGAGCGCGCCGACGAAGAGCAGCGAGCCCTGCTGCACGAGGAACGCGGCGTCGTCCTCGGGCACGAAGACGAGCGCCAGGACGATCTTGGCGGTGCGCGTGACGGGGTCGAAGCCCGCCGAGGCCCTGCGGTCGAACGCGATGTTGACGAGGGCCATGGCGACCCTGTAGACGCAGCACAACGCGAGGAACGCGCCCGCGAGCTCGTAGAGCCGCCCGAGCGGCGTCCCCGCGAGCCTCGCGCGCTCGGCGTCGCGCTCGTAGGCCGAAAGCTCCGACTTGAGCTCGCAGTCGACGGCCTCGAGCGACTCGATGTCCAGCAGCGGCTGCCTGAGCGCGGCCGAGGGCGAGCCAGCGCGCCTGCGCGTGTCGTCTGCGAGGCGGGCGTTCTCGACGATGTGGGCCCGCAGGGTCTCGAGGCGGCTCTCGCTGACGGGGCGGGCGAGCGTGCTGGCGACGTACGAGTGCGGCAGCGACACGGCGCCGTGGCCGCTGAGGGCCGCGAGCACGGGGACGCCCAGGACGCCGATGCGCGAGGCCGCGGCGCCGAGGCTCAGGAACGGCACGCGCGAGTGGTCGATGAGGGCGCCGGCGACGACCCACCAGACGACAAACGCGGCAGCCAGGCACCCGTACACGGCCCGCACGGCCCACGCGGCCTCCCGCATGAACTCTGCGAGAGAGTGCGAGCGAGAGCAGAGCAGAGGCCGCGTCAGGGCTGGAAGAGAGCAGAGCGGGAGAGGAGGGACAGAGAGTGGAGCAAAGGGAGGGACAGACGCAAGCGCTGGCGCAGCAGGAAGACGTGGTAGGCCGGCAGCACCACGATGAGCAGCGCCAGCAGCGCCAGGAGGTCCAGCTTCCACGCGAGCCACCGCGACCTGCAGCGCGGCAGAGACACCGAGCACCGAGTGAGGCAACGGAGGAGGCAACGGTTGCGAGCGCAGCCAGCCGCACAGTGGAGGGCAGCGAGGAGAGCGTGAGAATGCGAGAGAGTGAGTGAGCGAGTGAGGAGAGTAGAGTAGTGAGTGAGCGAGTGAGGAGAAGGGAGTGATGGTGTCAGTGAGGAGAGAAGGGAGTGAGGGACTGAGTGAGGAGAGAAGAGAGAGAGAGCAGACAAAGGAGCGACGCAGAGTTTCAGAGTGTGCGAGTGTGTGGGCGGGCGAGGTGGCGAGGGGTGCGGACGTGTAGCTGCAGAGGGAGACGATCTCGAGGAGGACGAGGGAGTAGAGCGACGCAGAGAGCGCCAGCGCGCTGCACACGAGCGGCTGCAGCAGCCGCGGCGCCGGCGACAGCGGGATGCCCAGCGCCGGCAGCAGCCTGCGCGTCAGCACGCGCCACGCGGCCCAGGCCACCGCGGCGTGCGTCGCCAGCAGCACGAGGCTGTCCCACAGAAACATGCGCGCTCCCTGATTTGACAAATATCCGAAATATCCGACCTCGAAAATCTCCGGAGAATCCTTGAATTCCAGTCGTTCTGGCTGTCAGGCGAAACAAGACAGGAATTGGAAGTACAATTTGTGCTCTTCTTATTATACTATCTAAGTAAGACAAAAGTTGTCTAGTCTGAAATCTGATACATTTCGAGAAAAAAGCTCCTGAAATGTATGATTTCAGTTATTTAAGTATTCATGAAATAGGTAGACTAGTTAATTGTGAACTGTAATCTATATCACATTTCATACCTTGACTAATACTCATAGTTTTCGACAAATCAATCCAGATTCCTGAAAAGCAACTTCATATTGTTATACGAAGTAGGATATATTCAATTCCACAGCTTCAGACAAGATCTTTTACAGAAATGGAGTGGTACTGTTAGTCTTTCTGTGTAAGATAAAATAATGAGTGCTCAAGTTGAAATTGTTCATCGATGTTCTCTTTGTAATCTGATGAGCATTCACTGTTAATTTCATCGATATTGAAGCCTTGCAATTTTATTTTCTTCATTTTCAGATTTAATCTTCTTATAAGCCTCTAATTGAATTGTTATATTCTTTGTGAAAAATGAAACAGAGAAAGAGAATCATTTTAAGTAGAAAACAATAACACTCTGTAAATTCACTCACTTGTTTTACATGATTCATATCACATTTAGGAATTGTCTCTTACCATTTCTATTTACTATATCTTCATGAATTTATCTGTTTTTTTTTTTGCTGCATTGATATCTGCAATGATTAGTCAGAGAGTAGAAATGTACAAGTTGTTGGTAAATGATAAATCAACAGCTTAATACAACATCTGTATTACTATATTGTAATATATTTGGTCATCCATTCTGCTATCAATGAGGTATACAACAATATCTGTATAAGAAATACGTTTTTCTTCTCTATTTTCTTTGTTTGTTTCTGAAAAAAGGACAATAGCCAACACTGAACTTCTGCCATGCCATTCATGCAGTTGCACAGCAGATGATCGATTATCAATTGGATGCAGGAGTGTTGTGTGAGAGAGCCAGATGAGGCCCAGTTTTCGTGACATTGGGGTCATTCACACAGACATGATTGCGCATTCCCAGGGAGGGCACACGGGGTGCCCCTTTCCCAGCTCATGCATCCCAGTGTGCCAAATCAGCAGCAGACAGAATCGTGGAATCCTCTTGCTTGGTGGACTGCGGGACTCGAAAAACAGTATTTCAACTGAGTGTTGAGTATTGCGTAAATAAGATTACTGAGCATGTTGGCCCTGTCAGAGTTCATGTGGGTTGGGCCAAGTGATGCGGGAATAAGCAAATACTCAGCAAATATCATTGGCAGGCAAATTTGATATTACTGGTTTTCTCATTTTCTTAATCTGTCATTTGTTATTGAAGGTAATTCCATTGTTAGAAGAGAAATGAACAGCCAACTTCCTTTTCCAAAATGCCCACTACACACGTTCAGAAGCAGTCTTTCTGCCTTCAGAGACTCTCAGAAACTGTCCCCTGCCTTCTTAGTGGCTCTTCTGCTGCTTCAACACGGGTCCCTTTACTACCATCCATCCTTCCTGGTCATACAACAGAGTGGGCTGCCTGGCCTTAAGCACAGGACCAGGTAAAGGCACTGAGAGCTCAAGGACGTGCTCTTAATGCCTTGTGGGGGCTGGATGGTAACCGAGTGCTTGAGTCAGGATTGGGCAATGTAAGAGAGATGCATCCTCTGAGTTGAATTCTCAGTGTGATACACTGACTCCAATGGGACGAAACCGGGAACATCTCCTCTGACACATTGGCAATGGTAATACAGGTTGCCCCAGCTCGTTCCTGGATTGGAACACAGAAATATTCTGCCTGTATGAGAGGCAATGAAAGTATTCCTAAACAACAGATATCTTTAGTGCCCTTGGTTAATCATCATCATATCCTGTTTTCAGTGATATGTCTCTTTTCATATCACGTTACTGAACAGCAATGCATTCATATCTGAATGGTTAGTGCATTCAATCCAGTGGGAAATATGCTCTGTGTGGGATAATATTGTATTTTGGATGAAGAAGTGGGGTTTATGATGAGTGATAGAAAAGAAGAGAGCAGTAATTACGTTTGAAGTGTTACTGGAAAACTGGATCCAGAACACTGTTCTCTTTTGCAGATCTGCTACCATTATCAACCAATAACAGGTGTGCTATGATGTTGTTTGTGGTTACATTCAGCAGTCAGTGACACTATGGTCTGAGTTTTGAGAAGAGGGAATATGATCATCAAGAGCCACCATTTGCATCTGGCAGGAGCGATTGTGTTGTGTGGCTGGGAAGGGTACATTCAGAGCCACCTCTGGAAACAGTCCCAGGATGTCATCCCGTTTTGGATCATACTTCATGTGCCTTGATATTGTCCTCGTGGATATTTCATCCAGCCAGTTCCTCATGTGGGCGACCCCTCTTGTATGAGTTGCTATTGTTCCAACCTTCTACCTTTAGCCCAAGTGTTGCGAGTTTTGTGTGTATGATCCTTCCTTGTACTTTTCTGCTTGTTTTTTAACCTATTGGCTCAGTTGGTGCGGCTGTCTGCTTTTGTGTTAGGTCCTTCTATCTGGAGCAATCCCACCCGCTCCAGGGACCCTGGGAATTGAATGTGCGGAAAACGGGTCCGATGCTCCATAGATACCAGATGAGAATCAGGGAGCCCCAATATCTCGCCCACAAAAGCAAGAAATCGCTTGGCGCTTCCATGGTGCGTTTCGGGCTTCCGCCCCTCGCCGCCCCCGCCGTCCGCCAGGCGACTAACGCGCCCTCCCCCGCTCTCCCTCCCGCAGGGGTTCGACCTTCTCTCAGGTGCCCACACGCGTCCCGCCCCCTCCTCCGATCCCCCCCGTCCGGCTCTTTTTGATTGCGCGACGGGATTGCAATCGCCCCGGCCAAAACCGAAGATATTTTCTGCCCTCCCCTGCTCGAGCGGCTCTCACGGGTCCGCCCCCGCCGCTTCTCCAGCGATCAACAATGCGCCCGAGGGCAAGGTGATCGAGGTGCCCGCGGGGACGCACGTGCTGACGCGGGCGGTGACGCTGAGCCGGTCGCTGACGCTGCAGGGGCGGTCGACGTCGGCGGTGATCGTGACGGGCGGCGCGTTCAGCGCCCTGCGCGTGGCCGCCTGCACGCTGACGCTGGCCAGCGTGACGCTGCAGCACGGGCGCGAGGAGGAGCCCTCGCCCATCATCGTCTGCGCCGAGGGCTCGAACCTGCGCGCGCGCGAGTGCCACATGCGGGCGCTGATACGGTTCGAGGCGGGCGCGGGCGGCGTGCTCGAGGGCTGCACGATCACCAGCAAGGCGGGCAACGGCTGCGAGGTCAGCGGCGCAGGGGCCCAGACGACCTTCAGGGCGTGCACCTTTGCCGCGTGCCCCGTCGCAGGCATCGAGATCAGCAACAGCGCCAACCCCACCTTCGAGGACTGCGGCATCAAGGACAACATCAAGGCACGGCAGCGGGGGCGGTGGGGGGGCGCGCGCCACTTCGCTCGCGGCCGCGTCAGCGCAGGGCTTTCTTTCTCGCGTCATCGCAGGGCTTTCCTCGCCGCGCGCGCGTTCAATTTCTCTTGATGAGTCAACGCAGGGGTTTCTTGGTTCCTGGAAAGGGGCACCCCCTCTGCCTTGCCTGCGTGCACGTCACCTGACCGCCCGCTTGGCGTTGCTCGGCGCAGGGCGGCATCGTGGTGACCAACGCGGGCATGGGGCTGTTCAAGTCGTGCGACATCAGCGGCAACAAGCTCGGCGGGATCAACGTCAGCGCCGGCGGGCGCCCCTTCTGCGAGGCCTGCAAGATCCACGTCAGCATCGGCCACCTCACCATCCGCGGGGGGGGATCTGGGGCAAGCGGGAATCCGAACTGACGACACGGGTGGAAAATTATCTCGCCCCCTGTGCGCGTGCAGGACAACCAGGACAGCGGGATCTACGTGCACGACAAGGGGGAGGGGACGTTCAAGGTGTGCGAGGTGTACGGGAACCGGCTGGCGGGCATCGAGATCAAGAGCACGTCGGGCGTGCTCTTTGACACGTGCACGATACGCAACGGGCAGGCGAGCGGCGCCTACGTCTTTGACGACGCCGAGGCCACGTTCCGGCAGTGCGACATACGCGAGAACGAGCGCGCCAACGTCGAGCTGCGCACGGGCGCGCGGCCGCTGTTCGAGGGCTGCAAGATACACGACGGGCGCGTGAGCGGCGTGTTCGGGTACAAGGAGGGCACGGGGACGTTCCGCCAGTGCGACATCTGGAGCAACACGCTCAGCAACATCGAGCTCAAGACGGGCGCCAACCCCACGTTCGAGGGCTGCCGCATACACGACGGCCAGGCCAGCGGCGTCTACACGCTCGAGAACGGCAAGGGCACGTTCCGCCACTGCGACATCTGGGGCAACAAGACCGCCGGCGTCATCTCGTCGGGCGGCTCGTCGCCGCTGGCCGAGGGCTGCAAGATCCACGACGGCCACGCGGGCGGCGTCTTCATCCTCGAGAAGGGCGAGGGCACGTACCGCAACTGCGACATCTGGGGCAACAAGCTCGTGGCCGTCGAGGTCAAGGCCTCGAGCGGCGCCATGTTCGAGAACTGCAAGGTCCACGACGGCCTCGCCGGCGGCTTCCTCTTCCAGGAGGGCGGCGAGGCCACGGTGCGCGCGTGCGACATCTGGGGCAACAAGAACGCGGGCATCAGCGTCTACACGGCCAGCAAGCCCTACGTCGAGAACTGCAAGATCCACGACGGCCAGGTCAGCGGCGTCTTCATCTACGACAGGGTGCGCTTCCTCCGCCCTCTGCTCTTGCTCGCTCGTCGCTCCCCCTGCTCGGCCGCGCGCGAACTGCACCACACCACTGCGTCGATTCGATTGATTTATGTTACTGCCTGTGGGCACAGAAGCCCGTGCTTCCCAACGCCAATCTGCAGATGATCGATGTGCCCTGCTGTCGGATTCCATTTCCTCTCAACTGAATTTCCGTTCTCTGTGCCGGCCACACATTTGGGGGCGCATCCATGCGCCCGGGAGAGTGGCACGTGCCACGCCACGGCTGCTGACGTGCGGGGGGGTTGGCTCCGCCAGGGGGAGGGCGTGTACAAGAACTGCGACGTGTGGGGCAACAAGCTGGCGGGCGTGGAGGTCAAGACGGGGGCGAACCCGCTGTTTGAGCACTGCAAGCTGCACGACGGGCAGGCCAGCGGGCTCTACGTGCACACGGACGGCGTCGGGACGTACAAGGACCTCGAGATCTGGGGCAACAGGCTCGCGGGCGTCGAGGTCAAGGCGCGCGCCAAGCCCATCATCGAGGGCACGCGCGTTCACGACGGGCAGGCCAGCGGCGTCTTTGTGCTCGAGGAGGGCGAGCCCACGTTCCTGCAGTGCGACATCTACCTCAACGCGCTCGCCAACGTCGAGGTCAAGACCAACGGCCGCCCCAACATGCGCGACTGCAAGATCCGCGAGGGCGGCGCCAGCGGCATCTACGCCTACGAGAACGGCCGCGGCGTCTTTGAGAAGTGCGCGCTGACGGGCAACAAGAGCGGCGCGCTCGAGATCAAGACCAACGGCGAGCCCAAGCTCATCAACTGCACCGTCGAGGGCGGCATGCCGCTCGACATGTCCGCGTTTGGCGGCGGCGTCGCCCCCGCCGGCAGCCCCGTCCGCGTGGCCTCGCCCCCGGGCGGCGCCTCGCACTCGGCCATGCAGCAGCCCGCCTCCTCGCTGCTCTCGGGCGTCGTCTCCCCCAACAAGGCCCGCGTCTTCCGCGTCGAGTACGAGAAGCGGTGCGTGCCCCCTGGAGCGTATGCGTGGCTCTCTGTGCTCACGGTGGCCGCAGAGTCGGGAGGGTGGAGATGAGGACGTCGTTCATGGTGACGGACCTGCTGCAGAAGTCGTGCGCGCTCTGGAGGCTCCCCTCGGACAAGTTCATGCTCGAGTACTTTGACCCAGACCCCGCGTTCGGTAAGCCTCTTGTCTGCGATTGATTGCCTGTTGCGCTTCGCTGTCGTGCTGCGGCTGTGTTTGCTCCGTTGCGTACTGTCCTCGAATTGCTCTGGGGTTGTTTCTGCTGTCTCGCTGTCCTTGCTGTCGTACTGAGCAGAGTGGGCGGGCTGCAGACTGCTTTGTGCCGCTGACGGACGACGTGACGCTGCCCGAGGTCTCGCCGGTGAAGCTGCGCCTGGTGCCCGGGTGCGATGAGCAAGTACAGTCGTCATCGCAGAGCGCCACCGAGGACTTTGACCGCAAGTTTTGAGCAGGGAACAATGTCCTGATTTCTCTTTATCCATCCAACTCGTCCTGCCTGGCTCTGGGCCCACACCTCTCGGGATACTGGATTCGGCTGGCAGCGGGTGACCCACCCCCCACGAGTGTTTATTGCTGCCTGTCAGAGTGAGAAATTACCAGGTCGCCAACAGACCCGTAGGCGATGCGATGCACCCAATTAGAGGTCTCTGTCCAGAAACTCGGTAGTTGCTCAGGAGGTGACCTCCATGGCAGGAGGTGGCAAGCCTTGTGATGTGACAGATACCTGTAGCACACATAAGATCAGGTGCAAGTTCCATCGCATACCTCACCAGCCACGTGCCATCATCACCATCGCAGAATATCGGAAACAGACACGTCATAGGAAAACCATACAAACGTTTCCCACACCCCCCCGCTATCCACCAGCAGAACCTCTCCCGCACCACAGCGTGATGACAACGCCTCGCCAGCATAGTCGGATGTGGCAGAACGGGCACGCGGGCCCAGGGAAGGGCCGTGTGCCCGAGCTGTCCCGGGGGGCAGTGCTGCAGCATGCCCTCGCCCAAGCACGCCTCCTGACGCACAGGGGCAGCGTCAACCACACGGCCGAGGCCAGGCCCTGCAGCGGCCCCTTGGTCCTCCAGCTGCTGCACCAGTCGCCCGACCCCTACGACTTTGTCCTCTCGGATGGCGACCACTACACCGTACACTCGCCTGCACCCGGGGCCCACCGCTCCCCGAATCGCGATATTGATCTGGAAATCACCAGGCGCGGTGCTGTGGAATGCACCAGTTCCCTCACGGGCTGATCGTCGAGTGCGAGGCCCTCAGGCAGGACATTCCCGACCTGCGGCCGCTGCACGGCCCGGTGGCCGTTGTGGGGCGCCCTGTGAGCGTCAGCCGCAGCCGCGAGGTGGTGGCTGCGGCCACGCCGCTGCCAGGCTACGCGGGGCAGGTCCTGTCCTCCGACAGGGAGCAGTCGCTCGCCCACGACCGGCCCGAGGACGTGGAGGTGGAGGCCGTCGGGCACATGCTGAGGACCTGCGCCGACTGGGGTTCGGTGCTGGGAGGTTACAGGGCTCCCGTCTGCCTGGTGCCCCAGTGCCGCTGCCCAACCCACACTGGCTCCCCATTGCCACCCAACACCTCTAACTCTCCTCTGCCACTCAGTGCTGGCTGCTCAGGCCGGACTCCGCCAAGAGGTCCCTGGGATTATCGGAGGTCGGCAGGTTCCTCAAGCAAGTCTCCGCAGCCACCGTGCCCGTGATGCAGGTGAGACCCCCTCCCCTCGACCACCCAGCATCCTGAGATGGATCGCCCCCAGGCACTGGTCAGCATGACGCAACTGCTTCACAAGACCGAACTCGGATGGACAATCTATGGGGATATCCTCGACACAATCGCCTCGGCTCTGAATAACGCCAGACGTGTGCTGTCGTCTGGCCACTTCCAGGGCCACGCGTTCAACTGGGAGGACCTATCGAATCAAGAGCCCGAGGAGAGCTGGAGGGCTGCCAAGGGAGCTCTGGACACTGCAGCCAGCCTGGTATCCCCTGCGTGCCGGCTGTGCAGTGACCCACAGGCACCTATCGATGTGCGTTTCAAAGCGCTGGCAATGCTGCATTCACTGTTTGGCGCCATCGAGAAGGACGAGGCTGCCCAGCAGCAGCGCAAGGTCTGGAACCAGGCAGCGAAAACCGTTCTGCTCTGCGCGAATCAGCGCCTGGGCTGCTCATCTCCGTTGTCTCTTCTGGATGTGCACACTCTCCGGAGAATCCTGTGTGATTCCTGCACCACGAGGGTTCTGCGACAAACGTACTACAGCTTACTGCAGCAGCTGAGATCGTGCACTGTTGAGGAGCCTCTCGTGCGTATAGCACAGGATGGGAGTCACGTTGTCTCCCCTGAAACCTGGAATCCAGCTTGCCATGTCGGGCAGATGGTGAGATGGTACATGACCAAGGCAGTGTTGGGCCAGGACATTGCTACAGCAGAAGAAGCAACGCACCTACTCAGGGCATTTGCATTCCATGGTTTGTTCGACCTAACTGATCATGGCGAACAAGAATACTCCTCGCAGTTGGACTCGAGAGCAATAATGATGCAAACAGGCACTCTGCAAGACGCATTCAGGAAGCCACAGATAATAACAGTACCCTTTCGTGATGATTGACATAATTTGTCCCTCTCCAGCCTTCACTGCTTCGTTTGGACTTAACACTCTGGGGAAGGAGGCTGGCTCATAGAAATTAGCGAGACACAGGGTCGTGTGACTCTCACAGGTAATTCCTGTATGCCCAATGCGGAACAGCCAAGTGCTTGTTGGTCAGGTAGAATCTACATATTCAGCTATCCTCTACCACCATTTGATGAACACTCACAGTTCCGGCAATCCCTTACTGAGTAATACTTCCATTTTACTGTTCCAAATCTGACATTTAAAATAATGTTACTTCGTGAATTAAAAAGGGCAAACCAGTGGTTTGGAAAACAGTAGATTTGTCATGGTTAAGCAATGGGCCAAACCAGATTTGCACTAGTCACTACGGACAACTGGAAATAAATATGTTAGTTCGGCCAATTACTCTCATCTGAGTAGTTACACATACGAATCTCTCACATTTTAGGAATTCTCTCACACAGGGAATGTGTACACAATGCGTTTTTCAATTTTGGATTGCAATCACAATAAAGCACATAAACATCAGATTGCTTATTGTTTCACTTTATCAGTTTTTCTTCACATACGGGCAGTACATTGATAGTAGTTCAGAGTAATTAACTTCATGAATACATTGAAGTCCAATGGGTGTTAAGGTTATCATGTTACTATGACAAAATTGTCCTTAAACTTTGGCAAGCTCAATACCAATTGCAGAGAATGTGGGCCTGACCTCTGGTTCTGCATGCCATGTCTTTGTCATAAGAGTGATGAAGGCGGGCGTGAACCCCTTTGTACTGTCAGGGATGGAAGGTCTCTGGCCATTGATGATGTGGGACACCAGAGAGATTACTGGAATACCCTTGAAAGGAGTGTGACAAGTCAGAACCTCGTACATCACCATCCCAAAAGCATACACATCACTCTTTTCAGAGAAGTGGCCCCTCTGCAGGATCTCTGGGGCCATCCAGGCCACAGTGCCACAGACAGTCATGGTCTTGGTGGCATTCTTAAGGGCTGACAGTCCAAAATCTGACACAGAATGATGAGGTGTCATTCAATTTGAGGGAACCAGAGCAGTACCACTTATTTTTGAATCCATATTTGAGTTGACCAAAATGTTTGAAGCCTTGAGATCACGGTGGACGATTCCCGATGAATGGATGTAACTGCCCCACAGAATAGTGTGAATCTATGACTGAAATAGTTCGTACGCCATTCCACGGCATGTTGAGGACAGAATCTCCACGGCCTGTTTCTGGCTGATGCTGCTCTGCGTGATAAGGTTTCTGAGACTGCCATCCATCCACTCAGTGACACTGCATACTAGCCAGTCAGTTCCCGATTGGCCAGATGCCTGTCATACATGAACATGTTTCTCGGGTTGATAGAGGCCCCCATCTGCATGTCTCCTTAAGTACAGGGAAGAAAACGTGATGGAATGAGCAGTTACGCACAAAAAGGACAACCGAGGGATGGCGGAGGCTTGACACAAGGGCGATCTCTCTTATCTGTCTCTTGAGCTCTGTCATCGTCACATTGCTTACACTAGTGGTGAAGAACCTCTTCACTGCCACAATATCCCCCTTGTACTCACTGCCCAGCGAATTGTGAGAGAGAATAGTGGAGCAAATTGATTAGATTTCGGAAGAAGAACTCACCCCTTGTACACAGCCCCGAAGTTCCCTTTGCCGATCTGTGTGTTTGTGATTATAACCTCGGAGGGGTCGATCGCCCAATATGGCTTGTGCTTATCCATCACCGACAGCTCTAGCAGCAGGTCCTGCACGCTTGATTCCATTGCTGGGCATGCCGACTCCCCGGAGGCATTGACGGAGCCAGACGACGCTGCGGACATGCTGTTGGCCATGTCGAACCTCCTGTTGAAGCCCTTGAGAACGACCTCACTGATGACCTCCTCTCCTGGCAGTCCATCCAGTTTGAACGACCCGAGTACCTCGATGGTGAGCAGCGAGCTGAGCTTCTCTGCCTCGGCCGGCCTTAACATCCTCTCGATCTCGGCTCTTGCCAAGCTGCTGACAAGCACCTGTCCTCCTCTGGCCAAACCAGCGACGCGCGCGGCGACGCCCACAGTGGTCCCATTGTAGTCTGTAGACTGTCCCTCGACTGCAGTCTCGACAGGGCCGAAGTGGATTCCCATCCGGACACGGAACCCGCGGAACGAGAGTGCACGATCAGTGAACACTTCAGAGCACTGCTCGTGGGCGAGGAGCTGCGGGTCCCACGGAGCTCCCAAGAGGGCCTGCTGGACATCGTGGCAGAAGAGGAGGGCGTTGAGTGGCGACTGGAAGGCCAGCATGAACGCATCACCTGAGGGAAGTATAGGAGGCTCGTTAGCGAATGGCCCTGCGGAGGGAGAATAGCACCCTCAGCCTTTGCCTGATAGCCCTTGTGGCGCACAAGGGACTCCTTTAGAATGGCATTGTGCAGTTTGAGTGACGACTTCATGAGAGAAGGGTTCCAGTCCCACAGTGATGACGAGCCCCGGATGTCCGTGAACACCAGTGCGATGCTGCCAGAGGGCGCTGCCACACACTCCGCCTCTTCCATCTGGGTAACATAACGTCACGGATGGCGTCAGACGAAAAAGAATCCTGGCCTCAGCCTCACAATTTCTCCTTCCATTGCTGTGCTGAAGGCGGCGACAGATGTGCTGATGTCGAAGAACTCTGGCCTTGACCTGCGAAGAGGGAGTCAGAATAGTTTTAGTTCGGACCCGATGTACGCACTCTGGTGCTGCAGACCAGCAAACAGCGATGAGATCCTTCACAGGTCCGGGGATCATCCGTTTCTCCAGCAAGGGGCGCAGGCCCTCGTTTACGACTTGAAGGGACACCGTGTGAGGGTTGAGCTCCTCGTAGGGAACCTCCCTTGTCATGATCTCCCACACAATCACAGCGAAAGCTAGAGGACGGGGGTGAGTCTCGCATCGGCATACGACAGCTCACAGTAGACGTCGCTCTTGGTGGTGCAATCGGCCCCTTCCAACACCTCGGGGGCCGTCCAAAAGATGGTGCCGATCACCGCGGAGCTGTCCTTGTGGGAGTCACCGGGCTTGTGGGAGAACATAGTGAGGCCGAAGTCGCTGACCTTTGCCTGCAGGTTCGAGTCCAACTGCATGTGCACTGGTCAAGCTGTGGCGAAAAGGCAGAAGAGAGACGCGGATCCCCGCACGAGGATGTTGCTGCTCTTGAGGTCGCGATGGACAATGGGTGGATCGTTTTGGTGCAGGTACGCCATCCCGCGTGCAATGTCCGACATGATCGACAGCTTCAACCTCAGCGGCACAGCCACGTCCTCGTTTGCCAGCAGCTCCATGAGGCTTCCGGTCGGCATGTACTCTGTGCCACGCGTCAGTGCCGATTCAAAGCGACCCAACGCCGCAAATTGGCTGACCAGTGACAATGATGAAGTTGGTGTCGTTCTTGGCGTGGCACATGAAGAGGAGGATGTTGGGGTGCCTCAGCGCCCTCATTACGTCCACCTCCTTCTCGAACTGCTCGATCTCATCCTCCGTCACCGACTGCATGCTGAACACCTTGGCCGCGACCTCTGTGTTGCGCCACATGGCCTTGAAGACAATGCCGAAGCTGCCGTGCCCGATGGTGTCGCCGATAAGGATCTCCGACGCGTCGACCTGGTCGTAGTACTTTGGTCTATGTCTGCGACGAACCCACAGTGCTGCCGCCACACACGCCACCGTGGCCACTAGCAGGAGACCACCCCCTCCGCCGACAGCTCCACCGATGATCGCGGCGGTCTCCCGCGACCGGGCAGCGCTCACCTCGGGGCAACCACCGGAGTAGCAACCCGACACTGCCGACGTGGTGCACCACGTGCAGTTGAACGACCCCACACAGGTCTGCTCGTCGACCACCTGCAGGCAGGCGCACTGCGCCCTGATTGCGCAGTACTTTCCACACCAGTCACACCCTATCAGCGAGTCGTTGCACTCGGTCTGCGAGGTGATGCGCGAACACGGCAGGATACAATCGGTCGAGGGGTCGTTGTCGTGGTCGATGGTTCCACCGGAACATGCATGCTCCACGCAGGCCCCCGAGGCCCCTGGGGACTCGAACCCACCAGGGCCGCACTGCAGGCAGGGTGTCGCGGGGAGTGCGTCGTCATCTGTCCACCCCGCATGGCACTTGAAAGCACTGCAGAGACCGACGGAGCCCGAGGCGGTGTAGGAGCCAGCGGAACAGTTGATACACGGGGTTGCCGATGCGTTGTCGTGGTCTACCTGGCCAGCGACGCAGGTGAACAGGGAGCACGGACCAGCCGACCCGCGGGGAACACCCGCCCCGGGAGCACAGGTTTCGCACGGGGTGCTCGAATTGAAGTCAGAATCAGTTGATCCCACAGCGCACTCCAGAGACAAGCAGGTCCCGACTGCCAAAGGGTGGACGAAGTGGCCCGTCCCACAGGACACGCACGGCGTGGATGGGTCCAAGTCGGTGTCCGTACTGCCGACAGGGCAGACGAACAGGCTGCAGGGGCCAGTGGAGCCCGCAGGAGAGTAGTGTGCAGCATCGCAAGGGTCGCAGGGGGTGGCCGGATCTGAGTCGCTGTCTGATGTCCCCGCGGGGCACAGCGTCTGCGCGCACGGCCCGTGGGCTCCCTGAGGAGAGTAGTGGCCGGGCCCGCACACCACGCACGGGGTTGTCACCTCGTCGTCGTCGTCCTGCGTTCCGGCGGGGCAGGCCAGGGCCGTGCAGTTGCCGAACACACCCGTTGCTGTCGAGTAGTGGCCGCTTCCGCAGTCGAAGCAGGGAGTCGCGGCGTTCTCGTCCGTGTCGCTGAACCCAACTGGGCATTCGTGACAGACGCCGACGCTGCCGGCTGCCGCGTAATGGCCCCGCGAGCAAAGCACGCACGGTGTGGAGCTGTCGGCGTCGAGGTCCACCGTCCCCTCAGGACATATCAGTTTGCTGCACTCGGTGGAGTTGCCCGCCACGGGAACGAAATACCCGGGGCCACAGAAAAGGTGGAACACGCTGTAGACCTCAGCGACCGAGAGGGTGCGGTTGTAGATGCGCAGGTCGTCGATGAGCCCATTGTAGCAGATCCCCCCCACACCGCTGAACGATTTGCCGACCACCAGGAGAGGCTTGTCGCCAACGTACACCGAAAGGGACCTCTTCCCAGAGATCTTCCCGTTTTTGTAGCCGACCATATCGACACCATCGAACACAAACGCGAGATGGACCCACTCTTCGCTCTTGAAGCTCGTGATGACCGATATGCCTGAACCGTAGGTCCAGGTGAATTGCCTGTCGTTTTCCAGCGTAAGAACCAGTGTCCCAGGAGTTCCAGAGACCGCAGACGGGCTGAGAGACATGATCCACACCTCAAACGCTCTAAACGGAGATACGGGCCGCAGCCACATGGTCATCGTAACCGGATTGTCTTTGGAGATGCCCAACTTGCCGAGCGGCGGGGACAAGACAGTGGTACAGAAGGGTCCCTGCGTAAAGGTACCGTCTGTAGGGCTGACCCTCCAATCCTGAGAGACGTTAAGAGCGTAGGACCCGACTTTGCCGCGCTCCCACTTGACGCCAGCAGCGTTCTCGCTGATAACCGCATCCATGCCGTTGCCCGAGCTGTCCGCGAGCCTCTGCGATGCGTCGGAGCCCTCAAATGGCCAGTACATCACGAGCCCTGCCCTGGGGTCCAGTCCTGCCAGCAGTTTTCCGCACAGCCCCCACGTCGAGCAGTACTCTCCGCACCACTCACACCCAGCAGACGAGTTGCATGCAGCCGAGTCACCTTTCCCAAGACATCTGGCTATGCAGGTGGTTGTGGGGTCGTTGTCGTGGTCGACATAGTCGCCCGCGCATGCGAACGACTCACAAGGCCCATAGGACCCCGCGGGGACGTAAACCCCGGGTCCGCACTTGACGCACGGGGTCGACGTGTTGGAGTCGCCGTCAACTGTCCCCGCGGGGCAGCTGAACTTGGAGCAATCGCCGAACGAGGCCTGATTGTCCACGACCGTAGGCAGGTAGTTGCCGGGACCGCAGACACCGCAGGGGGTAGAGGGGTCCGAGTCGATGTCCAGGGTCCCGAAGGGGCAGTCGGCACAAGGACCCGCGGACCCTGCTGGCATGAACTGCCCGGGCTGGCATTTCGCACACGGTGTCGAGGTGTCGAAGTCGTCGTCAGAGGTCCCAGCGGCGCACGCGTAGTACCCGCACTGCACTGCGTAGTTCCAGCCGGGGTTCATGTAGTAGCCTGCCGCGGGGCCCAGTGAGGTGAGGAGAGCGATCAAGGACTGCGAGGCGCACCTGCAGGAGGGCAGAGCATCCGCCACATTGTGGCAATCTCGTTGGCAGAGAGCGCGCGGTTGTAGAGGCGGACGTCGTCGAAGGTGCCCATGTAGCAGAGGCCAGTGCCGCTGATGTCCAGCCCCAGCGTGAGCGCCGCGCCATCGCCGAGGTCGAAGCCATCCGAGGCGCGCCTGTCGTTCTCGTACCCGTTGATGTACAGCACGACGAACTCGCCGTCGTAGCTCACGGCCACGTGCAGCCACCCGGAGTCGTACGACGTCGTCAGGGAGACGGCGCCGTCGAGAGAGGTGCCCCTGAAGAAGAACTTGTAGACGGTGAGGCTGATGCCGGAGGTTCCGCCGCCCAGCAGCGTGATCCAGGTGATGGCGTTGTCGGAGTAGGTAAAGGGGGCCTGTATCCAAAGGGCCAGCGTGTGGACTGAGCGCTGGCCGCTGATGTTTACAGAGTCGAGTGCAGGGGAGACCACGTGGGGGCAGCCCTCTGCCTGCATGGTAATCAGCGTGTATGTGTCGACGGTCAGGTTGGGCGCCAGCATCAGCGAGGTTCCGAAGGGGCTGGGAGTCCAGTGGACTAGGGGCTGTCCGCGCAGATCGCCATCCATGCCGTGGCCCGAGTGGTCGGCGAGCCTCTCTCCCAGCGAGGACCCAGCGAACGTCCAGTGCAGGACCAGCCCATCGGTTGAGGGGACCCCCTTCCGAGTGATGTTGCACGCGCCGCTGCTGGCGCACCGCCAACCGCACCAGTCGCAGCCATACATCGAGTCGTAGCATTCAACAGGAACAGCAATAATCGTGCACGCCGACACACATGCTGTCGATGGGTTCAAGTCGTCGTCGACGTACCCGCGGGCACACGCGAAGTCAGAGCAGGGGCCGTGCGACCCGCTGGCCACGTACCCGCCAGGCCCGCACGGCACGCATTCCGTTGACGCGTTGCTGTCGTCGTCTGTCCACCCCGCAGCGCACGGAACACAGGGACCAGACCAGCTGGGTGGGGTGTAGTGGCCGGGCTCACAGGGCACGCAGGCTGTTTCGGAGAGCGAGTCGTTGTCGGAGGTACCGGCTGGGCAGGAGAGGGCCGAACACTGCGACATGGAGCTCGCGGGAGCGTAAGTGCCAGGGCCGCAGGAAGCACAGGGCTGGGTGGAGTTGAGCCAGGTGGCGGTGGAGCCGGCCGGGCAGGCGGGATTGCAGAGGGGCGAGAGGGGAGCGCAAACGGCGTGGCACCACGCGCACCCCTGTGCCGACACGTTGCACAGCTCTGCTGTCCCTATCAGCGAGCACACCCCAGCGCACGCAGTCGCCGCATCTGAGTCAGAGTCTACTGTCCCTGTGGAACACACCAGCGATGCACAGGGCCCCGCTGAGCCCGCCGGAGCGTATGTACCTGCACCGCACTGAACGCACTGCGTCGAGGAGTTACTGTCGTCGTCTGTCCAGCCGGCACTGCAGGCGAACGAGCTGCATGGCCCACTGTTCCCCGCCAAGGTGGAGAAGAAGTGGCCGGGGCCGCAGGGGTGGCAGGGGGTGGCAGGGTTGCTGTCGTGGTCTGTGGAGCCCTGCTGGCAGGGCGCGCAGCCACCCGAGGAGCCGGCAGGCGAGTACTGGCCTGCAGAGCACGCGGCACACGGCGTGGACGAGTCCGAGTCATCGTCCACAGTGCCGGCTGGACACCGAAAGCCGTCGCACGACGTCATTCGCACCCCACTCGGTATGTAGTACCCTGCCTGTGTGTCAGTTCTTCTTTCCCGCAGCCCCCGATGACAAAAACAACAGGATATAACTGTGGTGGCATACCAAACGAAAGAGACGGTGAGCGCGGTGAGCGGCGACAGCTGAGGGAAGAAAAATTCATGGACACGGAACTCGGATTCACCGTCACCAAAGACCTGAGGAACGCCCTGCCTCTGCCGTTCCAAAGAAAATCGGGAAAATATGAACAGAATCGAAAAGGAATAGTGAGTGGGTCGACAGCCACCGAAGCACAAAATCACACTGCTTCTGAAATAACTCTGAGACGCCGCGTACCAGAACCGGCGCAGGCCGAGCGCCAGAGATCGTAGGCCTCGTTGGCAGAGAGCTCTCTCCTGTAGAGGCGGACGTCGTCGACGAGGCCCTTGTAGCAGAGGTCGGCCTTGACGCGCATGCCGACGACGAGCCTGGCATCGTCGCCCGGATCGACACGGGCCAAAAATACCCCAGCGAAGAGACCGTTGAGGTACACGGTGAGCCACGCGTTGCCAGAGACCCCGCCGTAGGTCGTGGCGACGTGCATCCAGTCGCCGGCGAGGGCCCTGAACGACGGGAACGTGTACATGGTCGTGTACGTGCCCACCTGCAGCGTCTGCGCCGGCTGCAGCGACCACACGGCCGCGTCGTACGCGTACTCGTTGTTGCTGATGGTGCTCAGAGCGGCGACCCAGGCGTTCTGCGTGCCCGCGTCGAAGGAGACGGGCAGGGCCGGCTTGATCCAGAACGCCATCGAGAACGGCGCCCGGCCCCTCATTCCCCGGCGCCAGAGGCTCGGAGAGACGAGGTACGGGCACGTGGAGCCCTGGCGGTCCTGGAAGGAGCTCTTGAACCACGTGGGCATGAACTGGATGGCGTGGGAGCCCACGACGCCGGGGACCCATGAAACGTTCTGGCTGTTGGAGCCCGCGAGCGTCGGCGGCAGCCCGTTGCCCGATGAGTCAAGCAGTCGTGCTGAGGCATTGGGCCCGTCGAAGGACCAGTGCGCGAGAAGACCAGTCTCTAGGTTGCCCGTCGCCATGCCGGCGATCACCGCCCACGCGAGGACTGCGTAGATCATGCGTGCGCAGACAATGCTGTTCGTGATTCTTTTTCGCTGTTTCCTCAGGTAGGTGGGGCAGAGAAACCCACCACGGAAAAAGGGTAAAGGCACTTAACCAAAACTACTTTATCGTCACATACCGATATTTCTTTGGTGAACCATTTGACGCGCAGCACTGCTGGTGTTTCAGTCGTGGACCAAGGTCTCTAGACCAAGGCCGACCGTCGCATTTCTCCTTGTGGGTGCTTCATCAAGATCACACCCTTATCCCTGAGCATCTCTTTGACCCTGCAGCCTGCATGCGAATCAAGGAAATCTGGATGGCGGCATGACAGCTCTGGAAGGGCCATATTCTGTTTTCTGTTTCTCTTTGCTGGAACCACGAACAAGAGCTGGGCTTGGAAGTTGGCCGTAACTCCACTTAGGCCCATGTCATCTGGGCATCTGGCACGAGGTCAGGGCCTGCATCCTGGCATGTTGGCCGCGGGCTTGCTGTTGATAAAGACAGCTGGCACTGGGATTGCAAGTGCACTGCAGAGAGCATCCCCGATGACAGGGTGCAGGCCACGTGCCTGAAAGAGACTCTTCCATGTTTCTGAGGAGCCCCCGAAGCCACTGAGCTGGTATAGCAGCCCTGAGAGGCTGAGGATATATTGGTGGTCAGGCCAGAACAGTGCACCAGGGGCCAGACGATTGTCGTGACCCTCCTACCGCAGAACACTCAGGAAAGAACGCCCCGTACATCACCCTCTTGACACTGTCCATCCTCGTCATGAGTGGGCTTGCGGAAACTGGGAACTTCATCATATGTGTACATCACACGTGAAACCACATGCTGAATTCTGGGTCAGGAAGCACCTGTGAGATGGCAAGAGGATGTGGGCATAGGCGTTAGTAGCAACCATGAGTCTGGCAGGTCAGGTGTCAGTGCCCATTGGGCGTGTGTGCGTTCATATGTTCCGGTGAACACACACATGCCAACAGAGAGAGAGAGAGAGAGAGAGCAGATGCAGGAGAAAAGGCAAGACACTCTTTGTATGCTTGAACAGCAAGATGATGTGACTCTTGAAACGCCTGCCCCGAGGCTGTTGTTGTGACACAAGGCCAGTTTTACACGCTTTTTGATCCAACTGGGAGAGGGAGCGATTGCCTAAGGGCGGTTGGAGGCAACACACACACATGATGGTGATGAAAGAATAGTCACCCTGCAAACATGCATAGTATGGCCAGCTCTCGCTGATTTATATGGGAACGGATACGTGGGGTTTTAGGGGATCAGTGCTGCCAGCTTGTTCTTTTTTTCTTCTCTTCACCTCTTGTTCCTCTACTTCAACTCGCGACTCTGACACCTCTCTGCCTCTGGTGGTTCAACCAGATGGGCGCTCCCCTGCTTCTGTAACCATATGTTCCTCCTGTCTGTCCTCTCTCCCTCTCTCTCTCCTTCTGTCCTCTGCATTGCTCTCCCTAATGCCCCTGCACACACCCCCAGCAGCATGCACAAGGCCCCTGCGCACACCCCCAGTGGAGTGCACAAGGGCGCCAATTAAAGCAATGTGATGCCCCAGTAATGCATGGGGTGAAGGCAGGAGGCCCCTATGAGGGTGAGAGACTCAAGGGAGAAGGAAGAAGTGATGATGTATTAAGTGATATTCGTGGTGACGAGAGGGTGAGTGGGGAAATGCTATTCCTTTGCCTTGGGGGTGCAGTCCCCCCTTGGCATCACTGCTCTACTTCAAAGGTCGAGCATGGGGAGACCTTGAAGAAGTCAATCGATGGTCTAGGTCCGCAGGTGGGGATGTGCCTGCATGTACACTCGAACTTGACATTGTGCTGTAGCAGCTTGTACATGCATGCTGCCTTGGACATGAAATTCGGGATGAACTGAGCCACTGCATGAGACCAAGGAATGACCGCAGCATGTCCTTGTCATATGGCCGTCCTGCAAAAATGCAGAGGATCCAGCCTTGTAGGGTCAATAGCGATGCTGTCCTTCAAGACCAGACGTCCCAGCTGGCACAGAACCGTAGGGCCCCAGGAACACTTCTCGGGCTTCACCTTCACGTTGTGCTTGACGAAAGTGTCGAAAAGGGCCGTCACCTGTGCCTTACTCTCGTCCCACGATGGGCTGCCTGCGTTCATGTTGTCCACAAAGCTGAAGGTGTGGGCCAGTGGTGCCAAAACCGAATCGATGGCCCTCTGAAACGTTGCACTTGCCTGTTTGATGCCAAAAGGCATGAACCGTGGGCGTACGAAGGAATCATCAGGAAGGGCCAGCACCAGCAAATTCGCCATGGCTGCATCGAGGGGAATTTGGTGGTAGGCCATCTCAAGGTCTGCAGAAAACAAGTAATCATAGGCCAGTTTGTGCAGTTCATTGTTGATGAGTGCATTGACGTAGAAGTCATCGCTAGTGATGCAGTTAATCAACCAGTAATCCCTGCAGACCCGCCAGGTCCCATCTGGTTTAGATACGAACACCGTGGGGGATGCAAAGTGGACATCCTGACGTGTGATGACCTCCCAGATACCGGTGTCGACCATCTTGGCCTTGGACTCTGTGAGGTGAGCCAGTTTCTGTGAGTCACTAACGTTGCGCTGGATAATGAAGGGCTTTGTGTCGGGAAGCTGCTCGATCATGCAGACCCCAACCCCAGTCATGCTGATCCCATCGAGGCCATTCAGGACGTTCATATCATACCGTGCAAGAATGTCTTTCACCTTGATGACCTTATGTGGGTCGCATGTGATTTTGTCCCCCAATACCACCCGTTCGTGTGGTGGTAGTGGTGCTGCAGCTGGTGTAGGTGAAGGACGAACCGGGTCAATGTGCTTGGGCAGCATAGCAGGGTCGAGAGGGTTGATCGAGGTCACAGCCTCGGGGTCATCAACAACCATGATTTCTGCGAGCCCCTTGACGTTTGGCTTGGGAAAAACGATGTCCCCTGGCTCCTTGTAAACATAACATCGATCTACCCAGACCACATTCATCTGACCATCGTTGAGGGCCATGTAGTCATAACGGCGGCAATCGTGCAGACCCAGCAGGATTTCGTCCGAGTCAATTGTACCATTTGCGACCTCAATGACGGGAATACTGATGGGACCCTCAGTTGGATCAAAGACAGTATGGATCTGAACCTCAGTGCCCGTGCGCTTCACCAACACCCTGTTGACCCCAGTGACCCATATGCACTCCTCAAATGCAGGTGGCAGTTTCTGACGTGGTACCTGGAGTAGGTCGAGGAGTCTGGTCTCTGCGAAGTTGAAGTCCGAGCCTGTGTTGACATGAAACAGTACCTCCTTGCCCTCGCCCTCTCCCTTGGTGATTGTGCATGAGAAAAGGATACAGTCACGTTTAACCTCGGCCAAAGACCGCATGGGAAGAGTGTCCTCGGCAGAGTCCTTCTCTGGATGTGTGCTGACCATGGGAGACGACTCCCCCTTCGAACCCAGCAGAGCAGAACCAAACTTCGACTGGGGTGAAGTGAAGTCAATGCGTCCATCAAGGTCCATACATGTCTGTGCCCATAGTCGCCTGGCAAAGGGAAATGTGTGCATCCTCAGATGATCTGGCCTCCGCAGTAGGTGTCACCTGTGCAGCTGTGAGACGGCTCTCCATGATGGGAACCCCAGCCTTGAAGCCCATTGTCGGCCTCTCGTTCCATGGCCTGGTCTGAGCCCCCATAACAGAACCTGTCATGCCCTTCTCCTTGGCGACCTGTGTCTCGTATGCCTGCTGCTTGGTGCCAGGAAACAGGCAGGTCTTGGCCATGTGTCCTGTACCCCCACACCTGTAGCATTTCATGGTCGTGGGCTCCTGGCTCGGTGCAGTGCTGACAGCAAGCCACGATGGTGACTTCTCCTTCTGACGTTCCCGTGCCTTGAGTGTAGCTGTCGTGGGTGGAGATGGGCAATTGCCAGCAATGTGCCCGTACGTCTCGCAGTTGTAGAACAAGGGCTCCCACTGACGAGTAGGCTTGGGGCCAGTGTCACCCTCCCTTGGGCCCTTAGGTGCAGGTGACTGGCGGACGATGTTCAGGGCCTTGCCCACCTCTGGAGTGGCAATCAACATGTGCAAACCCGGTGTGAACTGCCGTGAAGACAAAGTACGTGGCAGGTCACTAGGAAGAAACCCCCTCCATGCATTCTCAGTGATGTGCTGTGCAAAACGAAGGATTTCTGTGCTCAGCTCCTCAAATGTAGAGAGTCCTCCCACTGCAGGCCATAGGACTGATCGAAAACCGTGCATACCCGAGTTGCAATGTACTCATAGCCCAGAGTTTCCCCGCAGTGCCTTACAAGCAAGCACTTCTCGTGTCGTTCTTAAGAGAGCCCTCAGTGTAATCATCCCAGCCCACAGCTGTGCACCGCAATGCCACCTTCTTGATATGCTTGTGAATGACTGGGACAATGGTCTTGCCATTGGCCTTGGAGATGTCGACCTCTATGAGCTTCTGGTGTGTAACAAACCTGAAGTCATCGATGTTGTCGAAGATGGAGTCTTCCTCGGTCCTCAGCATCACGAAAACGTTGAGACAGGCTGTACGAAAATGGTCCTTGATGTCATCAGCGACCAGTTTCAGATCAATAGCCCCTGTGGCCTTGGTAGCATCAATTTCCTCTGAGAACAATGCTCACATTGAGAAAGCCTTGATAGCAACGTTCATCTTGGCAGCCATAGCCAGCTTCTTGCCCACGACCTGCATGTACTCGAAGAGTGCCTCCCAATTGAAAACTGAGAATGAAATTGCGATGTCCTGCAGATTGTCGTCAATGGACCGGACTGCCTGTGCCCACATCATTGCCTGCGCATAGGCCTCTGCCTGGTGCACGACAGGGTCGTGTCTGAGGTCGTGGTCCCTCGTCATGCCCTTGCAACAGCCCTGGCAGCAACTGTTGTGGGAGCTGCTGTCCTCGTCCCCATGGGATGTGTCCCCATGGTCGTCCTCGTACCCTGAGCTTGTGCTGCTGCTGTCCTTTGTTGGGCTCTGAGTTCGTGCTCATGGGAATAACCAGTGCCGGTGCTGCAGTGCTCGGAAATGCACCTCCTTTGCGTTTTTCGGCTATGCCTGGCATTGGTGAGTCCATAATATCGTCGTCAGGGTTCGTTGGTGTGTTAGAATTTCCATCATCGGGACCGAAAATTCACCATTTCCGACGGGAAAAACAGACGTCGTCCCCTCGGGGCCTGTAGGTGCCCCCTTGGCTGCTGCCTCGTTGTCGTCATCCGAGTCTGTCCAGGAGGTCTCGTAGTCGGAATCCACCAGCTCCTTCCTCAGACTGGCCAACTCCTCCTCGATGTCATGCTGTGCCTTCTGCAGCTCGGACTTACAGTGAGCAGCAGCACAGCAGTCCCGTTCCTCCTTCTGGAGCTGTCTCTCTGCATTGCCCACCTCCATTGCCTAGGCGTGCACACACTGATACCCAGTAATGCGTGGGGTGGGGGCAGGAGGCCCCTATGAGGGTGAGAGACTCAAGGGAGAAGGAAGAAGTGATGATGTATTAAGTGATATTTGTGTGGTGACGAGAGGGTGAGTGGGGAAATGCTATTCCTTTGCCTGGGGGTGCAGTTCCCCCTTGGCATCAAATGCACAGGACAGCCAGCTGTCTTCTCTCTTCTCCTGCAGTGTCTCTATGTCATCGTGACTTTCGGGCTGGGTGTTGTGCTGTCTGCTGCTATGGTATCCTCTGCATGTGCGCTGTGGCGTCCTTGACCCTCCCTTCCCATCCGGCGTGAGTGTGAAGCTATGCTTGCAGCTCGCTGTGCTGCTGCTACGGTTCTTCCTCCTTGTCTTGGCTTTCCTGGCGGCTTTTGTTCCCTTCACGAGCCCCTTGCTCGCAGAAAATCATGATGAAGGCCAGCCGTGGCCCGCACAGAGTGCCCGACTCCTCCGCCCCCACTGCACCACCACTGACATGAGCACAAGGACTCCGGCCTGTCCGTCATCACTCCCCACTCCCACGAGTTCCCGAACAGGACTGGTTCCAATTAACTCTGCGTAATGCGCAGTGTGCACCTCATTGCATTGCGTACGCATGTATGTGCCTTTCTACACTGCCCTTCATGCGAACCCTGCACAGGGCACAACACGTTCAACGGCGTGACAACGACCCTGCCTGCCATGCTCTGCGCCACGTATCTCCCAGAAAGAAGATCGCGAAGCAGAGGTGAGTCTCGCGGATGTCGGTCGAGTGGGACTATCTCGAGGTGGTGGTGCTTTGACTCACGGCTCAATTCCTCATTTTTGTATTTCCAAAATCGATTCCAAAATTGACTGCCTCCTCTTCTTCCCCCGTCATTCATTGATTGATGGGGCTGATCGACCGAGAGAGCTCCAACTCAACCACTTGGCCCTCTCTACCCCGGATCTCTTCGACCAGCTCCAGTGTTCCGCAGAGGTGCAGGCGCGAGGAGCAGCACCGCCTGTAGGCCCGCGGGCTTGTGAGTTCAAAGTGGCCCTCGGCACAGGCTTCTAGTTCCGCACGAGCGGATTGACTCGAATATGAATTCACGGGTTCAAGTGGCAGGGTTAAGCGGGTCGAGATGGCGCTTGGGGCAGCCGCTTGTCGTGATTATGAACACTGAGGCCCTAGTCGGGGGCCATCATCAAGATCAACGGTAGGCGGTCCGCCATCGACCCCTCGACACAGGCCGGCTACTGGCCGCCCATCGTCGGATTGCGCAGAGTGACGTTCGTCGACCCCGGGCGCCCCGAATTCACCGCCCTGCGCGGCTTCAGTCATCGCGTCCGCGCATGACAGACGGTGGCCCTCGTGGGCCCCAGCGGCTGCGGCAAGAGCACTGTTGTCGGTCCGCTGCGAGAGCGTACCGAGCACACGCGCCTCGACCCTCGCCAACCAGACGCAGCGCAACTCAACGCCGCCGAGGCCGCCGCCGCCCCCGCAGAGCCCGCGCTCCTCGGGGAGGGCTCGGTGCCGACGGGGCGGGCATGGCGGGCTGGCGGCAGCAGGCTGGAGCGACACCATCGCCGCTGCCTCGCTTTCCAACTCCCTTCTCGGAATTACTGGCGTGGGTGCCTTCAGTTATCAACGGTGTGCCAGAGGAAGCTGGCGCGGTGCCTGTAGCACACTAAAAAGCGGACAGCTCGACCGAGCAGTGCGCAGGTGCTACGTTGCCGCGCTGCTGTGCACTGCGCTCAGTACCGAGTATCTCAGTGAGAGAATCGCCGGCTGGACAAATCCAACCGGCGAAGATAACGTTTGTTTGGTTGTTGTGTTGTGATGTTGTTGTGCTGCTGTGTTGTTGTGGTGTGTGTGGTGCTCTGGCGAGCGTTCGGGATGGCCAAGGCTGTGCGCCTCGTGTGCCCCCGTGCCAGCGGCACCCCCCTTACCTTGGACGTGCCTCTCAGCGACACCTCTCTCGAAAGTGAGCAGAAACTGCGCAGCCCCTGTGCCACTGGCCCTCTGACCCCTGTGTGCCCGTCAGTCGACAACGACCAGCTGACGGCGCTGCCCCCAGAGATCGGAACACTCACAAACCTCACCTATCTCAGTGGTGCTAACAACAAACAGCACACAGCACACACACCAGCGCCTCACACTCACGACACTGACCCTTTGACTCCTGCGCCCTCAGTCAACGGCAGCCAGCTGAGGGATTTGCCCCCAGAGATCGGCAGACTCACAAACCTCACTGTGCTCAGTGGTGCGAACAACAAACAACGCACAGCTCACACACCAGCGCCTCACACTCACCACCCCTGTGCCCCTCAGTCGTCAACAACCAGCTGACGGCGCTGCCTCCAGAGATGGGCACACTCACTAACCTCACCGAGCTCAATGGTGCAAACAACGCACAGCACACACAACAGCGCCTTAAACTCACCACCCCTGTGCCACTGGCCCTCTGACCCCTGTGCAGTCGACAACAACCAGCTGACGGCGCTGCCCCCGCAGCTCGGCACACTCGCAAACCTCGCTCGGCTCTATGGTGTGAACACCAAACCACGCACAGCACGCACACCAGCGCCTCACGCCACCTCCGTACAATTGCATGTGCAGCATCAGGAAATCCCATTGCAGATCAGCAGCAGCAGAAATTCTTTGGAGCGGGCACGAGCAAGCAGGTACACAATGTAGCCGGCCTTCTGGCACTGCTTGTTCGTACCTGCCCCAACTTTCCCCCCTTGTGATATGACAATCCATGGGCTGACAACTGCACCCCGTTTGCACGACCAGCGGGAGCAGGCAGCTGTAGTGTGTCCAGATACGAAGGGAAGCAGCAGTGGCCAATTCATGGCAGCAGCACGCCTGGAAGCGTATGAGCGAGCAGAAGAGGCCTGCGAACAGGCAGCCAAGCATGCAGTGCAGTGCACAGCTGAGCGCCAGGCAGCAGCAGAGCAGTACGCGCGCATGCAGGAGGCAGCAGATGTTCGACGCAGGTGTGTGGCACAGCTCGAGGCAGACCTGGCAGAGCAGCGGGAGGCGCTGTCTGCGGCAGAGCGCAGTGAGCGTGAAGCAGCAGCGGCAGCAGCAGCGGCGGATGCGGCAGAGCGTGAGGCATGCCACGCTGCACAGAAGCTGCACGAGGAGAGGCAGAAGGCAAGGAAGGCCCTAAATTCTGCGGGCCAGCATATGGGGCGGCTGCATACACTGCTGGAGGAGCGGTGTATTGCAGCACTGGATGTGGGCGACGTGGTGGACGTGCTGCGGGAAGTTGGCCTCGGATCACATGCAGCGGAATTCCAGAAAAACAGTATCAAGGGACGGTCGCTGGCAAGAATCTGCAAGGACAGTACCCGCCTGCGCATGCTGGGCATTGACTCGCTGGCTGACTGCCAGTGCCTGCGGCATGCCCTGATGACAGTGGAGGCATGCGGGCAGCTGCGCTTGTCTTGTCCCACTCTCAATACCATTGCCACTGGCCTGCGGAGACACAACGAAAATGCTGGTGCTGATGCAGTGGTGGCACCAACATGGACACCCAGGGACGTAAGCGTGTGGCTGGAGCGGAGCGGCACTCCAGCAGAGGTGCGCGAGGTGCTGCAGCGTGCGGGGGTGACGGGCAGCCAGCTGATGCACCTGAGCGACGAGGATTTCAAGGAGCTGGGCGTCAATGCGATGGGGTCCAGGGACGAGCTGGTGGAGCTTGTGGAGAAGCTACGTGACGACCACTTTGCAGCACTGGCCAAATACTATGGAGACCCCGTGGCTGTGCCCTCAGCCCCTCCGATATATTGTATGACTGGCAATGGAGCCGCAGGAGCAGAAGCACCACAGCCCTACAAGAGCGAGGTGGGCAAGGCTGTGCCGCTGTCGTTTCAGTGCCCGATCACGCTGCAGCTAATGGAGGACCCTGTGGTGGCACCAGATGGGTGTGTGTATGAGGCCTCTGCCATTCGCAGGTGGCTCGAGGGCCACAACACGTCACCCATGACAGGGTCTCCCATGGCCAGGGAGCCTCTTGTGCGGTGCAGTCCACTGCGCAGCGACATCCAGGCGTACCGCGAGAGGTCCGGCAGCTGCTGCTGCTGAGCAGCAGGGTGCGAGTCGCATGGGCGTACACTTGATGGATCTGTGGCAGACGTGAGGAGCAATCACTGGAGGGCGGGTACCAGATACCAATCACCAAGCACACCTTCAGTTCCAAATGGAATCAGAGTTCCTGGTCTGCTATTCACACCTTGTGTGTGGGCCAAAGCCCTCTTTGAAGGCCACAGTTTTCCTGCCCCCTCTTCCACCTGCAGTGAGCAGCTCCGCAGGGCCATTTGACTGTGGGGACTTGAGGGCACCAGACAGAGGAACTGACAGGAGTGGAGAGGCATTAGTTGCACTCACGTGGGATAAACACCTCAATCATTGGAAGGAAGTGTTTGGTTTCTCACCAAAATGAAATGGGGCCAAACAAGCCAGACATGAGAACAAAAACCATATTTGAAGCCACAGTGCATAAAGAACTGCATTTAATATTGAGCAACTATTTCCATTCTTTAGTACTACCATTTTGCTCTCTGTTTCGGTGCTTGTTACATCTCTGGCCGGTGTTTATGTGCCAGAGGGATTTATTCATGTGGTTCTCTCACATTTCTACCCACAACTTTCGGAAGGAGATATAACAGGAAAGTGACAACAAACCAGTTCTGTACTCTCTCCTCTCAAATGTGCCACACACTGATTCATCTCTGTGCATATTGGGGATGATGGGCATTCGCCAGATGAGTGCATTTTTTTCTCAGACTGCTTAATCTGTAATTCAATGTTATATTTAGTTTTTGTTTCATCTGGGCCACTTCTCAGGCATGTTCAGAAAACAGGTTATGATAAAGCACTAGTGGTCACTTGTATTATCAATAATGCTCCTGCTCAGAAATCCATCTCTTCATATAGGAGATTTGTATTCGATAATATAACCAAATTCCTGTTTTTCATCTCTGTGTTTCTGGGTGACACCCTCGTCTTCTTGTCATAGAGTGAGGAGGGCCAGCCCCCCACAACACTGCCAGCAATGACTTACTACTGTTCACTTCGAAGCTGCGTGCCCCAGACGATCGCGAGCTGCCCTGACTAACTCAGTTGTTAGTATGCATAATCCGGATTGAGTTAATCTATACAAGTAATATAAACTAAAAATTCTGGAAAAGTGCAGATTTCATTCATGAAAGAAGAGACACTTAAATTGGGATAATAACCAAAATATCAATACTGCATTATCTCGTCATTTCCAAGTATTAGGATTCGAGAAACATAAAGAAAGTAACATATCAATTCTATTATTGTTTTTCAGTGAAGTGATTGTGAGAAATGTGGGTGTCTTTCGATCTACCTAAAATGTGATGATTCGATTCTGATTCATTGATATCTATGGGAATTCATCAAAGAAGGAACTGTCTAGATTGTGTGTAGTTCTATACGTTCACATTTCAAGACTTCAGTTCATTATTAGCTTGGTCATAGGTAACAGAAGTAGTGAAAGAGTAGGTAGTAAAGCAAATTGGATTTCTTAAGTAAAGAATAACTTTTGATTTCTAGTATAAGTACTTTTCATTACTCATTTTAAAAGTTCATGTCTGTTTTTTGCAATTTTCATTTTTTTTGCATTTCTTGATTTTTCATTTGTTTTTACTCTTTTAAAGTCATATTTATCACTTAGAAAGCATAATTTGATACTTTTTCAAGGTCTTTTCTTGAGAAAACTAGTACTAAGAATCGGATGAAAATTGAAAATCATCGTTTTCTGTTCCACTACCAGTGAGGAATGAGCTCATGTGAGCCAGGGGCGTTGGGGGGGGGTTACGGTGGGTGGTGTGTCTGGGGGGGCATGTGTGTTTTGTGGCCTGGGGGTGTGTTCAGGGGCAGTTCTGGGAGGACTGGGTCCAGAACCGCGTCCTGTTTTTGTACTAAGAATCGGATGACTATTTTTTGGATACAGACTGAATCAAAGGCCTCTGGGAAAATTTGAGAGGTGATAAACCATAGGCAGTTTCCTTTTGCAAGGTTCAATCTTCAAAATCAACAGGAAGAGTGAAAGGAAGAACAAAGGAAGAATGAAGTATATTAAACATTAATATCAGATAACAACTAAGAATAATCACAAATTCAATGAACAAGTTTCTGATCAGTTTGTAAGCAAGAAATACTGTATGTTACATTACTAGTACATATTCTGACTGTTTCTATTTAAATATTAATAACTACTTCAGATCTGAGCAGCAACTGGAATAAGATCACTCTGACTACAAACAAGATCATGAAGCAAGAGATGAAGAGCTGAAAGGTTTTGTTCAGAAAGATCAGCAAGCTTGTTACTACTAAGTACTGTCTTAAGCAACTTGTCTATGCAGATTAGTCCTGTTAATATTTTATGATGTTAATCAGATCTATCATCAGCAATAATTACTGTATCTTCTTTTTCTGAAGAAGAAGATTGCAAAGTGATTAACAGAAAGCAAATCGTCTTCTTATTTTAATACTGTTCAGAAATAATAATGACTGCTAAGAAAACTCAAGCTCAGAAGAGCAGCTCGCTGCTCTATGGGCTGCAGTCATGCAGAACAAATGTTAATAGTATGTCTTCTGCTGTTTCTTATAAATAAGAAACAGTAGAAGATAGGAAGAGAAACAGTAAGAGAGAAAGAGAATATTACTGAGGCTAGTAAACTACATAAAACAACTTTGAGATGCAAGAGAATAATGAAAGATCGGCCTGCAAAAGCCAGAAGAGAGCAATACAATGGAAACTCATTTCCTTAAGAGTATGAAGAAGAGGAAGATCAGCTTATTATTCCTCTGATTACTTTCCTACTCATATTGTTAATACAACATCTATCTAACAATGATTCAGAAATAATAAAAAACAAACTTCTTAAGATTATATTTGATGTTACAATTGCTTTCTTCTTGGTATATTGATTTATCATCAGTGATAATTTTCTTAAATTTCTTTCCTTCTGGTTATTCTCTCTTTTCTCCTTTCTTTCACTCTTTCTCTTCGTTCTTTTCCCCTTTCTTGTTTTCGTTTCTATACTGTAGTTTTTTCTTCTTTTAACTGAACAAATTCCGATGTTCTTGAACTTGAAGTGATAAATTGTCTCATTTAACTGATGATAATCCCCATGCAGGCGACTGACCAGTTCACGTTCAATTTCAAATTGTTAATGAGAATGAGAACATAATTACGTCACAGATGTAGTTTCTCAAGGAAGAAGAAAAGGAAGGCAAGCACAATTGACTGTCAGAAAGTACAATGGTGAACAACGACGTCAGAGCAATGTGTCGCTCATCAGATCAGCGCCTGTGCCACGTGTGTAAATTCTCCACAGGGCACAAGACTGGAGGGTGGTATGAGCAAGATCCTTGAGTGGATTCACTTTGCGTGCATCCGCTAGATTTTTCTGATTTTTTGCTGGATATCGCTCTCCGAAGCCGTATGGCCTCGGACGCGTCGTCTCGGCCCTGCACGAGCAAGGCGCTCTCGCGCATCTACACGCCCGAGCTCAGCACGGAGATAAGCCCATGGGCGGGCAGGCACCGGAACCTGCTGGCCAAGCTCCGCAGCCGCGCCCTCAAGACGGGCTCCGCTGCCAAGGCCATCCTCGACGCCCTGCTGCTGCTGCCCACGGACCTCCGCCAGGAGCTGCAGCTCGACCTCCTGCCGAGTGGGCCCGCCATCACCACCGCCCTCGCCGACTCGTACTGGGCTGTGCGCTGCCCCCCTCCCGTTCGTATACGCATTCAATTGAATTTGTGCCCTTCTCGGAACTCGGAACTCTGTCCTTTCCCCTTCCGTCTCTGGGGATAGCCCATCGCCATGGCGCGTGTGCCCGAGGACGACGCCGAGCTGAGACGCAAGATCGGGCTGGGGCGCCTCGACCTTGCTAAGCTGGCGGTGGTGGTCCTCTGGAGCGTCCACGGGCACAAGACCAAGCCCGCCGTCCCCTCGGTGGCCGGGCACTCCGAGGGCGCCGTCGAGACCGAGCCCGAATCCCACGCTGTAGTGCCGTCGCCCCCCGCTGTGGCCCTGTCGTCCGGGACGCTGGCCAAGAGGCCGGCACCGCAGGAGGGCGCGTACTCCCCCTCCACCAAGAGGGCCAGGTCCTCGGCCCACGACTCCCCGACGCGCGGCGCCGACGACGACGGCCACCGGACGCCACTGGGCGAGCCAGTGCAGGTCGCCGTCTGCGGGGCGCAGTCACAGCCCGTCCAGGCGCCCCCACCGCCGCCCGAGCACGCGTCGCAGCACGTGGTCTTCCGGCCGCCGCTGCTGACCCAGCGCACGGCCTCCCAGGTGCCATCGCTGGCCCCTGCCCAGCAGCCGCAGCTCCAGCACTCGCTGGCGATGCAGGTGCATGCCCAGGCCCAGGCTCCGGCTCAGGCTCAGGTGCACACGCAGGCCCAGGCCCAGGCCCAGGCTCAGGCTCAGGCTCAGGCTCAGGCTCAGGCGCAGACGCAGGCCCAGGCCCAGGCATCCGTTCTTCCGACGGCGCCGTCGCAGCCTGTCCAGGGGTCGCAGCCCTCTGCTAGCCAGCAGTGGCGGCGGAGCGACCAGCCGCAGCCCTCCAGGGCGTCGTGGCCCCGCCCCCAGTCGGCGACGCTGATCAACGAGCAGTGGCTGAACCTCCAGAACACGCCGCAGAACCAGCCGCAGGCCCAGTCACAGGACGTGCCGACCGCGGACGCCGGGGCCCGCATCTTGACCGGGACGCCGGGCGTAAGTGCCGATGTGGCGAAGGACCCGGCCGAGGTCACGCAGGCAATCTCGATCTTACGGAAGTTCCTGGCGAACACTGTGGTCGACTCACAGAAGAGGCAGGAGGAACTGGACGCGCGGATGGCCACAGCCATGCTGGAGGCCGACAAGAGCTTCCGAGAGAAGCTTCAGTGCTACCAAGAGGAGTCTGAGAAGGAGTACCGCGAGAAGCTGCGGCGCTACAAGGAGGAGTTGGAGAAGGAGCACCGCGAGAAGCTGGCGCGCCTGCAGGAGGCGTTCTCTTCGCAACGCGGCACTGTACTCGAGACGCTGCGCATATCCAGGGACATGCTGTCCAAGCTCTGAGCTCGCCCGAGTGGGTGGTGGGTTGTTCGCGCACATGGCATGGTCATAGCAATTGCTTCATTCGGTCAGAACAGCATAGCACAGCACTCCTCGGCGACCTCCGAGGTATGAGATCACACTGAAATGCACTTGCGTTGGTTGTGCTCTCGTCAATTGGAAATCGAGCCATAGGTATGAGATTATGTGAAAACCAGGCAGACAATTGTAGGCCTGAGCCACCAGTATCAAGAGATACTCACCCAAGGCAGACAAAACGGTAGTGTGTTGGCCACAATCCCCTTTTGCGATGGCCCAGCAGCGCAGCAGGCAGGAGGCAAGCCAGGAGGCCGAGCGAGGCTGCGTGCCCCCGCTGTCGTCGGGCGCTGTGCTGCGAGCAGCGGTGGCGCGAGCGCGACGCCGGCAGCAGCCGTACGAGGGCAGCGCAGAGCAGGCAGCGGGGGGCCCCTTTGTGCTCCAGCTGCTCCGCCAGTCGCCCCACGCCCAGCCCTACGCCCTCTCCGACGGCCGCCACTACTGGGTGCGCTCCGCTCTGCCCACGCGCGAATCGCTCGCTCACGCGGGCGCGGCTGGCAGTGGTGCTCGGGGCTGTTCGGCGAGTCGCTGCCGCACGGGGCGGTCGTCGAGTGCGACAAGGTCCTCGAGCTCTACCCCGCCCTCAGGCTGCTGCACGGCCCCGTGGGCGTCGTCGGCTGCCCCGCCTGCGCCGAGCGCTGCCCCGAGGTGGCGGCGCTCGCGGAGCCCTCGGGGGGCAGCGAGGGCCAGGAGCTGGCGATCGAGAGCGAGGGCGGCGAGAGCAGAGTCCCAGCGGACGTCCAGCGACTGCTGCGCACGTGCGTCGACTGGAGCACCGTCCACCACGCCTACGGCACTGCCGACGGCACCCCCTCGGACCTCGTTCGTACACCCCTGCGCCCGTTGTCGCGGCAACTGATGCGCCGCCTGCAGTGCATGCTGCTGTCGGAAGACTACGCCACGAGACAGAGGGGGTTCGAGCAGCTCTACATGAGCGTCCTGCACCAGGGCTCCATCTACACGGCCACTGTCCCCGCTGCCAAGGCAAGCATCCCGCGTTGGCACGCTCTCAGCGTTAGCGTTGCATCGGCTCGCAGGTGATGGCAGAGCTGCTGAGACTCCCCGAGGCCACTGTGGACTGGAGGACGCGCGGAGACATCATGGACTTCTTCACCTCGGCTCTGAGCAGCGCCAAGAGCTGCCTGGCCAGCGGTCGCTTCCAGGGCCGCACGTTCGAGTGGGAGGACCTCTCCTCCCAGGTTCCCGAGGAGGACTGGAGGATCGCCAAGGGCATTCTGGACGCGATCGCTGATGTGTCCCCCGTCTTGTGCGCCGTGTGCTGTGGGGAGCTCGTCCCAGTGGAGGTGCGCTTCCAGGCACTTGCGACGCTGCGCGGGGTGTTTGGTGCAATCAGGCTGGACGAGACTGCCAGAGAGAGCTACGGTGTGTGGCACCAGGAGGCCAGAGCCGTGCTGCTGGCAACGCACCACCGCCTGGGCGGCTCATCGCCTTTGGCGCTCCTGGATACCGCCACTCTGCGCAGGGTCTTGTCGTTCACGTGCGCCGAGTGGCAGACCCTGCAGAGTGCGTACAAGAGGGCTCTTCTCTCGCTCATTGCGTGCAAAGTGGGAGAGCCACTCGTGCACCTGCCAGCCAGACCCCACAAATACACGGACGGCCGTGGTGACAGCGAGGAATCCAACTTCGCGAGAATCGCCGCAATGTCCTCAGTAGAGGCGACGCAGCTGCTCAACGCGTTTGCCCTCAACGGCCTGCTGGGCATCACAGAGGGCGTCGCAGCGAAGGAGCAGCTGTGCACACAGTGGCTCGGAAACAAGGAGCTGGCTGGCATCGTGGCAGCCGGACACCTCTGCGAACTCATGAAGGAGAACGTGCCAGACGAGGCACTGGTCCGGCTGGGCGCCTCTCTCGGGATACAGGATAAGCCGACACGCCGTCTGTTGAAGAACTACTGCCTGTTCTCCGAGCCCGATGATTCCCCGTCCTTCAGTGGTTCGCTCATGGGGCAATCGCCATTGATTCTCACTAACAACCTCCGACAGAGCTGGTTCTGTGCAAGTGGCTGTCGTGTTGCCCCATCAAAGCAATGCGGATGGGGCTGGTCATCCCGGAGTTGTCAAAGATGAGCCCGTCGGGCTCACTCAGAGTGGTGCCGAGCTTCTTGGCACGACTGCTGCCAGAGATAACTCAAGGTGCGTCAGATTCCAGTTTTGGCACGACCTCTTATCGTCTTGCAAGACCCGAGTGTGAAGTACGAATGGGGCTCCCTGAGTACAGAGGCACAGCAGTTTCTGAAGGAGGTCTCCATTACTGAATCGGCTTGGTAAGCCATTCCCGACTTCAAAGCCTTATCGGGTTGACATTCTTGATCTGCTGATATCCAGGGTGTTTGGAAACATGTCAATTCTCATGCGGGACATGCACCTGCCCGACTCGCAGGAAGACCTGATCAAATTCGTCCAGTGATGTAATCACTGATTCTCTTGTCCATGAGTTCATGAGAATCCTTGGATAATGCAGTTCCAAATACAGTTCCATCCACGCTGCAGAGACAACGCGGGAGCGCCGCAGGGAGGAAATGGGATTGCTCATTCAAATCAATACTCTCAATCATTTGAAATTCTACTTTGAAGCCGCTTCGTCTGCTTGTAAGTTGGGCAACATACAAAGCCGCAGGGCATGTCTGGGATACCCCTTTTTCTTCTACGTGGTTTGCGGCCAGTACATGGTCAGTGTTTAATGAACTCGCATTGATGGGTCGAGATATTGGATTCCTCACGGAGAAAGAGATATCAAATATCTCCCTATCATAAGTTGACTTGACCACAGGGAGACCTTCTTCTCACCTTCGGCACAGAACTTCTTCCATCCATGGAGTCCGATGCCTCCACCGAGCAGCCGACGGCGAAGAAGGCTCGCATCAGTCCCGGTGTGCAACCTCCGCATGTCTCTGGTTGTCTGAGACCAGACCCCTCCCCGACTGAAGAGGTCCTGCCGAGGATAGCGGACAGCGAGCGCGCGGTCAGCAGTACCGACGGCATAAACTGGTCGAGCTACCTCACGAGGCGCCGCGAGACGTGCGACGAGCTGCTCGAGTTGATCAGGCACGGCGGAGCGATCCTCGTCAGGGCACCGCCGATGTCGGGCAAGACCTCGCTGCTGCAGCTGTTCGTAGAGCACCTGTGCAAGACGCTGTCCCACGACGCGCTCATCGTCCACACCGACTTGCTCTCGCTCCCGGCCACTGCGGGCACCAACGATGACGCCGTGATGCGCAGAATCGAGCAGGCCAGCGACGGCAGGATCACTGTCGAAGACTTCCGCGGTAACTCCAAGAGGCGCACGGTGCTGCTCGTCGACGCGGCCCACATCGCCTACGAGAGCAAGGGAACCAGGTTCTGGGAGTACATGAAGAATATGTCGATGGTAAGGCCCACAAGGTTCTCCGTCGTGCTCTTCTCGGCGTACGGAGACCGGGCTGTGTCGAAATTCGGGGAGCCATTCGAATTCGCCATCGAGAACACCAGAGACTCCTCCTTCATGGCGCTCCGCCAGGTATCGCGTCCGACAATCGCGTCAAGTCGACTGACTGATGGATGCTGTCTCCTGATCACGCAAGTCGGAGCTGGTGGAGATCGTGACGGATTTCAACAGGATCTGCTCGCAGACTCCCTCGAAGGCAGGGATCTCGGTCTCTGTCCCAGTGCGGCAGACCATCGCGCAGCTCACAGGTAGGCACGCGGGACTCGTCTACAGGGTCCTCTCTCAGATCAGCGACAAGTTCAACAACCGCATCGAGCCCGTGCCGGACAAGGAGATTGTGTCCTTCCTGCACGGTGCCGAGATGTTAGCCGCTGTGCAGTCCTGTCACGCCGTCCCCGTGCTTGAGGGAAACGAGAGCGCTCTTCTCTGCTCAATCCTCGTCTCGCCCAAGCGAATGGTGACCGAGTTTCAGTGGCAGCCGTACCACAAACTGGTGAAGAAGGGTGTGGTGTACGTCTCTCGTGATGCAGTTCTCAAGTTCGGCTCGCCCTTCATCGAGATAGCATGTGCGCAACCCACAGCACCCGCACGGCATTGCATAACTCTGAACAGCACACACCCGCAGACATGAGACAGCTCTCCATCACGCCCTCGTAGATGGTGTCGCCTGAGGAGAGCGGTTTTCCGTGCGACTGCTAAGCTGGCGGCAGTGTGGGCAATAGCAGAACTGTGAAGGTCTGGTCACACAAGTGTGGCGAAGAAAACTGGTACCACAACACCAAAAACGACGCCACCGCTAGCAAGGGTCGTCACGAACTAACGAGTAACGTCCTCAAGTCGTCTTACGAAATGCGCTGTGCTGTGTGCTCGAGACTCCTGAGGGTCGACCGCCATTTATGGCCCCTCGCGCGGTGTGGGCACTGCAGCGACACGCTTCAGAGGCCGCTCCCGAAGTTCAGGCCGGGCAAGGCGCTCAGACCACGGAAGCAGCCAAAGGGCCCGCCCCCCTCCTTGTCCTCGTCGTCCTCCGGGACTTCGCAGCCCACGTACTCGAGCATCTTCTTGCGCGTCTCTGGCAGGTGCATCATCGACATCAAGTGGCCGAAAAACCCTTGGGTCCTGCGGTGGTTGGGGGTTGGTCAGTTGGTTCAGTCAGAAAGGGCCTGCGGCTGGCGACATCCTTGAGGAATTGCTGCGCCTCCGGGTTCAGCGAGTCCCACTCGTGGATCGCGTTGTGATCTGCTATGGCCCAGTCAAAGTTGCCCAGATGCCAGGTAGTGGTTCGCACCCAACGACACCTTGGGAAGCAGGCGGCCCAGAAGAGGAGAACCAGTTGCCCTCGCAGACGGAGCTCGAGCAGCCCCAGCTGCGGGGCAAACAGCCCCGCCCGCACCGCCTTGATCGGGCAGTACAGCAGCCACCTCTCCATCACCAGCTCTGCAGTCGTGGGCGGCCATCAAACACCGACTGCTGGCAGCTGCGCGCAGGCACCAAGGGACAGCAGCCCGTACTGATGAAGCAGCGAGGCCCGTTGGGCTCGGAGAAGCGGCAAAAGCGTTCGCAGAGAGGGTCCCACTCGTCAAGGGAGGCGCCCAGGCGCGCCAGAGCCTCGTCGGGAACGCTCTCCTCCAGCAGCTCGCACAGGTGTCCGGCGCACACGACACCGACCAGCTCCTTGCTCCCCAGCCACTCCGCGCACAGCTGCTCCTTGGCCTCGTCGGTCTCTGTGGTGTCGAGGAGGCCCTCCAGGGCCAACGCGTTGAGCAGCTGCGTCGCCGACCCCGCGTCGATCGTGGAGTTGGCCTCGTCGTCCCTGTCCTGGCCATTGTAGCCCTCCTTCGGGCCGTCGCTGTCCTGCGCCCTGGCCCTGGGGGGCAGGTGCACCACCGGGTCGACCCTGCAGGCGACGAGCGACCGCAGCACGCTCCTGTACAGCTCCCGCAGCTCCTGCCACTCGGTGCACGCGCAGGACAGGACCCTGCGCATCAGGGCGACGTCCAGCAGCGCCAGGGGCGACGAGGCGCCCACGCGGTGGTCCGAGGCCAGCAGCGCCGTGGTGGCCCCCTCGTACCACTCCAAGTACTGATCCCGCGCCGTCTCGTCCTTGCGCACGGCCCCGAACACCGCGCGCAGCGCTGTCAGCGCCTGGAAGCGCACCTCGACGGGGACCAGCGGCCCGGCGCACATGTCGCAGAGCACTGGCACCGCGCGCATCGCGGCCTCCAGAGCGGGCTTGGCGATGGCCCATTCCTCCTCGGGCTCCTGCTCCCACCGGTTCTCCCACTCGAACGCCTGGCCCTGGAAGCGGCCGCGCGACAGCATGCTCGCGGCGCTGGCCATCGCGTGCGTGACCATCTCGGCGATCTCCCCGCGCGTCCGCCAGTCCAGGGCGGCCTCTGGCAGCCGCAGCATCTCCGCCATCACCTGCGGCGCAGCCCCCTGAGCGGGAGCGGGGGCCAGAGGGACGGAGCGTGCTCACAGCGAGGGCGGGGGCCGTGGCCCTCTCGATGCAGTCGTCGGCCAGGATGCTCGTGTAGAGCGCGTTGAGCCCCCGCTCCCTCGCCTCCCAGCTGGGCGACAGCAGCATGCACTGCCCCCGCACAAGCACAGGGGTCGTCAGGGGGGCGCTCTGGCAGCAGAGGCAGCAGAGGCAGCAGAGGCAGCAGAGGCAGGGGGGACTGGAGCGCGTCGAGAGCGCACGAGATGCGTGGGAGTGTCGGTGGCGACGCCGTGGCCGAGGCGGGCAGTGGACCAGTCGACGCAGGTGCGCAGCAGGCGCAGGAAGGCCTCGGGCACCGGGAAGCCCAGCAGCTGTGCGGCGCCGGGGGTGTCGAGGGCGAGGGCCTGGGCGTCGCTGCCGGGCGAGGGCTCTGCGAGGGCTGCGACCTCCCGGCAGCGCTCTGCGCAGACGGGGCGGCCCACGACCCCCACGGGCCCGTGCAGCCGCTGCAGCACCGGCCGCCGCAGGACGTCGGTGCACCTGACGATCGTCCCGTGCGGCAGCGAGCACCCGGTCCCGAACAGCCCCGCGCACCACTGGGGGCGACCACACCCGTGAATATCGCGATCGATTTCGCGATGGCAGGCGCACCCAGTAGTACTGGCCGTCGCTGAGGGCGTAGGCCTCGGAGTCGGGCGACGCGCGCAGCAGCTGGAGGACGAAGGGCCCGCTGGGGCGCCTGCGGGAGCAGCCCTCGTGGTGCTGCTTGGGGCGGCTGCGGCGTCTGGCGTCCTCGAGGGCCTCGCCGAGGACGGCCAGCTCCGAGAGCTCGGGCACGGGGCCGTGCTCCTCCCCGCCGCCGACCCCGGAGCCCTCGGCCTGGGTGGCCTCGACCTCGGACTGCTCTCTGCGACTCATTGGAGTACGCGCACCAGTGCACCGTGTGACAAGAAGATGGAGTCGCAGTCCCACGGGGTGCAAGGGAATGTTGTAAGGAGTATTAGGCTATTGCGGAAAACAGATCAAAGACTCGCCTGAGCGAAGACCGTCTGCGACAGGTGGAGGTGGTTCGGTGACGTTCCCCGATGGCCGCCCAGAGGACGAAGGCAGACATGGAGGCAGAGCTAGTCGTCCTGTGTGCAGAGGAGGCCATCGCCACCAGAAGTGAACTTTATTACTTGGAGTATGACGTGCTGGTGCCTCTCTGCAGTGTCACCCAGCATGGGGGAGGGAGTGATTGGAATAAGGTGCCTGTTATTCCAATGGCCACAGCGTGGGAGAGATTGGTGGGTAAGGCCCGTGTGGACCACAATAGAGGAGCGGTCCCCGAGAGAGTGAGAACCGGCTTTTGTGAACATGAAGGCGTTCTTGAGGAACTCGAGGAGCGTCTCGTCCACGAATGCACGCCACTCTGTGGCATATGTGTCAGCTGCCTTCGCATGTGCTCTCCATGATTGACCGCTGCACAAGAGCTGCAACTGATAGCAGAAGCCTAACACTGCTACTGTGCCCATACCGTACTCACTGTACTCGAATAGCTGGTACAGTAGAAATCACTAATAACTGTCCCCTGATATCTTTTGATCAAATAATTCCTGAAATGTGTCATTAGGAATTTCAACATTTGATTCAGAATCTGATCATGAAGTATCTATTTTCTGCATTATCTCTTAATGCTAAATATGTCTCTTACAGAGAAGCAGAGATGGAAGATTTGGTTCCTGCACTCACACCCCAAGGGCCCTCAGTGGGGAAAGAAGCGCATTGCACAGTACATGCACTGTGGACTTGGATCAACCCAGCACTGGATGAAAACCCGGCCCAACACTGTGGCCACAGCACCACCAACCAAGAGAGCAAGAAGGGCAACTTCAGAGGAAGAGGACAAACGGATCCTATCCAGGGCCAAATGCAAGCCACCTCACTCAGCTGCTGCTCTGTTCAGATCCCTTCACCTTCAGGCTTCTGTCTCTACTATTCGCCAGCATTTGCATGCTGCTCAGGCCAAGTTTCAGGCTCCATTATTTCAGTAATTATCAATACATGCAACCTAATTCAGTGGCCATGTGACAGTTCATTGTCAACAACCATGGCACCCCGATTGATGTTCGTGGACTGTATTGTATGTAGGGCACTGGCATGCCGTTCACATCTGGCAACAACTGAGGGACCCATCAACCAGGCAGGCTCACTGTTTCTTGGTGTGAAGGACGAATCGATCTTTATCAGCTGACATTGATCCACAGCAGATAGCGCATATGTCAGAGTCTCACAGCAGACTCGCATCTACCCACTCAAGCATGGCTCCGTCTATGGTTCAGTCAATGGGAGGTGGAGGCAGCAAGTGATAGCTTTCACTCCGTTTGAGTGTGACTTCAACCGTGTCCGCTGCAGGTGGAAGAGCCATGTGGAACCCGGGTTCAGTGTGTGGTTCGGGATCTTCAAGAACCGTTTCCGAGGCTACAACATCCTCACCAACACAGTCCACTGCAATGCAGTCAAGATCGTGACTCACTTGGATGCCTGATATCTCTCCCTCAACCCCTGAACACTATTCCCACAATGGCCTGGTTCCCCACTGATTTTTGGAACAAAAGGCTACTTGTCGACTGTGAGATCGAATATTATCGTTTCATGTCAGCTCCTCCTTTTTGTCAATCGCAGCAGATCGGTGCTGGATAGATACAAGGCAAATCACATCGACAACATCGTTGAACAGCAGAGCTCTTCACTGCTATGCGTGAAATGACAACATCGCTAATGATCGGCCTCTTCCCCCAGCGGAGCCAAGCACTAAAGGAAATCCCCTAATGACTCGGGGAGAAGGAAGATAAGAGAACCCACAGATACTCAAATGTAAGCAGGTCATCATCACACTTGGCGATCTTGCTCATGGTTGGCAGACGGTCCGGATGTCCTCTGAGGTCCACTTTCGGGCCAACAGGCCACTGAAATCCACAGCCAATGGATAATTGCCCTATTCGTTTCTCTGGCGGAATATCTACCCTGCCCCGACCGAGGGCGGAAAACTCACCGGTACTCAAGACCTGGACGCACAAGCAGCAGCACCACACCAAGGTTATCCACGACGAGAGGAGAGCGAGATTGCGGAAACCGCATGAGCCACAACGAAGGCCACGAGAGGGGGACACTCTACCTTGATGCCCATCAGGAAACCCTATTTACCGCGCATTGGATGGGGCACATTTGGTATTTTTCCGGCACCGCCCGAAACCCTATCGTCCGGAAAGAAATGATGAAACACGTATGTCGCAATAGAGACAGGAGAGGGGCAGCGGAATGAACACACAGCTCTCTCAAGGGGTGGACCGAATGGCCAGCAGTGCCTGCATCCTGGTGTCGCCCAGCTCAGCAGTGGCATCAAACGATTGAGACGACCGCGCATCTGCTCTGATTTCTCAAGGAAATTGCATGGAATTTACTAAATTAATGCGATAGAACGCACCTCGGATCACGGTTCGGTTCACTATTTCAGTGATCAACGTTAGAGGCACATCTGTTCCGTTTCACAGAGCTATGGCCGAGCAGTGCGAGTTCGCCATGTCTGGCGCCACCCCGAGCCGCATCCCAGGCCCGCAGCAGAGCGAGGGCCCCTTCCTGTGGCTCTCGACGCATAGCATCTGTCACGGCTCCCCGTGCAGCGTGAGACAACCTTCTGTTCCGTGCGTTTCCTCACGCCCTCCGCCACTCCGTCGTGCAAGCAGGCAGGCATTGTGGTTCCCTCATCGTGGATGGTACTGCATAGACTGGAGCCCGTCGATATACGCACGGCAATGCTACGCTCGGAGGTGATTCTGCGCGGGCCCAATTCGGCGACGTGCAAACGTACCCTTAATATTCACTCGACCTGCACTGAAGATCCACCTATTCAGCGGTGAGACAGTGCTGCAAATGCAGTGCCAGGAGCCGCGGGCGCGTGCTCGACCTTGGCGGCAAAATGATCGAGACGTTCAGCCCGGCCTCTTCAACCCGCGAATTCATCTTCGAGTCAGTTCGCTCGTACGTAGCTCGAAGCCTGTGCCGAGGGGCCACTGGGCACTCACGAGCTCGCGGGGGCCAACAGGCGGTGCAGCTCCTCGCGCCTGCACCTTGGCGGAACATTGGAGCTGGTCGTCGAGATCCGGGGTAGAGACGGCCAGGTGGTGGTGATACTCCCCTCCGCCCCGTTCAGTCTTGTCTCGAAGCCACCCAGGCCGCGTCCCGCGCTCATCGACAACCAACAAAAGCACCAAGGGGACATCTCCATCTCGCCATGCAAGGCAAGCACGGAGCGTGCAAACATCGAGGCTGAGGTGGCCCCGCTGGAGCAGGACGTGCTGAAGAAGCAGGTCCTACAGCTCATTCAGCTGCAGAGGGATCAGCTTGACCGTGTGCGCCTTCTCAGGCATCTGCTCAGCGCGTATGATTGAACCGCTGGTCTGGCGTCCTCTGTATCGTGTATTCAAAGTGGCCGTGGCCTCACAATGACAGTGGAGCTTCCGCGGCACTACAAACACAGACAGGCAGTCAGTCTGATTGTGGGCAAAGTGTGAATTTACTGTGCTGCCGGCGCACCAGATGGCCCATGTTGTAAGGCACCTCTACCAGAGCTGTTATGCTGCAAGCCAGGTTTCCTTGATTTGCGTGCTGGCTGCAGGTGCAAAGATGCTCGGGGGTGAGAGGGTGATCCTGATGTAGCACCCAAAAAGAGAATAACTCTCACTGGCCACAGCTGATGGGCCGAGAGACTTTCTCACCAACACCCTAGGAACCCTTCGTCGCCTCCTTGGCATAACCACACCAGAAACGACGCCACCACTCGCAAGGGTAGTAACGAATCAACCATAACGGTCCTCAAGTCGAGCGCACGAGATGCGTGGGGGTGTCGGTGGCGACGCCGTGGCCGAGACGGGCAGTGGACCAGTCGACGCAGGTGCGCAGCAGGCGCAGGAAGGCCTCGGGCACCGGGAAGCCCAGCAGCTGTGCGGCGCCGGGGGTGTCGAGGGCGAGGGCCTGGGCGTCGCTGCCGGGCGAGGGCTCTGCGAGGGCTGCGACCTCCCGGCAGCGCTCTGCGCAGACGGGGCGGCCCACGACCCCCACGGGCCCGTGCAGCCGCTGCAGCACCGGCCGCCGCAGGACGTCGGTGCACCTGACGATCGTCCCGTGCGGCAGCGAGCACCCGGCTGCGGACAGCCCCGTGCACCGCTGGGACACACGACAGGTAAATGTCGCGATCAACGGCAGGGAGCGGAGCTGGGCCGGGCGCACCCTGTTGTACCGGCCGTCGCTGAGGGTGTAGACATCGGAGTCGGGGGACGTGCGCAGCAGCTGGAGGACAACAGGCCCGCTGGGGTGCCTGGGGGCACCGCCCTCGAGCTGCTGCTGCTGCGGGCGGTAGCGGCGGAGGGCGTAGTCGAGGACCTGGAAGAGGACGGCCAGCTCCAGAGAGCTCGGGCACGGGGCCCTGCTCCTCCCTGCATCCTACCACGGTGCCCTCGTCCGACTGCTGCTCCTTGACTCATGGGAGTGTGCGCCAGATGCTTGGATGGTAAGCGTGATTGTTGCGTTGTTGCGTTCAACGGTCCAAATCCAAAATCATTGTCCAGGAGACAGACGCGTCATCGGATTTGTGTGGATGTGGAATATCCCCCGCTCGTGTGTTTTTTGGATTTCAAGCAAAAAACCGCAGAGGAACCTCTGTGTGCTGCCCTTGTTCTCACGTTTTGGTGCGCAGAACCCGTTTTGCCAGGCTCAGCCACGGTGACAAGTGCTGGGACCCAACCGAGCAAGAATGGCTGGAGCAGCAAGCCAAACTTACAAGCCATCCGAGAGCCTGAAGTAGAATGTGTTCAAGATGCCTGTGTTCAAGATGCCTGTGAAGAGCCACTTCACAGAATGTGTGCTCAAATTGTCTACTGACACTCTGCCTGATGAGGCCATTCATGAAGAATGAGATTGGGTAGAGAAGAAACAAACCAAGAATAACATTTCTCTACTGAAAAACCTAGCCATCAATTTATATCCCTTTGAGGTGATATAAAGATATCCCACTATTTATGTGTGTGCTGCTGATGTTGTCAGACGTCCCTGGGGCAGCATTTCCATCGGATCCCGGTCTGGTGCAGACCAAATCCAACCCCTATTCTGCCTGTGTTTCGTATTATAAGTGGCGGATTCATGGTGCCCTGTGTCAGATGCAGGCCAGTCGCCCGGGCAGTCACTGAAGTACCTCCAGAGCAGAGCAGGCGCACAGGCGTAGGGTCGGCAGGCAGTGCCCAGTGCATGAAGCAGCACGTGAAATGCAGGGATCGACCCCAAATTCCACCTGACCTGATCCCACCCAAAATCTGATATTGGAATCAGGGGATAATAATAGAATAAGCCCGAGCCCTCTCAGCCTCACAAATGTGAGAAATCAAGTGGAGCATGTCGTGCCCAAGGGCGTGGTGGACATTCTTGTCTGCCTTACTAAAACCGAGCATTGCCATCTCTGGGCAAGGCAGGAGCTGCCGAACTTCGTCCACAAAGTCATGCTGTGTGCATTGTATAAGGACTGAATGCTCACACAAAGAGTGCACGACTGGTTCCTGGCCAACATGAAGTTGTTCAGGCAGAATCAATCAATTGTGCAGAAGTAATCTGTGCACTGGGAGAAGATTCAGTTTGCCCAGATCAACTAAGCTGCACACAAGGCTGCATCAAAAACGATTCATCCACTGAAGCTGCTCAAGCATGTAACACTCATTATGGACAGCTATCACTTCTTCTTGGTCAGCAGCCATGCAGTTCGTTTTTTCCATATGAAATTGATCAATATTTACACTAATATTTTCTGATTGACCAGTGGACAATATCTGTACAAAGGGGGATCAAGAAGGAACACATGGTCACACAAGCTCAGAGGACCCGAGACTTGATACATGAGTGCCACAGACATCTGCAGTCGTGTTTGTGGCCTCTGGGGCCCATACACCCTGAAGTTGTATGATGGGAATTGGATGCAGGCCCACAAACACGAGTTAGAACATGATTTTAAGTATGATCATGGGATTGCAGATAACCACTTCTCATGGGCCCACAATCACCTTGATCATTCAGAATTCGATTGTATCTGGGCCTGTCCCCTGTGACATTTGCTTTCAGTCTTCACACCTTCAAGAATTGATACAATAAAACTAGCAAACTGATCCCAAAACAAAGAAAAACGTGGGATAGGTCACTGGTTATTTTTGGGATCGATCCTTCAGCATAAGGTTCTCACATGTGTCATCAAGGAACGAGGACACAAATAGTACAAAGAAAGCCCACCCACCTTATGCTTCCAGCTCTTCACACTCGTGATGCTGCTGCTGCATCTTCTGCAGATCCAGTTTTCTCTCACTCATCCCTTGCATTCTGCTGGTGAGCCCCTTTGTTGTCGCTCATACTCCTCCTGTGCTCTGCCCTCTGTAAGTCCAGGATGGCACTGCAAAAGTGCACTATCATCAAGGATGTGAGCTGCTGAAGCTATGATCCTAGACTGCTGCTGTGCATGTTGCTCTGCTGTGTCTATCGCTGCCTGAGCAGTACTCATAGAGGCAATGATCACCTAGGGGGCCCACTGCTGGATGGCCTCCAGTATGGAACACTCATAGTCGAGGTGTGGCTCATCTGACACCTGAGGGCCACACATGCTGTGCACATACCAGCTGCAGCACTAAAAATACATAACCTGCATGGCCTTGGGCATTCTGCATGCTCATCAGGAAATGCGTCCAGTGTACTGCAGATCCTTATGGTACATCTGCTGTGCCTGGGCTGCCAGGGCAATGTAGTCATGCAGATGCCAAAATCCAGCAACATCGAGTCTTCTGACCATGTCTCAATGACGAAAAGGAGTTCATGGTTCACAAGCTGTGCTTTGTGTGTAACAGAAGATGTGAGTGCCCTGGCAATGCTGAAGGTGCTCCAGGAACCCATCAAGTATGGAGGCACCACCTTACTCAATGGGCAGGGCCAAGGCCCTGCTGAGTCTGGGAAAGAGATGAACTGCTCGTGCTGGCCTGTGTGTATGGCAGCCTGCATGCCCTGCATGCTCTCGTGCTGCCCTCGTTCTTCCTCGGCCCAGCTGATGAGGCCGTCCTTATCTGTGTTATGATGCAGAACGCCAGGGCAGGGTATCAGTCCTTGATACCCTTGCGCAGCCCCCTTGGGTGCACTGGCCTCAGGCACTCGTGAGGCAGCAGTGGGATTTGACGCCGTTACAGCCATCTGGGGGGCTTGCACAGCTGCCCTATTGGCTCACCAGAGACCCATTCCCGGTGTACTGGACGTCCATAGAGAGCCCATGGACGATAGATGCACTGCTGGCCCTGGCAATGCCTCCAACTACCTCAGCCATGAGCAGCTGGTGCGCAATGGCAGCTGGCTGCTCAACATGGTCGAGTGGTGGCTGTATGCCTGCCTTTTTCGATCATCAGATCACCAGAGAGGACATGTGCAGGTGCTTGTTGCTGCAGTCACCAGGAACCACCAGATGACCGCCATTGCCCTACTGACTCCAATGCCCTTCCTGCTGGGTTGCCAGGACGCCCTCCATTGCTGCTGCCTGTGCGAGGTCTGCTCTGCTGGCAAGGTGTGCATGCTCAAACACTTTGCTCGGCCGCCCTTCTGCGAGCAGGGACCTCTGGTCGAGTTGACCCGGATGTCCTCAAAGACTGCTGCTCTCATGTCGAGCCAATTCGCAAGGGAAACGAATGGGCCATTGATTCGGAGATTGTATCCCACTATACTCATTATCCAAGAGCACGCTGCAGAACTGCAGTGTCGAGCTTGCGCCTCTGCAGCACTGCCGGGACATGTCTTTGTCATTCTGAGCACTGCTCTGCTTACGAACACGAGACGAAGCACACCCCAGAGTTTCTACCACTGTGCCCCAGGGTGACACTCCGGGGAACTCTGGGTCACGGACATACATTGAGGGCACCCCCGGGGGAAACACCCACATTTGCTCGGTCAGAGAGACGGGGACACCCTGGGGGGATCCCCAGGTGTACACATCGGGTGTTATCTTCTTGTCACGAAAGCGCCGTGCGGTGTTCAGTGCGCACTCCATGAGCCACGGAGAGCAGCTGTCCCTGTCCGAGGACGAGGCCACCGAGGCCGAGGGCGCCGGGGTCGGCGGCGGGGAGGAGGAGGGCCCCGTGCCCGAGCTCTCGGCGCTGGCCGTCTTCCGCGAGGCCCTCGAGGACGCCCGACGCCGCAGCCGCCCCAAGCAGCACCACGAGGGCGGCTCCCGCAGGCGCCCCAGCGGGCCCTTCGTCCTCCAGCTGCTGCGCGCGTCCCCCGACTCCGAGGCCTACGCCCTCAGCGACGGCCAGTACTACTGGGTGCGCCTGCCATCGCGAAATC